>JARQOC010000005.1:464988139-465552212 GCA_033576535.1 Allobates femoralis | reverse complement strand
GGAGAGGAGGATGGAGGACGAAGCGACCGGATGGGGGAGGCCAGAGCAGCACAGGCAGGTGGAGGACGGAGGATGGAGTGGCGGAGGGGGAGGAGGACAAAGGAAGGAGGAAGAAGCGGTGGGGTGAGGGAGGATGGAGCAGCACAGGCAGGGGGAGGACAGAGCACAGAGCGGCGGGGGGAGGAGGACAAGGGACGAAACGGCGGGGTGGCGGATGATGGAGCAGCACAGGCAGGGGGAGGATGGAGTGGCAGAGGGAAGGAGGACAAAGGAAGGAGAAGGAAGCAGTGGGGGAGGATGCAGTGGCACAGCCAGGGGGAGGACGGAGCACAGAGCGGCGGGGGAGAGGAGGATGGAGGACGGAGCGGCGAGGTGGGGGAGGCCGAAGCAGCACAGGCAGGGGGAGGACGGAGCACAGAGGGGCGGGGGAGAGGAGGATGGAGGACAAATCGGCGGGGTGGGGGATGCCAGAGCAGCACAGGCAGGGAGAGGATGGAGGATGGAGTGGCGGAGGACAAAGGAAGGAGGAGGAAGGGGTGGGGGAGGATGGAGTGGCACAGGCAGGGGGAGTACAGAGCGGCAGGGGTTGGATGGAGCACAGAGCGGCAGGGGGAGGAGGACAGAGGACGAAGCAGCGGGGTGGGGGAGGACGGAGCAGCACAGGCAGGGGGAGGATGGAGGATGGAGTGGCGGAGGGGAGGAGGACAAAGGAAGGAGGAGGAAGTGGTGGGGTGGGAAGGACAGAGCGGCACAGGCAGTGGGAGGACGGAGGACAAAGCGGCGGGGTGGGGGAGGAAGGAGCAGCACAATCAGGGGGAGGATGGAGTGGCGAGGGGGGGAGAACAAAGGAAAAAGGAGAAAGTGGTGGGGTGGGGGAAGGACAGAGCATCACAGGCAGGGGGAGGATGGAGCACAGAGCAACAGGGGGGAGGAGGACGGAGGATGAAGCGGCGGGCTGGGGGAGGACGGAGCAGTACAGGCAAGGGAGGACAAAGGATGAAGTGGCACAGGCAGGGGGAGGAGGGAGTGGCACAGGCAGGAGGAGGACTGAGTGGCACAGGCAAAAGGAGAATGAAGTGGCACAGGCAGGGGGAGGACAAAGCACAGAGCTGCAGGGGGAGGAGGACGAAGGGGCCCTGGGGGGGTGGAGGACGGAGGACGAAGTGGCGGGTGGGAGGAAGAAGCAGACTCACACCCACACAGACTCACACCCACACACATACATACACACAGACTCACACAGACTCACACCCATACACACAGACTCACACCCACAGCCAGACACACACACAGGGGCTCTCACCTGGCGTTGTCCTGCAGAGTAGGTGTGGAGGAGGCGGGCGCAGAGGCGGCGGTGTGCAGGATGATCCCGGGTGTCATGTGCTGCTGCCACCCCAGCTGCACTGACAGGAGGCGGACACCCGAAATCATCGTATGGCCACACAGTCTGTCACAGACTGCGCGGACATAGGAAGCAGGAGAGTGTGGAGGAGCTGCACGATATGCGCTCCCTGCACCCTGGGAGCACCAACCCCTACAGCCCCAGGTCCCTGGTGTCAGTGGGTGGCTTGTGGCAGGGGTTAGTAACAGGAGGCTGCGGCGGGAGACCGTTGTGCCGCGCTGCGGCCACCGTCGGCCAGACCCTTGTATCCTGGCAACAGTGGCGCTAACGCGCTGATGTCGCCTGGCTGCAAATTGGTGCGAAATTCGAACTTTGAATTTGCGCACCTATTTGCATAGTCTGGCGGCCACCAATGAGCGGCCTCTGTCTGGAGCGCGATTTCTATGACCGACAGACGCCTTAGATAACTATATAGTAGATGGTCTAGCGATCCCCCTATATTTTTTCTCAAATGGCAGTGCCCTCCAACCTCATACCTCTAAGACTTGGAACACCTCATTATCCAAAGCACACCACATCTTCTGTAAAACATGTTGGAGACAGTATGATGGCCGGACATGCATGGCTTCCATGGCCCTAGGCCACTAGTGTTTATTGATGTGATTTAAGACAGAAGCACCTGAATGAATTCTGAAGTGTACAGGGCAATCATTTCTGCTGAGAGTCAACCAAATGCAGTAAGGTTGACTGGACTTCGCTTCATGGTGCAGATGGATAATGACCCAAAACATACTGCAAAAGCAACCCATGAGTTTTTTTTAAGGCAAAGGAGTGGAATATTTTGCAATGGCCAAATCCAGTACCATATGTAAACCCCTTATAGAAGGCATTTTACATGTCTAAGGCAAAGGACAAGACAGTAAGACCCAAAAACAAGCAACATTTGAAGTCAGCTGCAATAAAGGCATAAAAGGCATTACAAAGGAGGAAACCCAGCGTATGGCGATGTCCAAACTTCAGGCTTTCATTCCTTGCAAAGGATTCTCAGCAAAGTATTAAAAAATGAACATTTTAGTTATGGAAAAGTTAATTTGTCCAATTACTTTTGAATCCCTGAAATGAGAAGGGTTTATAGAAACATGGGTGCAATTACTAAATGTGTCACTGGGAAGTAATCCAATTCTATGGTGGCCGCGCTCCTCGTGGTGATGATTTTAAGAACTTCTTGTATACAAAAAATTTTTATTACTCAAAACATGCGAGAATATAAAAAACGGATACAACGCGTTTCGGCGGAGACAACCGACTTCCTCAGATTACTTCCTATTGAACCTTTATGCCTGTGGGAATCCGTGGCAGGACCCAACACAGGATCAATTCGAGGCGAGCAGCAGACCCGGATAAATATCCAAAGCGTGAGGAGGCTTTGGAAAAACCATATGCTTGAAGTTTTATGGCAAGAGGTGAGTGCATAAAACTTCATCAAAAGGGCACCAGAGAGTTACATTGGTAACGCGCTTAGATTGGCGCCGCATGTTTGTTTTTTTATATATACCCTACAGGGAATCACCTTAAATGTTTCACTGGATATTTTTGTTCAACCACTTTAATTAAACCTGAAAGTCTATACTTCAATAGTATCTCAGTTGTTTCATTTTAAATAAAAAACAGTGTCATGCAGACACAGTGTCTGGACCGAACTGTATGTTCAACTGAACTTTGCACGAAAGGTAAAAAGAGTCTTCAAATGTCTTCAAACTGGCAATGCTTCTTAATACCTGAACACCAGAATTAAAGTTATAGATGTCGTGAACTGAGTGTGTGCTCCGACAACTATTTTCAAGGTGGAACGCTAGCTATTAGGCAGGCTTAAGAGGACAATATTAGCAATAATCTCCTCACTGCATTCATTTGACATTCAACCAGTATAGACTGATGTGAACTTCATTCACCCATGCTAAATCTCACCTACCACTTGTCTTTCCTACCAATTTTTGTAGAAAGCCAGTTGTGAAAATACATCTGTTTATTTTAATCAATTTTAAATTAAGGTAATAGGGTTATTTTACTTAGTCCTACTTGGTACCCAGGTATAAAGGTTTTTCCAGTGATAGAAGGACTAGTGTTGTGTGAGTTTACCTGTCAGACTGCTCTAAAGCAATAGCCATTTTTGTTCCTGCACCTGCACACGTTGAGTAATGTCCTCATGTTTGCGCTTCCATTCAGATGAAAATCTGAATCGTCTTTTCTTTGAACTCTGCATGTTGCTCTTCTTTTCATATTCTGCGTTTTATTAATCTCCTTTAAAATTACACTGTGAGCACTGATTGGACAGAGTCTGGTAAACATCCGCAACTTGTAACGTCCAGTTGTCAATTTAATGGTTATAATCTTAGAAGGAATTACAAAGAAAGGGCACAATGCAGGGAGCCAAGAAAAGATGTTCCAGAATTGTTATTGAATGAAGAATTCATTACATACTTAGTGGGTTAATTGTCCCTTGTCAATGTCAACTCTTTCCAGGGTATTTTTTGCCTTCTCCCCATTTTCTTTAATCCCACTTTTTCCACATTGTGATCTCAAATGTATTCAGTCTACTATACTTCCCTTCAAAACAGGCAATGTTTATGGAGAGTTTGTCTAAAATTCTAAAATGACAGGTACCGGTCCTTCACCTCAACTTTTGTGTAGGAAAAGTGGCCTTTTAAAATGTGGATTTCTTACACCAACAAAAATCACTCTAAAGTGCTGGTTATTAAATGTCATTCTTCTGTATAACTTAATGTTCACTGCCCGTTGTCAAGTGCAGTGCGTTGTGAAAGTATTCTGCCCCCTTCAACTTTTCAAGCTTTTGCCACATTACAGGCTTCAAACATAAAGTTCTAAAATTCTAATTTTTTTGTAAAGAATCAACAACAAGTGGGACACAATCGTGAAGTGGAACGAAATTTATTGGATATTTTAAACTTTTTAAAAAATAAAAAGCTAAAAAATGTGGCGTGCAATATTATTCAGCCCCTTTACTTTCAGTGCAGAAAACTCACTCCAGAAGTTCAATCAGGATCTCTGAATAATCCAATGTTGTCCTAAATGACTGGTAATGATAAATAGAATCCACCTGTGTAATCAAGTCTCTGTATAAATGCACCTGCTCTGTGACAGTCTCAGGGTTCTGTTTCAAGTGCAGAGAGCATCATGAAGACCAAGGTACACACCAGGCAGGTCCGAGATACTGTTGTGGCGAAGTTTAAAGCCGGATTTGGATTCTAAAAGATTTCCCAAGTTTTAAACATCTCAAGGAGCACTGTGCAAGCAATCATATTGAAATGGAAGGAGTATCAGACCACTGCAAATCTACCAAGACCCAGCCATCCCTCTAAACTTTCATCTCGAACAAGGAGAAGACTGATCAAAGATGCAGCCAAGAGGCCCATGATCACTCTGGATGAGCTGCAGACATCTACAGCTGAGGTGGGAGAATGTCCATAGGACAACAATCAGTCACACACTGCACAAATCTGGCCTTTATGGAAGAGTGGCAAGAAGAAAGCCATTTCTCAAAGATATCCATAAAAGTCTCGTTTGACGTTTGCCACAAGCCACCTGGGAGACGCACCAAATACGTGGAATAAGGTGCTCTGGTCAGATGAAACCAAAATCAAACTTTTTGGCCACAATGCAAAACGATATGTTTGGCATAAACACAACACAGCTCATTACCCTCAAAACACCATCCCCACTGTCAAACGTGGTGGCAGCATCATGGTTTGGGCCTGCTTTTCTTCAGCAGGGACAGGGAAGATGGATAAAATTGATGGGAAGTTGGACGGAGCCAAATACAGGACCATTCTGGAAGAAATTCTGGAAGAAAACTTGTTGGAGTCTGCAAAAGACCCGAGACTGGGACGGAGATTTATCTTCCAACAAGACAATGATCCCAAACATAAAGCAAAATCTACAATGGAATGGTTCAAAAATAAATGTATCCAGATGTTAGAATGGCCAAGTCATAGTCTAGACCTGAATCTAATCGAGAATCTGTGGAGAGGGCTCGAGCTGTTTTGCAGGGAAGAATGGGCAAGAATTTCAGTTTCTCAATGTGCAAAACTGATAGAGACATACCCCAAGCGACTTGCAGCTGTAATTCCAGCAAAACGTGGCGCTACAAAGTATTAACTCAAGGGGGCAGAATAATATTGCACGCTCCAATTTTCAGTTTTTTATTTGCTAAAAAAGTTTAAAATATCCAATAAATTTCGTTCCACTTCACTATTGTGTCCCACTTGTTGATTCTTCACAAAAAAATTATAATTTTATATCTTATATTTGAAGCCTGAAATGTGTCAAAAGGTTGAAAAGTTCAAGGGGGCCAAATACTTTAACAAGGCACTGTATAATCTGTCTCTAGCAGCAGAGATGTGAAGACTGATTAAAGGAATTGGGGGGAGTGGCTTTGTCTCTCTGCTCTTCTTCTGTCAATCAAACTGCATACAGCATAACGAAGAGGAAGACTTTCAGGTCTGGGAAGGGAAAGGAAGTCCCACTTTATTATGGGCAGAATGCTGATGAAGAGGAGCTGCCACTCTCCTAGACGCAATGGCAAATTACAGAGAATGAGAATCAGGACAGTTCTTGGAGATATTATATTGGTATGTGCACTAAAAGCAAAGAAAGAAGAGGTAACTATATATGTATTGCAGTTTAACCCCTTCCCGACCCATGACGTTACGGAGACATCATGGAAGTCGGTGACTTCCCCACCCATGATGTCTCAATAACGTCATGGTGGGATCAGGGTTCTGCAGCACTGGTGACTGGGGATGATGAAATGTCACCGATGCTGTGGGATCGCAAGGACCTATACTTTTTCCTGGGGGGGGTGGCTTAGCCCCCTCGTACCTAAAGTTGCTCTGATTGGCAGTTGAAAGTGAAACTGACAATCAGTGCGACTCACTCCTCCAGATCTGATTGGAGCTCTCCAATCAGATCTGGAGGGGTGGGGCGGTGGGTTCCCCCCCTCCTCAGCCACCTTTCGTCTGATGCTAATCAGGCCCCCTGTCCCTTCCATCCGCCCCCTCCTATTATTAACTACCTGCCGGTCAGCCTCCTCAGCCCCCTCCCGTGCTCATCATCTCTCCCCCACCTCTAGGCCCCGTGTCCTCCCTCACCTCTCATGGCAGGCTGCACCCCTCGATGCACCCGTCAGTCAGCCTCCTTTGCTCCAGCTGTGGGGCCCGTCCTCCTCTCCCGGGCTCCTCTCCTCACCCATGGATCGTGAGTGAGGTAAGTGTGAATGGATGGATGGGTGCATGCATACATGGGTGCATGGATGGATGGATGGATGGGTGGGTGAATGCATGCATGCACGGGTGCATGATACATGGTGTGATAATGGGTGCATGCATGCGTGCACGATATGTGTGCTTAGATTGAAGTGTGTGTGCATGGATGCGTGCGTGCATGAATGCGTGCATGCATGGATGTGTGCGTGCATGGATGGATGTGTGCATGCATGGATATTGCATGGGTGGATGTGTGCATGCATGGATTGATGTTGTTGTGCATGGATGGATGTGTGCGTTTATGAGTGTATGGATGTGTGCGTGCGTGGATGTGGTTGGACCAAAAAATATGGCGGAGCCCCACATCATTTTTTTTCTAAAATTAGTTCTAGAAACAAAAAAAAAGGGCTTTGCTGTATTTTTGGTTGCCAACCAGGTACAACAAGGCAGCTGGGGGTTGGTGGTAGTCTGTAGCTGCCAAGTTGTACCTGACTGGACAAAAAATATGGTGAAGCCCCACGTAATTTTTTAAATTATTTCTACAAATATAATAACATGGAGCTTTGCCATATTTTTGGTTGCCAGCCAGGTACAACTTGGCAGCTGGGGGGCTGGAATCCTCAGTGTGGAGAGACCCAAATGTTGTGGGCCCCCCCACGCTGCAAAGTGCAACCCACAGCCACCCCAGAAAATAGCGCATTCATTAGAGGCACAATTTTCTGGTGCTGTACCACAACTCTTCCAGTTGCCCTTGTGCTGGTGGCACACAGGGGCTCTCCATATGTGACATGGTGTCCGCTAACAAGTTGAATGGAAAATTAGCTCCAATTATTAGCGGACACCATGTCACGTTTTGAGAGCCCCTGTGTGCCTAAACATTGGAGCTCCCCACAAGTGACCCCATTTTGGAAACTAGACCCCCCAAGGAACTTATTTAGATGCATAGTGAGCACTTTGAACCCACAGGTGCTTCACAAATTGATCCATAAAAACGAAAAAGTACTTTTTTTTCCACAAACATTTTCTTTTTTCATTTTTACGGATCAATTTGTGAAGCACCTGGGGGTTCAAAGTGCTCACTAAGCATCTAGATACGTTCCTTGAGGGGTCAGGTTTCCAAAATGGGTTCACTTGTGGGGGAGCTCCAATGTTTAGGCACACATGGGCTCTCCATACACAACATGGTGTCCGCTAACAATTGGAATTATTAGCGGACACCATGTCGCGTATGGAGAGCCCATGTGTGTCTAAACATTGGAGCTCACCCACAAGTGACTCCATTTTGGAAACTAGACCACCCAGGGAACTTATCTAGATGCATAGTGAACACTTTGAACCCCCAGTGCTTCACAAATTAATCCGTAAAAATGAAAAAAATAATATTTTTGTGGAAAAAAAGTACTTTTTCATTTAAGTTCATTGTGGGGTCTAATTTCCAATATGGGGTCAATTGTGGGGGAACTGCACTCTTTAGGCACACAGGGGCTCTCCAAACGCAACATGGTGTCTGCTAACAATTTGAATGGAAAATCAGCTCAAATTGTTAGCGGACACCATGTTGCGTTTGGAGATCCCGTGTGCCTAAACATTGGAGCTCCCGCACAAGGTGACCCCATTTTGGAAACTAGAGCCCCCCGAGGAACTTTTGTAGATGGGTGGTGAGCACTTTGAACCCCCAAGTGCTTCACAAATGAATACGTAAAAATGAAAAAGTACTTTTTTTTCACAAACATTTTATTTTTAGCCTCAATTTTTTCATTTTCACAAGGGCAACAGGATAGAATGCACCCTAAAATTTGTTGGGCAATTTCTCCTGAGTACAGCGATACCTCATATGTGTGGTCATAAACCACTGTTTAGGCGCACGGCAGGGCTTAGAAGGGAAGGAGCGCCATTTGACTTTTTGAATGGAAAATTATCTCCAAAAGTCAAATTACGCTCCTTCTCTTCTGAGCCCTGCTGTGCGCCCAAACAGTGGTTTATGACCACATATGAGGTATCGGTGTACTCAGGAGAAATTGCCCAACAAATTTTAGGATCCATGTTATCCTGTTGCCCAGGTGAAAATGAAAGAATTGAGGCTAAAAGAACATTTTTGTTGGAAAAATTAAAATGTCAAATTTTTCCTTCCACGTTGCTTTAGTTCCTGTGAAGCACCTGCAGGGTTGATAATCTTCTTGAATGTAGTTTTGAGTAGCTTGAGGGTGTAGTTTTGGAATGGTGTCACTTTTGGGTGTTTTCTGTCATGTACGCCCCTCAAAGGGACTTCAAATGTGATGTGGTCACTAAAAAAAATGGTTTTGTAAATTTTGCTGGAAAAATGAGAAATTGCTGATGAACTTTGAACCTTTATAACTTCCTACCCCCAAAACTTTTTTCCAAAATTGTGCTGATGTAAAGTAGACATGTGGGAAATGTTATTTATTGACTATGTTGTGTCATATAAGTCGTCTGGTTTAACAGAATAAAAATTCAAAATTTGAAGTTGCAAAATTTCAAAATATTTGTCAAATTTTTGATTTTTTCTCAAATAAAAGCAAAAATTATCACTTAAATTTACTACTAACATGAAGCCCAATATGTCACAAAAAAACTATGTCAGAATCGCTAGGATCTGTTGAAGCGTTCCAGAGTTATAACGTCATAAAGGAACACTGGTCAGAATTGCAAAAAATGGCAAGGTCAGTAAGGCCAAAATAGGCTGGGTCATGAAGGGGTCAATGAAAATCTTCTGATTTGACGTGCTCCTTTTATTAATAACCACTTTCCATTCTCTTTAACCTCCTTTTAATTGACGATGTTGACAGTAAAATACTCCAGTGAGATTTTTTTAAATACCGAATACATGAAATAGTTTTCATTTCTTTATTAGTTGTACACATACTTCCGTTGGCATTATTAACATAAGTTTTCTTAAGTACCATTTTACTAGTAAACACTGCTTTTCCAAGCTTGGCTAGGCAACCACTGGTTCCCCAGCTTCTGTAGACCTGTCAGTCTGTGCAAGCATTTGCCATCCAGTAGACATTTCATATAGTGGTAAATATACATGTAAGGCAATAATGACAATGGCTATATTCTCTGTAATGTCTATTGTTATTTTGTGCTCTGATTAACAGCTTGCATAAATGACAGGATCTGGCACATTATCCTGCTGCTCATATGTAAGAAAACTACAATACTCCCTGCATATATAAGTACATGAAGGGTGTTCCTCATTTTACCATGTATAAAAACAAAAAATTAAGACATATCTGTTAAATATCCAATGGGCTAACAATAGTGAAGTCTGAATCTTTGCTGTTGTTGCTGCTGTCATCATCTGGGCTCGAGCTGAGTATACTTGAAGGTGTATTTCCACCCATGAGTGGGTCAGAGAAGGTCAGTGCACACGGTGAAGGTTCTTTCTTCTGGTCTGTACCTGTGTGTTTCTGCAATGTATCTTTCGGTTGTAAGTCTTGGTCATAGCCAAGGCTATCATCTTCCTTCCGGATCAGAATATAGTCTTCAGTGTGCCGAGACTCTGTGTTTTCAGACAAGTCCTCTTCAACCTATGAGAAACATGCAATTATGGTTAAAAATCTTTACAGCAGAGTTCCCCAACTGCAGTCCTCAGGGGCCACCAACAGGTTATTTTTCCAGGATTTCCTAGTATTGCAGAGGTGTTGTAATTAGCTCTTGTACAGGTGATTAAATTATCACTTATGTAATATGGAGGAAATCCTGAAAACATGAAATGTAGGTGGCTATTGAGGACTGGACTTGGGGAACACTGCTCTAAAACATAAAAGGGATAATTATCTTACTTGCACCAATAAGATAGAGCAATGACTGGTAAAAGCTGCCTTGGTGCCAAGAATGGACACAGCTACTATATCTCTATTGGTATACCACTAAAAACTAAATCAAGTCCCTACAAGTATGGCATCTTAGGTGGTACTATAAAGTTGCAATTCACCGTTCTTCTAGATGTCACCAAACACAGTCAATATTATTATTGTCCTAAGCCCCTAGCTTAACTTATAAAATGCAGTAAGTCAAATAGCTTTAAACAGTGGCAAATCACCAGAAGAAACTCTTTGCCAATATCAAACCACCAAAGACGACTAGGGTATTTCAGCTAAAAAGCCTACAAAACTATGAATGCTACTCTGCACTACAAAACAGCCTGTAAACTAGAGTCAGGTTGACCAAGCCCGCTATGTACAGCATTCAGGAGGCTGAACATTTATACTTGTTGCTAATATCTATTATTGAAATCTCATTGTTCATTTCTTATAAGTTGATAACATGCAATGAAAATATCCAACTGAAAAACACATTTTACAACAATGTGCTCTAACTAAACCCATATTGAGCTATTTTATTTATATTCCAACGAGCATATTGCTATAACATATGCAAGTGTTTACTGGCCACTATCCAGTTGTGCAATGGCGGCTGTGATCCAAGGGTAGATATAGGACTTGCCCAAAGCATCTGAAAACACACATTTCATGGAATCAACAAAAACTCAGATGTGGTTAAGCGGGAAAAGAAGAACCTACATACAAATGGATCCAAATAGTATGATTTGATATGTGTTATGACATAAACTTGTCAGGGGTCAAATACCGAGCTCATGTCAGATTTAGGAAACATATAGTGACATGAAGCATCTTTCCAACAAGTCTTCTCCGCTGCTGACTAAATACATAATGACAGGACATCGAGCAGTAGCTCCCTCACATAATGACCTTACACATCATGCCATATGTCTTTTTGACATAATCTGGTAACAAATCAAGCAAAAGGAATTTGTGGAAGCATATTGTGCTGGGATTTTTGGAAAGTGTTCAGTGTTTTTCAACTACTAAACAATAATTGGACATCACAAAGGTGGATTTCCTGCTTGGGATCCCAAGATCTTAAGCAGAGATCCCCTAGCAAGCAGCAACATATGTAGTACTAAATAAGAGGCAGACAGTAATTTTCAGACATCTGATTATGCAGACTGTCTCAGAAGTCAGCTCTTATGTTACAAGTCGATTGTCTTTCTAATTTACCAATATATAGTTAATGATGAGCGAGTACTAGCATGCTTGAGTGCTCGGTACTTGTAATGAGCAGTTGGGTGCTCGGAAGGGCTAAACTCAATCACCCGAGTTTAAAGGAAGTCAATGGGGAGATCGAGCATTTCTTTGTCAAATCTTACAAAAAAAATGCACAAGTTTTCCATTGACTTCCATTATACTTGGGTACTCAAGTCGCGGCCATCCGAGTGCCCAACTGGTCGTTACAGTACCGAGCATGGGAGCATGGTAGTGCTTGCTCAGCACTTTATATAATATATCTAACATGACAGCACTTCCCTTCAAATAAACTAGAAAAAAATTGAAGAATTGGATTCTATAGTATGACTATGTAATGACATTTTAGGTCTAAAATCAAGTCTTTGTTCTGTCATGGTTAAAGCTGAAAAGCGTATACAGGGGCATTTAATTAAAAATAAAACCTGTTTCCACTTATTTGAATGGAAGATCAATCTATCTAATTTGCGTGATTTTTTTTTCTAAAGTCTTAGTATGGCAATACCTGATGTGACTGTGGCATTTTATGGGATAAGAATTCCCGCATGTCTCCTTCTTTCATCTGCAGGCTGGAGCAGTAATGATCATCCGTGATGGTAATCTCCTCATTCTCTTCAGCCTCGAGAAGACTTTGGTTGAATCGCAGTGATCCTTTTAAAATATCCTTTACCTGAAAACACCAGTATTGTGAATGAATTGCATCCTGAATTGTCTACTTAAAATAACATAGTGTTGAAATTTCATTGCTAAGATTTTAATCAAATAACTGCTCCAGATTGGAAATCTTTATTATGGAACTAGATGGTGGCCCGATTCTAACACATCGGGTATTCTAGAAAATATATGTACCGTATATACTCGCGTATAAGCCGAGTTTTTCAGCCCAAAAATTGGGCTGAAAAGTCCCCCCCTCGGCTTATACGCGAGTCAATACGGTCCCCCTCAAAGTTTGGCGCCCCCACCTCACTTTCTGGGCCCCCCGCATGCAGCGCTGCGCTCATACATTACCTGTCTAGCAGCTGTCACCCTCCGGTGGCGGATCACGGCTCCCGGCTCCGGGCTCCATCTTCCTCGCTGACTTCCTGCTTGTCAGGTGACCGGCCGGCGTCGCGATGACGTCATCGCGATGAGCCCCGGTCACAAAGCAGGAAGACAGCGAGGAAGATGGAGCCCGGAGCCGGGAGCCGCGATCCCCCACCGGAGGGTGACAGCTGCTAGACAGGTAATGTATGAGCGCAGCGCTGCATGCGGGGGGGCCCAGAAAGTGAGGTGGGGGCGCCAAATTATGAGGGGGGCCCTGCTGGGGCCCTGTATACTACCACTGGGGCTGTATACTACCACTACTGGGGCTGTATGTATACTACCACTGGGGCTATAAACTACCACTGGGGCTGTATACTACCACTGGGGCTGTATACTACTACTGGGGCTGTATGTATACTACCACTGGGGCTATATACTATCACTGGGGCTGTATACTACCACTGGGGCTATATACTACCACTGGGGCTGTATACTACCACTGGGGCTGTATGTATACTACCACTGGGGCTATATACTACCACTGGGGCTGTATACTACCACTGGGGCTGTATACTACTACTGGGGCTGTATGTATACTACCACTGGGGCTATATACTACCACTGGGGCTGTATACTACCACTGGGGCTGTATGTATACTACCACTGGGGCTATATACTACCACTGGGGCTATATACTACCACTGGGGCTATATACTACCACTGGGGCTGTATACTACCACTGGGGCTGTATACTACTACTGGGGCTGTATGTATACTACCACTGGGGCTATATACTACCACTGGGGCTGTATACTACCACTGGGGCTGTATACTACCACTGGGGCTGTATGTATACTACCACTGGGGCTGTATACTACCACTGGGGCTGTATACTACCACTGGGGCTGTATACTACTACTGGGGCTGTATGTATACTACCACTGGGGCTATATACTACCACTGGGGCTGTATACTACCACTGGGGCTGTATACTACTACTGGGCTGTATGTATACTACCACTGGGGCTATATACTACCACTGGGGCTGTATACTACTACTGGGGCTGAATATACCACTGGGGCTGCTGTATACTACCACTGGGGCTGTATACTACCACTGGGGCTGTATACTACCACTGGGGCTGTATATACCACTGGGGCTGCTGTATACTACCACTGGGGCTGAATATACCACTGGGGCTGCTGTATACTACCACTGGGGCTGTACACTACCACTGGGGCTGTATACTACTACTGGGGCTGTATGTATACTACCACTGGGGCTGTATATACCACTGGGGCTGCTGTATACTACCACTGGGGCTGTATACTACCACTGGGGCTGTATATACCACTGGGGCTGCTGTATACTACCACTGGGGCTGAATATACCACTGGGGCTGCTGTATACTACCACTGGGACTGTATACTACCACTGGGGCTGTATATACTACTGGGGCTGCGTGTATACTACCACTGGGGCTGTATATACTACTGGGGCTGCGTGTATACTACCACTGGGGCTGTATATACTACTGGGGCTGCGTGTATACTACCACTGGGGCTGTATATACTACTGGGGCTGCGTGTATACTACCACTGGGGCTGCTGCTGTATACTACCACTGGGGCTGCTGTATATACCTCTGGGGCTGCTGTATACTACCACTGGGGCTGCTGCTGTATATACCACTGGGGCAGCTGCTGTAACACTGCTGGGGCCTGTATATACCACTGGGGAGGCTGCTGTATACCACACTGCCGGGGGCTGTATACCTGTGCTGGAGTCCACCCTCGGCTTATACGCGAGTCAATACGTTTTCCCAGTTTTTGGGGGCAAAAGTAGGGGGGTCGGCTTATACACGGGTCGGCTTATACACGAGTATATACGGTAGTTTAGTTATGAAGATTTAAAAATAATGCAATGAATACATAGGATTTTCCCCAATCAGCGACGCGGCTTCATTTAATATATCTGCACGTGTGACACCTCACCAGCGATCAGTAAGGTACCGGCACACTTGGCGACGCTACAGTGATCCCGAGAAAACGATGCGACATAGTAGGGAACGCTGGAGCGTCAGTACGTGGTCACTTGTCACACTGAGCGAGATCGCTAGCGCCGGTCGGGGTATTTCCGCTGCAAGCAGCCGGGAGCTGACCAGCTATCGCCAGTCATCTCTCGGCTGCATCGCCGCTGACCTCCGTGCGGCAGGAGATGACCCGCAGCTACCGTCTGGAGATCAGTGGCTAGCAATTACAGACATCAATTACAGACATCAATTAATTAAATCAGTAAGGTACTGTCACACTTGGCGATGCTACAGTGATCCTGACAAATGATGCAACCTGGTAGGGATCGCTGGAGCGTCAGTACATGGTTGCTGGTGAGATTGTCACACTGAGCGAGATTGGTAGCACCGGTCAGGGTACTTCCGCTGCAAGCGGCCGGGAGATGACCAGCTATCGCCAGTCATCTCCCGGCTGCGCCACTGCTGACCTCTGTGACAGGATCAGCGATCTCACAGCGGGGGCCTGGTCGCTGCTGTGTGTAACACTGACCGACATTGGTAGCGCCGGTCAGGGTACTTCCGTTGCGTGTGGCCGGGAGATGACCGGCTGACGCTGGTCATCTCTCGGCTGTGTCGCCGCTGACCTCCGTGTGGCAGGAGATTACCCGCGGCTACCGTGGCGGCGTGCATGGTTCAAATCCCGCGCCTGTTGCTGATTGGTTGCGGTCGTCTGGGCGCAACCAATCAGCGATGCGGGATTTACGTTACAGAGAGACAGACAGACAGAATTAGACGATCACATAGTAGATGTAGCGATATAAGTAATACATGTAATAATTTGTGATTACTGTAGCCTTTCCTATGTGGAGACGTCCTCCGGGAAATATTGCATATAGAGATACTGAGAAGTCAAATGTGTTGACATTTTCTTTTTATCAACAATCAGAATGATATTTCACTTCATATAATTTATGTTAATGTGACAAGCTTAATTAATATTTTTTTATTTAATTATTGATCAGCCTTTGTCAAGTTATTAATCTTCTTTATATACCTCATTACCTTATTTTACTTTCTTCTATCCTTAACACTATGATGGAAGTGCTGGCTTATGAGCCTTATTTATGGTGTCTTAGTAGCTGATTTGATCCTTACTCCTGTGTGAGCTTCTCTGCTCTCCGCCCCATGATAAGACTCTCTCTACAAGCACATGGGGGACGGGTACAAAGATGCTCACACTGGAGTAAGACTCTCTGCTAACACTTTCAGTAAGGGTGTTAAAGACAGAAGGAAGTAAAATCATCTACTAATAGAAGTAACAAAGATTTATAACTGTAGAAAGACATCAATTAATTAAATTTTTAAAAAAAGTTTAGTTACTTTTTAATGTTTTTTGCAAAAATTCTTTATTGTACAATTTGAATACAAAACACCCTCCTATTATGGGGTTAAGTTACAGCGTGCCCGGAGAACCATGTACATACAATACTAGCATTGGGAATCTCATTATAGCATCAGAAATGGCAGGACTGAAGACAACTTTAAATCAACGTGAATAGACCAAAGAAGAGGATGTTTTTAGCAGTGAAGAAGACATTTACAGTTACAATAAACAGAGGAAACATAACTTCCTTGATTAACAAACATAACAAGGCTATTGTGCCCGCTCATCAGCTGATCGTAAACATGATAACATGGGCCGATAGAACAAGCAGTCTTCTGAAAGCTCATTTGCCAATTATTGGTCAGTGTAAAAGGCCTTAAAGTGAATCTGATAGCAGAATATTGCAGCACAAACCATGGCGAGCCTGATGTAATTTCAGCCATGTATATGTGAAACTCGGAAAGGCTGGACAGCTTCAAAGGGAACATACATTAAAGCTGGCAGGAAACCATGCCACTTGGGTCACTAGTCTAAAAGATCTATCATTTCTTTATTTTTTTTTTATGAATTTGGCTTTATTCAAGAGGTTATACAAAGTATAACAATAGATATAACAGTAACAAAGGTCTATCACTTCAGACAGGGTGAAGCCATCAGGCACTAACTCGTATAAGAATGAATGGAGCAGCAGTACACGTGATCAACCACTGTTCCATTCACATGGTGCTCTTCAGGGCCCTGGTTATTGGGATCGGTGGGGGTCCCAGCAATTGGGAAGTTATCCTCTATCCAATGTATAGGGGCTAATTTTTGAAATTGAGTACACCCCTTTAATATTAGCATGTTGATAATACACAACAGTTTGAGACCCCAGATGTGATATAGAAAATAATACACAGAGTGCCTGATGAATCAAAATCAGCATTGTTCATGCCAGTCTTGATAAGGGATGGGCTGTAGTCAGACTCTCCTGATTCATGAAGGTGCATGCCTCTTTATGAATCAGGTGGTTTGGATGAACAGTCTGCACCTTCGTGTGCTCCTCGCCACAAACCCGACTACAGTACATGCTGGAGTAACATTTGTGGTGTAGCGAACGCCATCGCATGTCATTAATTTGGGCAGTGGTTGCCACGCCCCAGTCACACTGTGCTTACGTCCTTGGAGCTGGGTAAAAATGGCATGAGAACATTAAAAGTACAATCATTTTAGCACAGCCATAAGCTGTTTCAAAATTGTGTGCTTTTTAGCATAAAAGATTTCTTGACTCAGATCCTAAGTCTATATTCATTGACCGTTAAAATGGTGGTCCGCATTAAAATAATCTTTATCTGCTGAAAAGGTGGGAGTTAAGAGACAATAATAATAATAATAATCATCATGTACTATAATGCTATGAAATGCAGCAATAAATACCTGTTTCAACACTGCTAAGGACACCTGGATTTTGTCTTCTCTTTCTAGCTTTTCTTGCAAGACGACATCCTGAATATGGCCTGTTATAAATCAATTAGAATTTAAACAATCAGAAAGGAAGCTCTATATCCTATCTCCTATCATGCCGTCTTCATTTATGATTAACCTTTTAGCAGCTCACATATGTGATAAATATTGTACCATAAAAAAATCAATGTGAAAATAACTCATAAAAATATAGAAGTTGCAGAAAGGTCAATAAAAGATAAGAAAGTAGTGTAGTCACAAAGTGTAGAGATACCAATGATCCCCTAGTGACAGGGCACAAACATTTTCATAAAGGGCTGACATGGAGAATAATCTAAAAACCAAGTACTGTTTTAGGAGAAACTAAAGACTTGGTCTAGGGATCTAACTATAAATTAATAGAAATGAGCGATAAGGTCAGTTGAAGGAAACCAGTCAGCTGGTTTATGCCCCCCAGCTATCACTATCTGTACCTGTAGCTTTATAATACCAGTCTAATCATCCCTGTCTGAGCTCATAGTGTAATGTTATAGGTGAAAAAAAGCATTTATACACTTACATTTCAGTCTACACCTTGGAGGTGGGAGACTGTCTGGCGGGATAATAGTTAACTCACTTTTAACTTGCATAGCTAAAGGACCTGTGTGATGTAATGATCATGTGACCATAGTGGGTGGAGCTAAACGAGCAAACTCATTATGTTATAGGGACTTAGCTCTGCCTACTGTAGTCACATGGTTATGACATCATATCAGGTCTCCCAACATGTTCTAACATAAGGCTGAAATGTTAACTATTAACCTGCCAAATAGTCTTCGTCCTCCAAGCTGGAGACTGACTGCCTCATTACATAAGAAAATGTAAGTGTATAAATGCTTTTCTTTCACCTTTCACATTACACTCTGAGCTCAGACAGGGATGATTAGAATATTATATAAATCTGCAGCTACAGACAGTGATAGCTGGGGAGGCATAAACCACCTGACAGGTTCCCTTTAACATCAGATTACAGAACTTGAGAACAAAGTAAGTATTTTTGTTAGTAAATTACAGTATTAGTGGGCTGAACCTGATTCATGTTTTATGAAGGCTCAGACAAACAGTCTAGTATATAATGCCACGAGAACAGTTCAGCTCGAAGGCCAGTAACATTAAAGAATGTTTATATCAATGGGATAAATCAGGTCCAGAACTATTTACACTGTAATATAGCCAAATTGGTTGAGCCTTACAAATAGCTAAATTCAAAAGGATTCATACTGCCCAAACCACAGGCACCATGAATCAGAGCATGGCTGCACAACTGTAGTAGTGTTTCAGAAAAAATGTAGTTTGAAGATCCTGCCAAGAACCATGGGAAGGGCCAAGACTAGCCCGGTGCCGCACACGACCGCCTAGTTAATTTAAAGGTCTCTCCCATGTGTGTGCTGCGTTAGAGACCTGTCAATCAACTCTAGCTCTTAAGTGCCATTTGGGAGTAGAGTCAGACTTGTCTCATCTCAGCATATAATCAATGCCGTGCTCTTCAAATGATGTTTTACCTGAAGTACTTCAGTGTTTCAAACAACAATATACCTGGATACAGGTGTGGAGTCAGGCTCTGATTCATGCTGCCTGCCTCTTGGGCAGTTTCAATCAAGTGGCAGGTTTCCACCTATTATGTTTGTGCTGCTGAAGACAAAAATGGAGCTTATTTGGTTCTAATTTTCAAGATACAGGAGTGGTTATTTATGACAACCTTTGCTGCAAGTTTAGGGGAAGATCGCATCTTTATTATTTTATCATCAATGGTCTACGGAGTCCCATTACATGTCTGGATGGAAGAAAGACTTGGGTTTGTCATTCTCACATAAACAATGGCAATAATATGGTCTACTAAATCCTCAGCCAATCCTGCATAAACCATTTAGAGATTATCAAAAAAATCCATCTCAGATGGTACATAGCACCCAAGCGCATTGCTCACATGTTCCCCACATGTTCTCAACTTTGTTGGAGGGGCTGCGGAGAGGTGGGATCACTCTTACATGTATGGTGGTCCTGTCCATTAGCATTGCAATATTGGGAAAAAATCTTTGATGTCATTCATGCTGCACTGAAACTCATACACCCCCAAACCCGGCCCTAGCTTTGTTAAACATCGGAGTCATGGACCTCCCCTACTGCACAAGATGGGCTTGCTCACTAATATGAACAGCAGCCAGACAGGGTTTAGCCTTGGTCCACATCACTGCCATCAATGGAGGAAATATGGGCAAGGGTAGACTCATACATTTCATACGAACGTTTGCTAGCTCCAGACTGCCAACATGCTGATAAAATGTAACAAAGGTTTGGTTCTTGGCAGGCTATGAGACATACATTATAACTTAAACCATATTTAATTATTATCCATCTGACCTAAACACTATTTCAATGCTTAGAGATCACGAGTGTTTCATAATGCAACCTTAAACACAATACCTCTCTTACTGATTATTACGCTGCATTTGAAACTAAATAATTATCGCATGACCAAAATAAGTTTAATGCTTCATGGACCGATGTATACCTTTCCCTCTCACCCCCCTTATTTCCCCTTAGTTCATATGATTCCTATTTTGGTACTTCCTTTTTGCTAGGAACCAAGTCATATGTGATGTAACTATTACCAATTCTACTATCTCTGTGTTGACTGTATGACTTGTATCGGTTTAAAATTTAATAAAAATCTATTGGATAAAAAAATCGTCTACTGAGCCATCAGCATCACATCATCTCAGCCCCAGTAATTAAAAGTGAAGCCCTTGGTTTTATAAATATTGTAGTCATACAGCATTATTTCTTAGTTTCTTGGATTATTTCTATTATAATAAATTCCAATATATTAAGACGTGCATTAACAAAGCAGTTCATTTCTGTTAAATATGTGGCAAAGTGACCTTTGCATCACAAAAGTGAAACTTGACTTTCATGGTTAGAAAACTAACCTAAACTCTGCATTTTGTTTGTAAGAGTTGGTCCCCGCACATATGCTGTAATAGATGGGCATCTATCGCAAAGCAGAAGTAGGAAAAGGCAATGATCAGCCAATTGTCAGTTTTTTTTTATGGTACTTGAATTAAGCACATCAAAATCAATGGGTCTTTTCGTTTTTCAACCATCTGTTCAAAATTTGGAGATCAGTGTTATCTACTATTGTCCATTTGCTGAGAAGATGTCAATCCAGTCCAATACTTCTGAAGGGTTCTTCTGTCTTCCCCTGCCTTTTGTGATTGACAGAACTTTATGTATTTATATACAAATGTTTCTGCCTTGTCTTTCATTTTTTGCTTAACATATCCCAAGATAATGCAAGATTTCCAGCTATAAAAATATATCATTTTACAACACCATGTGCAAAACATATAGCAGGAGGAAAAGGGTATAAAATCTGCACTGCCTTGAAGAAATGAAGGATTCGGAGAGTAATAAATAATGTTTCGAAGCTACCACGGGCTTCTTCTTCAAGACAAATCATAGTCTTGGATCACAAAGCATCATTGACTATGATTTGTCCTGAACGAGCCGGTGGTGGCTTCAAAATGCATTGACTAATAAATCAGATTATTTATTACTCTCCAGATCCTCCATTTCATCAAGGCAGCGCAGATTGTATACCCTATTCCTACTGCATGTTTTGCTGAATCCACGTGGGGCCGCTGCAGCCTTTTATGTGCATATTATGATTGTGACATTCACAACCCACAAAGGTGAGCCTCTCAAGGAACCTACCTATGATAAGTAGGGATGGACGAACCCGAATTGTAAAGTTCACAAGGTCCTGAACACGGGTCCAGGGACTGAAAAAACAAGCACATTATTAATAAACATTATAATTATACTTACCGCTCCTTCGACGCATCCTCCCGTCCCGCTGTCTCCCAGATGCTTCTGCTTCCGGGGCCACTCATTAACTTCTGGCGGTATTCACTGCACTGGTGTCACTTCGCAGTCTTCGGCTTTTTCTGGCCGTGTTCGCGCAGTTATGTCAGGGTTCACCCAAGTTCATGGCCTGAGCCATGAACTCGGGTGAACTCTGACTGTCACTGTCAGTCTCAGCCTGCATCTCGCTCTGTATAGACCAGGGGTCTCAAACTCCAGGCCTCGAGGGCTGCACACAGTGCAGGTTTTCAGGATTTCCATAGCATTTGACAGTTGGTAATCAAATGACCAACTGTCAAATTCCAAGGAAATCCTGAAAACCTGGACTGTGTGCGGCCTCCGAGGCCTGGAGTTTGAGACCCCTGGTATAGACGCTTATCTATAAAGAGCAATGTAGCAGAGCTATCCCTGTGGACTACGTCGGACTAAGGATTTTTGTTATAATAAAGATGGAGTCTCTAATTTTTTTTTTGTTTTATTTCTAATAAAAATATTTTTCCCTGTGTTGTGTATTTTTTTTAATCTTTACTAGAAATTCACGGTGGCCATGTCTAATATTGGCGTGACATCATGAATTTTGGGCTTAGGGCCAGCTGATAATACAAAGCTGGCCCTAATCCCTTTATTACCTAGCAAGCCACCTGGCACCAGGGCCGCTGGAAGAGTCGGATACAGCGACAGAAGATGGTGCTTCTATGAAAGCGCCATTTTCTGGGGTGGCTGAAGACTGCAATTCGTAGCGGGGGGCGGGCCCAGAAAGCTTGGGCCACCCTGCGCTGTGGATTCGTCCCCAGCTTCCTAGCTGTACCTGGCTGGACACAAAAATAGGGTGATGCCCACGTCATTTAAAAAAAAAAAAAAAAATTATTTTATGAAATTATTTAAAAAAAGGGCTTCCCTATATTTTTGGTTCCCAGCCATGTACATCTAGGCAGCTGGGGGTTGGGGGCAGCCAGGGTAGCTGCCTGCTGTACCTTCCTAGCATACAAAAATATGGCGAAGAGAAAAAATGTTTTTATTAGAAATAAAACAAAAAACACATTTAGAGACTCCATCTTTATTAAAAAAAAAAATCTTCAGTCAGACGTAGTTCACAGGCAAGAACAATGTCAGCTCTGCTTCATCGCTCTGTACAAACAAACGTATGTACAGAGCGAGAACCAGGCTGACATTGACAGTCAGAGTTCAATCAGGTTCATGGCTGAGCCGTGAACTTGGGTGAACTCTGACGTCTCCACGAACACGTCGTCAGTTTTCGGCTGGTGTCGGTAGCCAGCCGAAAACTGCTGAGGGATGCGAGCAGTGAATAACCTCGGAAGTTAATGAGCGGCCGGGACAGTGGGACGGTAGGACGCGTCACGGGAGCAGTAAGTATAATGACAATGTTTATTATTAACTATATGCTTTCTTTTACAGCTCGCCCCCTCACCCCATCCCATATCTGTAAAGTCCGAGCTTGGGGTTCGGACGCAAGTTTGTGTCATGTCCGCCCCGAGCTTGGACTTTACAAAAAGACCATGCTAACCTGATGATCCCGAGTATCGGCGGGTTCGCCCATCACTAATGATAAGCCTTTATTTTAGATAAGACCCTATTTACGCTTTATATCTTTCCCGCTGCTACAATACAATACCATATGAAGAGATGTTTGAGCTATATGTGTCTGTGTGTAGTAGCAGTGACTACTGATGAAGATAAAGCACAGATATAATTAAGTCTCCCATCAATATAGTGCACCTGTTCATAAAGGGATTGTACAGTCTAAAATGAGTCTCTCTCTGTAACTGTAGACTTGTGAATCTTCACATTATATGTACTGCGTGCAGGGCCGGCCCTACCGCTGTGCGAGTTGTGCGGTCGCACAGGGCGCCGCCTGCCATGCTTCAAAGGGGGCGCCGTCGTTCCCTGGCCCTCCGCTCTGCCCCGGGCCGCCGATGTGCCCCCTGCCCTCCGATCTCCCCCCTGTGGGCTCCCCCCTGTGGGTGATCTACCCCCTGTGGGCTCCCCTGCCCTGCGATCCCTCCCCATGCCTCCTGTGATCGCCGCTGCCTGCGGTGATCACCTCCGCCCGTTCTCCTCTTCCCGCTCCCTCTTCTTCCCGCTCCCTCTTCTTCCTCACCTGTCTTCTTTCTTCTCCTCTGTCCTCCGCTGTTCTCCCTCTTTCCTTCGGTCTTCTCCCTCTGTCCTCCGGTCTGCTCCGGGTCTTCTCTGCGCTGTCCTCTTCCTGCGGCGTCCTCCTTCTTCTGTCGGCTCCTCTGCACAGTCATTTCCCAGCATAGAGATGAGTGTGCAGAGGAGCGGTGTCACAGCCAGGGCACAGCATCTGTGTGATTGCTGTGCCCTGGCTGTGTTAACCCTCTAAGTGCTGTGATGTCAGGGATCACAGCACTTAGAGGATCCAATCGTCATGGAAACGATCTCCAGAGACTACAACAAGGGATCAAGTGTCCTCTTGTTGTAGTCTCTGGGATCAGCGTCATGGTGCACGGTATGGCAATGATCTGTCATACCGTGCACCGGACGCTGATCCCAGAGACTACAACAAGGGATCAAGTGTCCTCTTGTTGTAGTCTCTGGGATCAGCGTCATGGTGCATGGTATGGCAATGATCTGTCATACCGTGCACCGGATGCTGATCCCAGAGACTACAACAAGGGATCAAATGTCCTCTTGTAGTCTCTGGGATCAGCGTCATTGTGCACGGTATGACAGATCATTGCCATACCATGCACCATGACGCTGATCCCAGAGACTACAACAAGGGATCAAGTGTCCTCTTGTTGTGGTCTCTGGGATCATAGTCTTGGTGAATTGTATGACAGATCATTGCCATACCGTGCACCATGACGCTGATCCCAGAGACTACAACAAGAGGACACTTGATCCCTTGTTGTAGTCTCTGGGATCAGCGTCGGGTGCATGGTATAACAGATCATTGCCATACCGTGCACCATGACGCTGATCCCAGAGACTACAACAAGGGATCAAGTGTTCTCTTGTAGTCTCTGGGATCAGCGTCATTGTGCACGGTATGACAGACCATTGCCATACCGTGCACCATGACGCTGATCCCAGAGACTACAATAAGGGATCAAGTGTCCTCTTGTTGTGGTCTCTGGGATCATAGTCTTGGTGAATTGTATGACAGATCATTGCCATACAGTGCACCATAACGGTGACCCCAGAGGCTGTAGGAAGAGGACACTTGAGCCCTTGCTGCAGTCTCTGGATTGAGCAGTGGCGATCGAGCGTCGTGGGATCTTCATTGTGGACTACGTCGGAGGCGATCGAGCGTCGTGGGACCTTCGTTGTGGATTACGTCGGATCTTTTTATAATAAAGATGGAGTCCGAATTGTGTCTGTGTTTTTTTTTCAAATAAAAAGATTTTTCTCTGTGTGTATTTATTGACTATTTACCGTACTAGAGATTCCTAATGGCGGGTCTAACATTGGCCCTATATTATGAATCTCGGGCTTAGTGCCAGCTGCCAATAAAAAGCTGGCATTAACCCCTTTATTACCCAGTTAGCCACCGGCACCAGGGCAACTGGAAGAGCGTGGGTACAACGCCAGAAAATGGCGCTTCAATGAATGCGCCATTTTCTGGGGCGGCTGTGGGCTGCAATTCGCAGCATGGGGGGCCCAGAACGCTTGGGCCTCTCTATGCTGAGGATTCCAGCCCCCAGCTGCCTAGTTGTACCTGGCTGGACCAAAAATATGGCGGAGCCCCACGTAATTTTTTTTCTAGAATTAGTTCTAGAAATTAAAAAAAAAAATGGGCTTCGCTGTATTTTTGGTTCCAGCCAGGTATGACGAGGCAGCTGGGGGTGGGTGGCAGTCCGTAGCTGCCAAGTTGTACCTGGCTGGACCAAAAATATGGCGGAGCTCTATGTCATTTTTTTTCTAGAAATAATTCTAGAAATAAAAAAAAAATAGGCTTCACTGTATTTTTGGTTGCCAACCAGGTACAACTTGGCAGCTAGGGGGCTGGAATCCTCAGCATGGAGAGACCCAATAATCTCTTATGGTACCGGCACACACCGCAATCTCGCCTGGCGATATGTGGCGATCTGACATGCACGGTCACGTTTCTCGTGCCCGCCTCAGATCGCCGATGGCGGCTTCAGAATAAATGAGAGCTGCTGTTGTTCCCTGATTTCCTCGGGATGTCACTTTTATGTGAGGAAAGAGTGAAGCTGCCACTGATTGGCTGCATGTCTCATGTGACATGGTCTGGGGGCACCAAAGGGGAATTTTGCACAGGGCGCAATTTAGCCTGAGGCCGGCCCTGACTGCGTGCTACGAGGATTCCCTGGTGTTGATGCCAGGAATGGCAATATGCGATATGCCACAATCCGACTAGCCTGTTTCTGGTGCGCTCAATGCAAGTACATTTTTCAAGGTTGGAAACCATATAGTTGGATTCTGGCATATTGCATACTTATGGTCATATGACCGCTGTTCCTGGCACCGACAATGCATAGTACGTGCGATGTGAGGATTCCTAAGTCTGCTATCACAGAATGTAACTTCAGACTTGTAGTTTTAGACTGGACAACCTCTTTAATACGTCACCAGGTATCCTAAATAATAGATCATATTAGATCTGTTTCCATTAAAGAATCTAAGGGCCCGATTCATCAAGACGTATTGTTCATGCTGGTCTAGATGAGGAGATGGACTGGAGTTTGAACCTTCTGTTTCATGAAGAGGCTTACAACTCTTTATGAATCAGGAGCACTAGACGAGTGACATACACCAGTCCCCATTGGAGTAATATTTGTTGTGTAGTAAAAGCCACCACTTGTCACCTCATGTGTAGGCAATAAGAAGGGAGAAGAACATATCTAACTTTAAATCCATGATTGATTGACTTAGTTTACATCAATATTTTGCTGCAGGTTGGCACATTGTATGTCACACTTTTTTTTCTAATTTGATTAGCTGTCTTGATAAATGTGGAAAGAGTCTAGTTAACATTATTATTTATTTATATACCGCCATTCCATGGCGCTTTACGTGTGAAGAGGGGAGAACAAGGACAAATACAGTGTATACGGACAATCAAGTCTTGCAGATACAGGAGGGGAGAGGACCTTGTCACAGTCTATAGTTACCTTGGAGCATATATTTTATTAAACCTAGCCTAAAGTTATTTATCTGGGACTTCATTAAATAAAATAACCTAGAAGAAATGCATCTAAAAGACGATACCTAAGGGTAGAACATTTATGATCTATACACATCAGAAGAAGCGCCCCACAGTGGCACACAGAGTCCTCTATAAGGGGTTGTAGTATAGTATCTAGTATGGGCCTAATGCATAAGGCCTTAAAATGAATGTTTTCTCTAATTTGCATGTAAACCTTCCATTTTTGCCAGAGTGGTCTTCAGATTTCAGTACAAACCTAGCGGATAATTTTATTTCACTCATTGCTAATGTTCTGTCCAGACTAAGAAATTGGAAAGTTCATACTGTAGGTTACTAGGAATCGCCATTGCCGGGTTTCCATAGCAACAACCATTCTTGCTGTTTCCTTATGCTTATCACCGTACACAGCTGGAGTGAAACGTGCCGCGGATTGCAGGACCACGTCTTATGTAACCTTGAAGATTTACTTGCTGGTTTAAAGGCAAAGGTGGAGTTTTATGCAAGGGAAGGAAAATGAATACTTGGTAGTTAAAGCACTACTACATTGTGGGCATGTGTCACAGGCTGTCTGATTGCTGGGCTTATTCTTCCATTTCTCACGATCTAATGTACTAGTCAGAACCTACTGCTAAGCCATTATGTATACAATACACAGATATCTATGTATGTAATACTATTACACTATTATGAATCAAGGTTTTTTTGAGCATCACAGACATTCCACTTTTTTTTTTTTTAAATACTTTATTAGCCATGAGAAAACATGAATTGACCTAAAATATATACATTAACTCATGATCAAAAATAAATAGAATTAAACAAATATGTCCCCCCAATCCTTCCTGATGAGAATGAAAAAAGAATTGATTGAATTTAAAAATAGAGAAAACAATAATAAAACTGATTCTATACCGTAAGAGTATTGAAATTAAGGAACTTTCTGCCATACAAGGGCACAATGGTCGTTCAAAGAAGGCCTGGGTATATGGATATATAAGAAGACCTGGATATATAGATATATCAGAAGACCTGGATATATGGATATATAAGAAGACCTGGATATATAGATATATAAGAAGACCTGGATATATGGATATATAAGAAGACCTGGATATATAGATATATAAGAAGACCTGGATATATGGATATATAAGAAGACCTGGATATATAGCGTCAACAAGGATTTTTAACCTGCTATAGGGTCTTTGTTCTATATGGAGATAAGATGCATCCAAATAGCCTTGCAAAGGCTTCTTCCCCAGTCCCCATTAAAAACACAGCCAGTTCATATGTGCCAATGATGTATGTTTATAGAGGAGCTTGGAGGAACTGATGTCAGCCTCAAAAGCATTCCCCTATCTGTCTAAGGCCCCTTTCACATAGGCGGCCACACTTGCATCAAGCCCCATGCATTGTCTATGGGGCTTGGGGTCGGGTGCGGCAGGTGCGGTTTTGCCAGTTGTGGTCTTTTTCGCAGCTGCAAGTGCTGCAACCGGCAAAACTGCATTTCCCGCACCCAACCGCAATCCCCATAGACAATGCATGGGGCTTGCCAGATCAGTGTTGCAAGTGCGGCCGTTAGGCAGAAGATGCGGCAGATGCGGTAAATCTGCCGGATCTGCCACATTTTCAAAAAACCGCCTACGGTATGTGAAAGCAGCCTAAAGGGTGGTTTTTTTTTTGTGTATTTATGACGATCACAGTCATGTGCTAGCTACAGCCAATCAATGACCTCAACGGTGATGCATGACTGTATGACATATGATTACTGATTGACTGCAAGGGTCACGTGACTAATGTATAATAACCAGCTGTCAAACCAACAGGGAGCAATAATGCTGGAAGAGCAGGGGATTCAAATGTGAATTATTCATAACTTGCTATTAGGTAAATTTTATGAGACCCTCGAAGATCTCTTTGCGGACAGCTTCCCATTCCATAAAGTATCATAATTTCATGATCAGCAGTTGTCATTTATCCTGAGAATATGGGGGACGCAGTGCTTCTTTACCTCCGTGTCCTCTTTACTAGTTTCCCCTTCACTTTGTCTCCACACCAACTTAGGTACTGATAGGCTGATATGTACTGTAGAGTTCAGTCTTCATCAGTTATTTCATCATCAAGACGGCAGAATTACAATGAAAGTATCACACGTCCTATACTGATAACACAGGATCCACATTCACAATAGATGAAAGCCACAGCACACCTCCTCTCTTACCCTGTACACAATGACCTTTGCACTGGTCACACAGAACATTTCTATAAAATTCCACCAAAGTCAATTTGCATCTCCAGACTACATGACCCTATGGGCCGTGAAGATCAGGCATGCGCAACATGCAGCATGCCGAGGATTTGCTGTGGCCCGCCGACCTGTCTGGCAGACGCTGCTGCCTTCTTTCTGTATTCAAAAGTACAAAACACTGTGGCACTGGGACTGGGGCACAGGATCGCAGAGCAGCAAAGCGCCTGTCATCCCCGACCCAATGTGCAGCAATGTGTGAAGGGGACATTATGGAGAGGAGCAGTGTGGGTTGTCGACATTATTGAGATGGGCAATATAGGGGGATATTATGGAAAGACTCAGTGTGGATGGGATATTATGGAGTGGAGCAGTGTGTTGAGGGATATTATGGAGAGGGGCACTCTGAGGGAGGGGGATATTATGGGAAAGCTCAGTGTGGGGGGGATATTATGGAGAGGCTCAGATTTTGACAGAGTATTATGGAGAGAGAAACTGGTTGGGATTATAGAGAGGGGCACAGGGGGATATTAAGGAGAGGTGTAGTAAGGGAGGAATATTATGGAGAAGAGCAGTGTGGGGGGACATTATGGAAAGAGGTATATTATAGAGAGGGTCAGTGTGGGGGATATTTTGTGGAGAAAGCAGAGTGAGGGGCTATTAGTTTTTCAGGGGTGCAGCATGGGAGATATTTATTCTTATGGGGCAGTATAACAATACTTTAATTCTTAAAAGCATGATGTCAGGACCTGCAGAAGACGGAGAAACAACTATAGGCATAAAATCTCATCTTGGCGACTTTACTACTTTGATACAAAAGGTACAGAAATTACTTTAACCCCTTCATGACCAAGTATGTATATATACGTCCTTGGTCATGTCCCTCCCTCTGATGCAAGCTCACGCAGCAGTAAAAGTATACATTTTTGGTAACTACGAACTCGTACAGACCCTAGGCATTATACCAACATGTCAGTTTTACCATATAGTGAACATGATGAATAAAAAAAAGAAAGTGTAATTGCACTATTTTTGCAATTTCACAGCACTTGGAGATTTTTTCCTGCTTTCCAGTACACTGTGATGTAAAATTAATTATTTCATTTACAAGAACAACTTGTCGAGCAAAAACAAGCCCTCATATGTCTATATTGACGGAAAAATAAAAAAGTTGTGGATCTTGGAAGAAGGGGAGAGAAAAACCAAAAAATTGCCCAGGGTTGAAGGGGTTAATCAGGGAAGTTGTCATCTATAAGGTACCTGGATGTATATGTTTTTGGAACACTGAATATGTCTCATGTGTACTATGGTTCCTGCATGGTCTGCAGTCTGATCTCCTTAAAATTTTTAAAGAAATACTGGGAATTATAAAGTCAAGCAGTACATATATGGGGCTGACATGACAATACATTTGATCGCTGAACTATGCTTGGTGCTGTATACATGTACTAACGGTGATTCTGGTGCTGCAGTTATGTACTGACAGTGGTTCAGATGCTGCATTCTGGTGCTGATGGTGTATCTGGCACCGAATATTACCTATTACCTTCAATAGAGACAAAGGAGTTTAATTCACTCCTCAAAGATTATTAACATTTAGCAATTTATAAAGGGAAGCTGAAAGCTGATACATGCGGTCATTGAATTGGGCAGCATGTGTCAGATACTGGCTTTATCTCTACTATGTATGTTTGACTCTGAAATGCTGGGGCAATGGAGACTAAATGAACAAGAAAGTCGTAGGGGCTTCTTTCCATCCGCTGCCAGGTCTCCCTATGAATGGACATAGGAAGATACCTGTTACTCCAGGGAAGGTGGGGGAGAAGCCGCCAGGGACCCCTCTGTCCAACTAGTCGCCCATGCAGCTTAGTCCCTGGGGGCTTTTACACCATGTTGAGTCAATCATACCTAGCAGAAATCATACCGTCTGTGTCTGATACATGTTGGCCTAGGTTTGAGCAGCATTCATCCACTGTCAGACTCCATTTAAAGGTAATTAAACGTAAAATGATGTTAGAAAACAGATTTAAAAGGAAACTGTCAAGTTAGATAATTTGTATTAACCTATAAATATAGTGTGAATTTGCAGGTTAATAATGTTAATGAGAATGCCTGGCTACAATACTGAAAGTGCAGCACCTGGGAGAAAACGAACTACAGCTTCAGTTAATGGTACATTCACATGCTGCGTAATTTGCACACTATTTTCGGCCACGCTTTTCCCCAAAAGCACATCTGCATCTGCGTTCCCAGCAAAGTTAATTGAAATTCACTTTTGCAGTTCAGATGCTGGGGCCGAAAGTGCGTCCGTAAAAAGAATGAGCATGTTAATTCTTTGCGCCAAAAGGCGCGTGCTTCCTCCCATAGGACCCATTATAAGTGCTGGAATACGCATTGCCGTTCAGACAATGCTGTATTCCAGCGCCTATAAGCGCGGGTACAGGAGGATGTGATGTCACACGGGGGGTAACAAGAAGAATCCTGTGTTCCTCCTCCTGTGTGTCATGTACTTTCGCTTAGAAGGTTATGTGCAGCAGCTTCTGGCTGCCTGTACATTCGCTGCTAAGCGAAATGAAAAGTGAACAATAGAAAAAAAATACCATACTCGCCCCTCCACTGACTGTCCCGGGACACGTCCAATCAGCTGCAGGACCAGTTGGTAAAATGATCAGCTGATGCAGTCAGCTGACAGATTTTCCATTGCCAGTGAATGTAACCCCAAGCAGTGGGAGGTTAGCAGCCAGTAGCTGCTTGGGTTACACTTAGCTGGCAATAAAAAATGCTGCGGGAGCCCACATATTTTTTTCTAAACCCTACCCCTAAGTGGGTTAGGGTTAAAAAATAAAAATAGGGCTCCGCTCTATTTCCATACCCTGGAATAGAGGAAATGACATCAGGGACCCTTTTTTTCTTTTTAAATATCTTCACTGTCCTAGTGGACAGTGCAGAAAAAAACGCATCTGTAAAAAACGCATAGAAAATGTGTCTGATCGCAATGCGTGTTTTTACCTGCTCAAAAAAAACACATCCTCAAAATCCAGGGAAAACGCATGCTCAAAAAACATAGCAAATATGCAGCATGTGAACGCACCTTAACACTCACAGCACAGAGAGCTGTGGTTGCAAGCCAACCTTGGCACTTTGATTGACAGCCGGCTCTGCAGTGCACCAGTACAAAGGCAGCCATCAGACAGTTCCAGGGAATAGTTACAGTCGCCGCTCTCTGTGCTGTAAAAGATGACTGTAATGGCTTTGGGTACGCCTGCATGAGTGAAAGTTGGCAGCTCCCAGGAGAAATAAATTTCATTTTCTCTGGGGTGCCAGACTTTCAGTACAGCGGCCAGGCACCTTCATAGTGCTATCAACCTAAAGATTTTCCCTATATCTGCAGGTTATTAACACTATTAGACCTGACAGGTTCCCTTTAAATCTTGTATAAAAATAAGGGAAATTTGTAGTTTGTGACAATAAAACCAAATCAAGCATTTCCCAGACTAGCAAAACATCTTTGTCCTGGGATTATTAGGAACACTTAGTACCTAGGAGGCTATAATAATTACTATGTAATGAGTGAAGACCATCAGAAGTTGCAAGTGGCTAAATTGTTGCTATAGTTACCATGTAATCAGAGATTTCCATTAATGTGATCTACATACATATTGTCCAAATGCTGAAGAAGTATAATGCAGCAACAATAAAAAAAGATTAAAGCAGGAATCTGTATTAATGTTGGTACTGTATTTCATTATTGATAAATAAGGCAGCTCAAATGCAAATGCTCACAGCAAATATTAAGCAGGCATTGAGTAAACATGAAGAACTTTTACACCCAAAGGCTACGTTCCTCATAGCATATCCACTATGGACCTCCCATATCAACAGTCTCACAGTGCCAATATCATTGAAAAACCATATCGGGAAATCACACATTTATGCACCACTCAAAAATGTTTCTTTTTTTCACCTCTTGAGTGGTATTTTAAACCTAAGTTCTGTACCCCTGATCTTATACTCATCCTCTGTCGTTTTCACCTTTATTCAGTGCTGCTCCAGTCCTGCGGCGCCATCTTGTGCCTGTAACTGCTGACTGGCTGGAAGTCATAAGTTACATCACAAGATCTCAATGCAAGTCAATGAGAACCAGAACGAAGCTCTCATACTGTTGTATTGATTTGTGAACTCCGGTGAAATTAAGCAAACATTGGTGATGCCGGCAGGTCATAAATTGCCAGACTCTGATGGGATCGGGGCCATAGAAGATGAAGATGGCGTCAAGTAAGTATAAGGCAGCAAACACTATTTAAAACACCAGTCTAGCAAGGAAATAATAAAAAAACCGCTGGAGTGGTACTTTGAGATACTGCATGGCAAAAAGTGAAACACACACCTATATCTACTGCATAAATTGACTTGCTGCAGATGGTAAAACACCACTTTAGCAGTTTTTTTTTCCAGTACTTGAATGGCTCTTTAAAGCTAAATCCCCAGCCCCATGTCATAAACTGACTTTCCAGCGCCTTCATCTTTTACAGACCGGTCCTACAGCGCCAACCCGTGACTAACTTCTGGCTAAGGCCACGTGCACACGTTCAGTATTTGATGAGTTTTTTACCTCAGGATTTGTAGACAAAACCAGGAGTGGAGCAATCAGAGGAAAAGTCTAATATAAACACCTGCACCACTTCTGTATTTAATCATCCACTCCTGGTTTTAGCTACAAATCCTGAGGTAAAAAAACTCATCAAATACTCAGCATGTGCACGAGGCCTTAGAGTATAATAGAACTCCTGTCACTCTGATGGTGGGTTTACACGTCCCGATATCGGCGTCCAACTCCGACCAAAAGTCACGTGGTTCGGGAGTTGGACCCGATATCGGGCGCGCGTTGTACGGTTTGAACGTACAACGCGATGCTGGAACGATGCCAAAACGATATCGGGGTTGAATGAGCGTTCTATTCAACTGTCCGATATCGCATGGCCGTTGTAGCAGCATCGTAGCGTGTAACAGCACAACTACGATGTGTACTCGCAACTCGCCCATTAACTACCATGTTAAATGGTCGTTACTGGGTTGGTGGGCATACACATCGTAGTGACGTTGTCTCCCGATATCGCAGCGTGTAAACCGCCGATGCGATATCGGGAAAAGTGTCAAAAAATGCGCGCTCCCGCGCCGTTGTATACCGATATCGTCCCGATATCGGGACGTGTAAACCCACCATCAAGTTTCTTGCATAAATTACAGTGACAACTTGTGCTTACCGGGAATTCTATTATATTCTATGTTGTTAGCTCCACGTGCACCACTATTTGGATGGCGTGCTGGTCGTTTTTCACATTCTTGTAACTTCTGACTGGACGGAAGTCAGAAGAAATGCTACAAGCTCTAAATACATTTCTATAAGAGCCAGAATGAGGGTCTCATAGAAATGTATTGAGTTATGCTGACTCCATGAAACTCTAGAGCTGTCAGCAGGTCACAAATCATCGGGAGACCAAACACAGCGGTAGCGATAGATGCTCAAGCCACTGGAAGGTGAGTATAATTCAGGGGTCTGAGATTTATAGTACTCCTCCAGTGCTGCAAGTGGAGTGGTCCTTTAAACTCGCACCTTCTGTCAGTTTACACTGCAAATATATTCTACTGCACCTGCGTTAGATTTCTTAAAAGGAGCCTTCAATTAGCATAGAATAAAATAGTTTTCCTGAAAAACTAAACAAGTGAATCCTATATGTTCTATAAGTTTTCTATGAAACTGTATAATTAGTTTATATTGACTTTTGCAGGTGAGAGACCATCTTTAAATTTTAGTTTTAATACAAATTGTATGTGTTATATCATATTTGCCTCTATAATATATAATTGTAATATGTTATTTTCTAAAGTATAATTATGCATGGAATAAGGAGCTCAGGACTAGCCCCATGTACCAATAGGATTGTGGAACTATCTCAAATTTACAAATATGAATACCGTAGATGTAAATTTCACTGCACCTATCTGATCATAACCACTTTCCAATATCAACGTAAAACTGTTAGTTACAATCACAGTGAAAACTGATAGTTTGTAACTGGAGACCATTCACAACTAGAAAGTCGTAAAATGTGATCAATATCATCAGTAAATCTCTGCGCTACTAACTGAACTGCTCCATCTCAGAAACGTTAGGCCTGCAAAATTTAGTATATGAAATGGTCATGCAAGTATTGTGTAATATTTCTAAACGAGGCCTTGCTTACAATATGGGTTTTATGTTAATAAATTATTGTTTTAAAGGGGTCACAGTCTTTGCATAAAAGTCTGTAGTTACTATATAAGACTGCAGACTTCTGAATCCACACCGTGTGCACACATTGCATGCTGTCAGGATCCTCCTGTGCCAGCTCCAGGAGTGAGGCCGGCTTCACACCACGGCCAGATCAGATCCGGGGCTGTCAGGGGTGAACTTGACAGCCCCGGACCGGATCTGGACACAGAACTGGAGGGCCAAATATGCCTTCTGGTCCGGTGTGCAGCCGGATGCCTAATTTGCAGCTGCAGCTGCTGATAATTCAGGACCAATATGAGCCGCGGCTCCTGAACTGTCAGCAGGCGACAGCTCCGTGGTGCTGAAGTTCAGCGCTGAGCGGCGCTGAGCTCCAGCACCCGGCGTCCGGCTTCCGGGTGCAGCTCCGGTGCTCTCAGGCGCCATAGACCCCCATGTTAGGTGACGTTGGATTGCACTGGACCGTGAGGATCAGCTTTTTTCCCCCGAACACAAATATCCTGCATGTTCCGATTTTGTGTGTGGGAGAAAAATCTGATTCCTCCCGGATTCTCCAGAACACATGAAAACCGGATGGCAGAGAGCTGCCATCCGGCTCCATCCTGGCCCCATAGGACACTATGGGGCCAAAATCCAGTCCGGGGCTGTCCGGTTGACACCGCACAGCCCCGGATCGGATTTTACCGTGGTGTGAAGCTAACCTAAGTGATCACATGACCACAAGTATGCAATCTGCCTACTTTCGGCCACGTTCCAACTAGATCTGCTCAATTTTATAAAATCTCATGCAAAATCTCATACTTGTGGTCATCTGATTGTCCATTGTCACCAGCAACACCAGAGAATCCTGACAGTGTGCGGTGCATGCAACGTAAAGAGTAAGAAATTTGCAGACACCAGAACACTAGACAACCCCTTTAAGGAAAGCTAACTTTTTAATTAACTGAGATTTGAGCAATTTTCTCATGTTTGTATGCTTCATTGATATTAAAAAATTTCCAATAAGCATAGTGAGAACATAGATTGTAAGGCAAAAATCTAAATGAATTGTCCATCTGATTCAATGATGCGATGGTTCCGATCATATATGCCTAACACTTGAATTCTTCTTTGAACTGGATTATACATAAGTGCAGTCTCCTTTTTCCATAAGTACAACAATATTTGTTTGGATAAAACGAAGCCCACCTCTGATAGTGAATCATATTGCTAGGGCTGAGGAGCTGGAATCAGTTTGGGAAAGTTGGAGTAGATAGAGTTGTACAGACTCCCAGCTCCAGCTGCAAACTAAAACTAATAATTATCATAAATATATGATGGTAATGAGAAGTGTACGCTATCCATTGTACTACAATCAATTTCTTATTCTTCATTATTATACATGAGCCGCTTATAATGTGTCGGAGTTTGAGCTAAAGTTGAATAAGGAAAGATAGTGCTTTTGCCCTGGGGCAAGGAAGCAGCCACAAGGCAAATCTCAGGCAGATGACCTTACTTCATATGTGAACTGCTATGTGTTTGGAAGTAGAATACAATCCTTTTTGTGATTAACAAAGCCTCACGAGGGGTCAATACTGGAGTTTGTGCTGATCCTTTCATTTATTACAGTAAGGAGTGGTGAGGAATCACTGAGACAAGTGGAAACAAAGAATCAGGCTTCTCTATCTGTATAAATACAAGAGGGGTGGGGGACAAGAGGCGCAATAGTGCCCTATCACTAGACACACTTTAGGCTGCAAAGGTGGTGCTGTGGAACCACTCACCTGATACAGTTGTGTTACCCACAACTGATAGAAAGAGCATCAGTACTCCAGCTGCTGCAGGACCTCCATCGACCACTCGCACGTGGTGTTATCCAGAAGATGATGGGAAAAAAAGGTGTATCACGGTCCGCGCTGCTAAGTCCAAAAAACTCACATGGGAGTCAGAGTTTCACAAAACAAATCCTTATTCTTTATTCTTCCACTCCAACACGTTTCGGTGCCCCACCTGGCACCTTCCTCAGGGATATATGAATATCCCCGAGGAAGGTGCCAGGTGAGGCACCGAAACGCGCTGGAGTGGAAGAATAAAGAATAAGGATTTGTTTTGTGAAACTCTGACTCCCATGTGAGTTTTTTGGACTTAGCAGCGTGGACCGTGATACACCTTTTTTTCCCATCATCTTCAGGCTTTTCTATTTGGTAGTCTAGATGACAAGTTTGGATTTTGCGAATTCCAGGAGAACATTACCTCCCTGACTACATTGTGCCAACTGAAAAGTTTGGTGGAACAAGGATAATGCTATGGAATAGTTGTTCGGGGATTGGCATAGGTCCTTTAGTTTAAATGAAGGAAAACCTTAATACAACAGTATGCCAAGAAATTCTGAACGATTACATCCATCCAACTTTGTGGGAATAGTTTGGGGAAGGCTCTTTTAGGCTATGTTCACACACTGCGTATTTGCAGCGTTTTCCTGCATTTACGTGGCGCTTTTTTACGCGCACATAAATGCAGTGAAGCCTGATTCTTTGTTTCCACTTGTCTCAGTGATTCCTCACCACTCAAGCATGATCTCTCTCTGGTCATTTCTTGGATACATCACCACTGTTATGCGGGAGTGCGGATCCAGCAGCAGCTGTCTGAGCTAATTTACCAATTGTGTGGAAACACAACTGGATCATTTGAGCACATACACCTATGATGGTACTACCTTATCCGTAAAACGATAAGACCCATTTGCGCCTCTTTGTCTCCCCTGTTTTCTTTGTATAGATTTAAGTTACAGCATGGCCTTTTCCCAGTGCTCAAAGCAAGGTCCATAAAGACCATAAAGACATAATTGGTTGAGTTGGTGTGAAATAATTTTACTGGCCATAAAGAGCCCTGAACGCAACTCCATGGAACATCATTAGGAGGAACAAGCAGAGAAAATGTAGCCAAACTGTCTTGTCCAGCATAAGTTTCTGACCTCACAAATGCTCTTCTGGGATGAATAAGTAAAAATTCTCACAAAAAGCTGCCAAGATTTTGTAGAAAGTCTTCCCAGAAGAGTGGAAGCTGTTGAAGCTGGAAAGGTTGGTTCAACTCCACATTAATGGTTATCGCTTTAGAATAATTGAAAGGGAGTGTGTTTAAGATAATAGCAGTGTTGAGTTCAATTAATGATGTCAATCATTCTGTGAATACATAGGTGTGAATCAGGTGGCCCTTATTTAAGGGTGAAGCCATCACATTTTGTACATGCATTTCTCCTTGGAAGCCTGAGAAATATGGGACGGTCGAGACATTGTTCATAAGAACAGCGTACTTTGATTAAAAAGTTGATTGAAGAGGGTCAAATGTATAAAGAAGTGCAGACACTGACAGGCTGTTTAGCTAAAATTATCTCCAATGCTTTAAAATGGAAAGCAGAACAAGAGAGACATGGAAAATGAAAAACTACCATTCAAATGGATGGAAGAATAGCCAGAATGGCAAATTTTCAGCCAATAATCAGCTCCAGGATGATCAAAGATAGTCTCAAGTTACCTGTGAATACTGTGAGAGTTAGAAGACACCTGTGTAAAAATAAAAGTAGACATGTACTAAACTGGATACAATTTGCCAAAGGACACATCGACTGGCCTATAGAGAAAATGAGAAACATCATGTGGACTGATGAAAGCTAAGTTTTTTTTTTCAGTGCTCAAGGGCCGGAGACAGTTCATCAGACGACCCCCAAACTCTGAATTCAAGCCACAGTGCACTCTGAAGACAGTGAAGCATGGTGGTGCAAGCATCATGATAAGGGCATGTATCTACTATGGTGCCATTCCTATTTATTGTATACCAGGGATCATGAACCAGTTTGCATATATCAAAATACTTGAAGAGGCCATGTTGCCATAAGCTGAAGAGGAAATGCTTAAAATGAGTGTTTCAACAAGAAAATAATCCTAAATACACCAGGAAATGAGCAATATCTTGGGGTTCCAGTCCAACAAAATTGAGGTTATGATGTGGCCAGCCTAATCCTCGCATCTTAATCCGATAGAACACTTGTGAGGCGACATTAAAAACTAAATTTCTGAGGCAAAACCAACAAATGGAAATACATTGTGGAATGTAGTCAAAGCAGCCTGGGCTGAAATATCAGTTGACAGGTGCCAGAAGTTAGTTGACTCTATGCAACATAGATGTGAAGCAGTTCTAAAAAACTCTGATTATACAACTAAATATTGGGTTAGTGATTCATAGGAATGCTAAATCCTAACAAAACAACAACAACAAAAAAAAGAGTACATATTTTGAGTTTATAAAAACAAATGTAGACACTGCTATTTTTTGTAAACCCCAATATTTAAAGTAGTTAAAAATTATACACATTTCTCTTCATGTTTTGATTTAGAAAACAATGAATGGAAATGAAAGCTATTATAAAGATTTTGGGCTTAACACACTGCTATTATTTTGAACACAACTGTCTGTAATCTTTCACACTCTTCCTCCTTCCATAAACAGTCAAATATTCTCCTTGAGCACATCTCACATATATGACCTTATTTTAATGTCTAGGCATAAAGCTATACAAAATAGTTCAAAGTAAAGTAAAACATTCAGTGTTTGAGAATAAAGTATCACATGAAGTGTATCACATCATCTTGCACTTGTGATGAACATTCAATGACTTGCAATGTTTCACTGGACATTTTGTGTTTTCCTAAAAGAGCACGCCGTTTTACTAGAACAAACACCAAGAACCATGTCGTACCATTATGTTTCCAGAAATGTCTCTTACAACAAAGGAATGTTCAGAGCGAGATACCAGTAATGTGGCCACTATGAGAGGTATGTGTTTGCTTTATCCATAGGAAAATGTGTTATTGTCTCTTGTAAGAAATTTAATCCCTACCTATTTGTAAATCTACTCTTTATTACAGTACAATGAAAGGTGAATCTGAGTGCACAGTATGAAAATGAGAAGTGTTATCTGCTGCAATAAAACCCATCTGTAACCAAGCAGCATGTTATTATGTGTCATAGACCTGAGTGGAGAAGGAGAACAGTCAACTCGTCGAATATGTTTACCAGTAAAGATGAAGAAGTATTGATTCCCACTACAAACCCGTATATAATTCATAATGTATAAAGATTTTTCCTTTAGTTGGATTCAGTTTGGATCTTTTCTATTTCTAAGACATTTTAACTTAAAGAGGTGGTGCACTACAATGTATAGTGGCCACATCGGTTTAAAGCTCTGAAGTAAGTCTTTTTCCAAAAACGTCTCTTTGCCAATTGTGCCTGTGAGCGGCAATATTGATGTCCGCTCATCCCCATCACGTGACCCCTGGCTGCAATGACCTCTGATGTCCGGTGAGGTCATGTCAGCTTCCGGAACTGGATATTGACCCAACATCACCAAGGCGGGACCCAGACTCCCTCAGTGACTCGGCTGTGGGTGGAATCTCACTGACACAGAACAAGCAGCATCGCAGGGCTCTGTTAATGAAAGCAGTGAAGGAGAAGGTATAATTTCTATTCCTCCTGATTTTACGACACTTAGTCTCAGCTCTAGACATTTTTTCTATATGGCTGCCTCCTCTCCAACTTTTATTTACTTGTTCTATTGCTAGAAACTGAAGATTCGATGTACTTGAATGGTGTACTTCTTTAAAGTGCCTACTTAGAGGGTGTCCCTGAAAACCCTTTTTAATGTTCCTCAGATGTTCCGAAATCCGTTCATGTAATGTCCTTGATGTTCGTCCCACATATAATTTACTGCAGGGACATCTAATTAAATAGATCACACTCTTAGTATAACAGGTTAAACATCCCTTAATCTGGAATTTTTGCCTGCTCTGTCTATCAGTTACCTCAGTTTCCACTTTCTTAGATGTATTAGTGATCTTACATGCATGACAAATTTTACAGGGTCTAATAATGCAGGTAAAATACTTTAACCTCGTGTCTGCCTAATCCGTAATCAGACTGAGAAGTAACTGCTATCATTCTATTTATACAGAAGGGTCTCACAGAAGGTTTACAGCCATTATCACATCTGACTGTTTGCAGGTACACCAATTTAACCCCCTGTCTACCTAACCTTTGTTAAGATTGAGAACTAAATACCTTCCTTTTTTATACAGAAGGATCTCACAGAAGGCTTTCATAACCATATCACATCCAGACAATGAAAAGCCCAAGACTCTTTAGGCTGTGTTCACACTGGGCGTTTTTGGGCTGTTTTTGCTCATCAGTTTTTGTAGCCAAAACCAGGAGTAGAGCAATTAGAGGAAAAGTCTAATAGAAACACGTCACCACTTCTGGATTTAATCACCCACTGCTGGTTTTGGCTACAAAAACTGTTGAGCAAAAACAGCCCAAAAACGCCCAGTGTGAACACAGCCTTAGGATATGAACATACGTTTGACAGCTGATCAAAGAATCACTATAAAGATTTAGTTTTAAAAGCCCAAACACTATAAATCTATCCCCAGCCAATTTTTAACCTAAATTATTGTGTTTAATGTAAACTTTTAATATATATGTACATTGTTAGTCTTATTGGATTAAATAAACTGAGGAACTTTTACAAAAAATCCCCCAATGCTATTCTATTTTATTTTATTTTCTTTTCAATATTTACTCTTAATCAAGGACTATGGTTTTCAGGTGTTTCTGTTAGCGCTGGGTCTTATTTTAATCTATAGTAAATTCATAGCCATTAGGGCACATGAGCACAGGTGCACCTAGGACCTTTCAGCAGCAACAACTGTTGGGATCAGTACCCCCTGATTCCCATACTCCCTTTAGGGAAGGCTGGCTCCATTGTGAAAATTTTTATCCTGTATTTGTATTCAGCCCCCTGTAGTCTGATGCCCTAAATAAAATCCTGAGTGATCAATTACATCCAGAGGTCACCAAATAAATACATTTTGTCCACCTGTGAGTAATTTATTCTCAGTATAACTACAGCTTTTCTGTGAAGGCCTCAGACATTTGTTTAAGAGCATTAGGAATCAAACAGCATCATGACAACTAAGGAACACACCTGAATGGTCAGGGATAAAATTGTAGAAGAGTGTGAAGCAGAATTAGGTAACAAACAAAATACCCAAGACTTGGAGATTCACCTAAGTTGACATCACAAGTAAGGAGAACACTAATTAGAGAAGCTGCAAAGACACTCATGGTTACTCTGAAGGAGCTGCAGAGATCCACAGCCCAGGTAGGAGAATATGTCCACAGAAAAAATATTAGTCGTATACTCCAAAGATCTGGCATGTATGAAAGAATGACAAGAAGAAAACCATTTTGAAAGCAAGTCTCATGAAGTCCCATTTTCAGTTTGCATAAAGGCTTGCAGAGGATAGAGCCAGTGAGATGAGGCCAAAGTAAAACAATTTGGGCTAAATGCAAAATGTTATGTATGAAAGAAAATTAACTCTGCACATCACCCTGAAAACATCATCCCCACAGTCAAACAAGGTGGTGGAAGCATCATGCCATGGAGATGCTTTTCTTTAGCAGGGGCAGGAAAGCTGGTTAGAGATGATGAGAAATTGGCTGCAGCTAATCATAAATCTATCCTTGACAAAAGCCTGTAAGAGACTTGAGACTGGAGCGTAGATTCACCTTTCATCAGAACAATGACCCTTAACAAACTACAATTAAGTATTTTAGATCAATGAATATTAATGTTATTTACAGGCTCAGTCAAAGTCAAGACCTAAATCCAATTGAGAATCTGTGGCAAGACTTGAAAATTGCCATAAAGACACTCTCCATCAAATTTCACTAAGCCAGGGCAAACATTTCAGTATATAGATGAGCAAAGCTGGTAGTGGCATACACCAGAAGACTTGACGCAGTAACTGCAGCAAAAGGTGGTCCTTAAAAAGTATTGACTCCGGGGAGATGAATACAAATGCACATTACAATGTTCAGATATATATTTTTTAAATGTTTAGAAAACCGTGTATCATTTCATTTACCCTTAACAAATACTTGCTCCTTACTGTTGGTACATCATATAAAATCCCAATAAAATTCAATTAAGTTTGTGGGTGTAATGTGAAATAAATGAGGAAAAGTTCATGGGGGTATAAATACTTTTTGATGGCACTGTATAAAGGACATCCATATAGGTGGATGAAACCATACTGTATAGAGGTTTTCAACTCTTTGTATGTAGGATTAAATAGAAATCTGACAAAAAAAGAGGAATGCTTCCTTCCATACTGTATGGCAGAGGTATTCTGCACTTAAGACGTATTGCTTGTAAAAAAGAATATTGCTAACATATGGCAGAGCATGGAGTCCCAGTAGACTTCACATGTTAAGTAATTCTTTCATGTCCTTTTACACATTTTGTGTATAGCTTTTCCTAAACACTTTTCCTGCTAGGACTTTTCACAATATATTTTCTAAAAGTAGATACCTGTCACGCTATCAAAATGTCATCCAGCTCTACACAGTCATCAGGGACTCTAGACTAATAAACCAAAATCTGAAATATCTGGCTGTGACGGGAGACAATGTGCTCACCCTATGGGATGAAGAGAAATACAATAATGAGTTGGCAGGTAACAGGGAAGCATAGTGGAGGGTCCTTACAAGTAGTGGGCTGCATCTCAGCAAATGGAGTTGAAGATTTGATCAGGTGCATTAGAGTCTTCAATGCTGAGAGATACAGGCAGATACAGTTAGGGCCAGAAATATTTGGACAGTGACACAATTTTCGCGAGTTGGGCTCTGCATGCCACCACATTGGATTTGAAATGAAACCTCTACAACAGAATTCAAGTGCAGATTGTAACGTTTAATTTGAAGGGTTGAACAAAAATATCTGATAGAAAATGTAGGAATTGTACACATTTCTTTACAAACACTCCACATTTTAGGAGGTCAAAAGTAATTGGACAAATAAACATAACCCAAACAAAATATTTTTATTTTCAATATTTTGTTGCGATACCTTTGAAGGCAATCACTGCCTTAAGTCTGGAACCCATGGACATCACCAAACGCTGGGTTTCCTCCTTCTTAATGCTTTGCCAGGCCTTTACAGCCGCAGCCTTCAGGTCTTGCTTGTTTGTGGGTCTTTCCGTCTTAAGTCTGGATTTGAGCAAGTGAAATGCATGCTCAATTGGGTTAAGATCTGGTGATTGACTTGGCCATTGCAGAATGTTCCACTTTTTTGCACTCATGAACTCCTGGGTAGCTTTGGCTGTATGCTTGGGGTCATTGTCCATCTGTACTATGAAGCGCCGTCCAATCAACTTTGCAGCATTTGGCTGAATCTGGGCTGAAAGTATATCCCGGTACACTTCAGAATTCATCCGGCTACTCTTGTCTGCTGTTATGTCATCAATAAACACAAGTGACCCAGTGCCATTGAAAGCCATGCATGCCCATGCCATCACGTTGCCTCCACCATGTGTTACAGAGGATGTGGTGTGCCTTGGATCATGTGCCGTTCCCTTTCTTCTCCAAACTTTTTTCTTCCCATCATTCTGGAACAGGTTGATCTTTGTCTCATCTGTCCATAGAATACTTTTCCAGAACTGAGCTGGCTTCTTGAGGTGTTTTTCACCAAATTTAACTCTGGCCTGTCTATTTTTGGAATTGATGAATGGTTTGCATCTAGATGTGAACCCTTTGTATTTACTGTCATGGAGTCTTCTCTTTACTGTTGACTTAGAGACAGATACACCTACTTCACTGAGAGTGTTCTGGACTTCAGTTGATATTGTGAATGGGTTCTTCTTCACCAAATAAAGTATGCGGCGATCATCCACCACTGTTGTCATCCGTGGACGCCCAGGCCTTTTAGAGTTCCCAAGCTCACCAGTCAATTCCTTTTTTCTCAGAATGTACCCAACTGTTGATTTTGCTACTCCAAGCATGTCTGCTATCTCTCTGATGGATTTTTTCTTTTTTTTCAGCCTCAGGATGTTCTGCTTCACCTCAATTGAGAGTTCCTTTGACCGCATGTTGTCTGGTCACAGCAACAGCTTCCAAATGCAAAACCACACACCTGGAATCCACCCCTGACCTTTTAACTACTTCATTGATTACAGGTTAACGAGGGAGACACCTTCAGAGTTAATTGCAGCCCTTAGAGTCCATTGTCCAATTACTTTTGGTCCCTTGAAAAAGAGGAGGCTATGCATTACAGAGCTATGATTCCTAAACCCTTTCTCCGATTTGGATGTGGAAACTCTCATATTGCAGCTGGGAGTGTGCACTTTCAGCCCATATTATATATATAATTGTATTTCTGAACATGTTTTTGTAAACAGCTAAAATAACAAAACTTGTGTCACTGTCCAAATATTTCTGGCCCTAACTGTACTTATCCATAATGAAATACCATCAGGGAGTCATCTGGCTAGCTTCAAATACTCAGCAGATCAATGATCCCAAACATACAGCCAATGTCGTTAAAAACTATCTTCAACAATCGGAAGTACAAGGCATCTTGGAAATCATGATATGGCCTCATGGAGCCCTAATCTCAACATCATCGAATCTGTCTGGGATGATATGGAAAACTGAAGGATTTGTGCAAGTCTACAACCACAGAAGATCTGTGGTTTGTTCTCAAAGATGAAAAGAACAACCTCGCTGCCGACTGCCTTTAAAATGTGTGAACAAGTGTATCTAGAAGAACTGATGTTTTGATGGCAAATGCCAGTCACTGATCGGACAAAATATTGATTTTACATTTCTATTTTGCTCATTCATGTGTAACCAGACTTCACCCTTCAGAGGTTGACAGTGGCCGCATGATATTGTTTAAAAATTGTGCAGACCTTGCAGAGCAGTGGTGGGTGGCGTTCCGGCCATGTAACCAGCTCACACTAATGATCTGAAACTTGTTAGTTGCCATCTTATTTTCTCATGTAAACAAGCATCTGCAACTAGTTAGGAGTGGAGACAGGAAGTTATGTAAAAAGTGATGAAAGTTATAATAAAACGTAGATCGCTACATGTAAATGCATGTTGTTGTTTTTTTAACTGTAAACTCGCAATAATGTAGATCAGTGATTGCTTGTGTAGGCTCCGTTCCCACATAGAGAGCTGGTGATGGGTTTTTGATGTTGCAGAGTTTGTGCACAAATTCTGTATCTTAGGTTACTTGCATTTTTGTGCACATTTTTATTGCCTTGATACTGCAGTTTTTGTTTCTTTTTGATATAAAGCTGCTAAGTTTTAACACCTCCAGGTATTTGGCTTTTGCAAAACTTTATCGACATACTTTAGTGTGAATCACATGTGTTTTTTATGTGTTTCGGCCACATAAACGCATTAAAAATGTATGTACGTTTTTTACCTGTGGAATGTCCACATGTAATGCAAGTCTATGGGGAACATCTGCACAGACAATTCAGTACACCCGCAAGAAAAATTGATGTGTTGCGGGCTTGAAACATGCAGGTCAGTTTAAGCAAAAGTGTGTTTAGTACGTTTCCTCACTGGAAATACATTAAAAATGCATGTAATCCGCATAAGTATGTCAGTAAATGTTTTGTCAAAGCCAAATACCAGGGAGTATCAAAAACAATGCAACTTTGACATATAAACATGAGCCAAAAAAATGGAATAAAAAATCCAATTACGATTCACCAAAAGCTCATTGTTAAAACCTAGCCTTCTGGTACTTTCTAATCCTTGCAGCCAGGGACGTAACTCGAGTTCAATGAGCCCTGATGATAAATGGTAAGTTGGTGGTAAATTTAGGGCAATCATTCTCTGCATTTATTTGTGAAAAAATTGGAAATGTTTGAGAAAATTTTGAAAACTTCAGTTTTTAAACTTTGATTTTTTTCACGTCGTTAAACTAGAGAGTTATGTCACACAAAAAAGTTAACAAATACCGTATATACTCGTGTATAAGCCGACTTTTTCAGCCCAAAAATTGGGCTGAAAAGTCCCCCCTCGGCTTATACACGAGTATATACATAGTGTGTGCTGAGTGTGACGGGGACGGGGGCTCTGACTGGGGGCAGGAGGAGGCAGGAGGGGGCTGCAGTGACACCGCGCGGTCACGTGGGCCCGCCTCATTGATATGCACGCATCCCCCTGTCCATCCCCGGCAAGGGGATGCAGTGCATATTGCCGGACACAGCCCCTGGTGGCCTCCGGCAGTGGTATGTATCCCCCCCCACCTAGTACCTCGCCCCCATGCTGCGGCACAGCATACAGTAGTTCATACACTACCATCTCTCCCTGCAGCGCGCGGCTCCTCCATGTCCCAGCCGGCATCTTCCTGTAGTGTCATGTGACTGGCGCGTCCGCTCGTCACATGACACTACAGCAACAAGCTTGGCGGGAGATGGAGGAAGCGCGCGCTGCAGGAGATGGTAATGTGTGAGCTACTGTATGCTGTGCCGCAGCATGGGGGCCCGGTACTAGGCGGGGGGGCTGTATACCACTGCCGGGGGCCGTCGTGGACCATGTATACCGCTGCTGAGGGGCCCTGTATACCACTGCTGAGGGGCCCTGTATATCACACTGCTGGGGGCTGCTGTATACACCTGTGCTGGGGGCTGCTGTATAAACCTGTGCTGGGGGCTGCTGTATACACCTGTGCTGGGGGCTGCTGTATACACCTGTGCTGGGGGCTGCTGTATACACCTGTCCTGGGGGCTGCTGTATACACCTGTGCTGGGGGCTGCTGTATAAACCTGTGCTGGGGGCTGCTGTATACACCTGTGCTGGGGGCTGCTGTATACACCTGTGCTGGGGGCTGCTGTATACACCTGTGCTGGGGGCTGCTGTATAAACCTGTGCTGGGGGCTGCTGTATACACCTGTGCTGGGGGCTGCTGTATACACCTGTGCTGGGGGCTGCTGTATACACCTGTGCTGGGGGCTGCTGTATACCACAATTCTGGGGGCTGTATACCTGTGCTGGGGTCCACCCTCGGCTTATACGCGAGTCAATAGGTTTTCCCAGGTTTTGGGGGCAAAAGTAGGGGTGTCGGCTTATACACGGGTCGGCTTATACACGAGTATATACGGTAACATTTCCCACATGTCTACTTTACATCAGCACAATTTTTGAAAAAATATTTTTTTGTTAGGAAGTTAGAAGGGTTCAAAGTTCATCAGCAATTTCAAAATGTTCCAACAAAATTTACAAAGCCACTTTATTAGGGATCATCACATAACATTTGAAGTGACTTTGAGAGGCCTATGTAAGAAAAAATACCCAAAAGTGGCACAATTCTAAAAATTGCACCCCTGAGACTGCTCAAAATCACATTTAAGAAGATTATTAACCCTTCAGGTGCTTCACAGAAACTAAAAGGGAAGGAAGGAACAAAAAGAAAATTTTACTTTTTTCCTCAAAAATGTTTATTTAGCCTCAAATTTAGCATTTTCACAAAGGAAACAGGAGAAAATGGACCTCAATTTTGTTTGCCATTTTTCTGGAGTAGGCCGATAACCCATATGTAGTGGCAAATTTCTGTTTGGGTGCATGTCAGGGCTTGGAAGAGAAGGAGCGCAGTTTGACTTTTCAAACTCAAAATTGGCAGGAATGGTTAGCGCATGCAACGTCAAATTTGGAGAGCCGCTGATATAGAACAGTGGAAACACCCAACAAGTGACCCCATTTTGGAAACCAGACCCCTCAAGGAACCTATCTAGATGTGTGGTAAGCACCTAGAGCCCCAAGGTGCTTCATAGAATTTCAGAATGTTGAGCCACAAAGATAAAAAAAAAAAGAACTCTCCATAAAATGTTCATTGAGCGCAACATTTTTTATTTTCACAAAGTAACAGAAAAGAATTGCACCATACTATTTGTTCTGCAACTTCTCTTGAGTACGCTGATACCCCATATGTGGTAGAAAAGTACTGTTTGGGCACATGGCAGGGCTTGGAAGGGAATAAATGTCATTTTACTTTTGAAACACAAGATTGGCTGGATTCAATAGCTGAGACCATGATGAGTTTGCATAGCTCCTGACATGATTCACCGAATAGGATTTAAAAACAGAGATTAAACTAACCAAAAATTTGCCAGGTAAATACCCATTGCACTTAGCAGCAGCTGCCAGGTCCCCTGAGAGGCAACACAGGTGTCTGTATGCCGATACTCAATCACCTGCAACCCACAGTGGGGGCGGTTGTGGCACCAGCGTCTGACCATGCTGTCAGGGAGGTGAATGGTGGCATCTAAAGACACGAGGTTACCATAGGGCTCTGCCACTCATGCATGCACCATGCAAGGTGGGTTACCGGCTTACTTATTTTGGCCAAAATATCCACAAACACCACACATTTTCATCTTTAGTGTTTTATTGCACTTTTTTTTATCTGCAGTTTGAGGCTGGGCCCTCTGGGGGGCGTCTGTCATTTTGTGAGGCATGTAATCAGTACGGAGCGGCCCGCCTGATCTAATAGAAGGGCGTGACCAATAGGCTGCTCTGACACTATGCCTTGCATGCACCGTGAGTGGCAGAGCCCTATGGTAACCTCGTGTCTTTAGATGCCACCATTCACCTCCCTGACAGCTTGGTCGGACGCTGGTGCCACAACCGCCCCCACTGTGGGTTGCAGGTGATTGAGTACCGAAACAGACACCTGTGTTGCCTCTCAGGGGAGCTGGCAGCTGCTGCTAAGTGCAATGGGTATTTACCTGGCAAATTTTTGGTGAGTTTTATAGCCCCTGACATGCCTAAACAGTGGAAACCTCTCCCAAGGGACCACATTTTGGAAACTAGACCCCTTAAGGAACTTCCTAGATGTGTGGTGAGCACCTTGAACCCCCAGCTGCTTCAGATAATTTTAGATTATTGAGCCTTGAAATAAAAAGTCACATTTTTCCATAAAAACGTTCCTTTAGTTCCAATTTTTCTATTTTCACAAGGATAATAGAAAACATTACACCATACAATTTGATGTGCAACTTCTGAGTACGCTGATACCCGACATATGATGGAAAACTACTGACTGGGTGCACGGAAGGGCTCAGAAGAAAATGAGCACCATTTGACTTTTGGAACACATACTTGGCTGGAATTGTTAGTTGACACCATGTCACCTTTGCAGAGCCCCTGATGTGCCTAAATAGTGGGGAAAATTACTATTTTTTTCATATTTGTTTTGCTCTTATTTTTGTGTTTTTTTTATATTTATACTTTTTTTAAAACTTTTTTTACAGACTTTTACTAGTGTGATCGCACACAAAATCCATTGCAATTCATTAGCATTGCAATGGATATGACAGAGCTGCACTTGCAGCTTTGACATTAAGCTTTGCACACCATGCATCTGGGCATGGTGTGTGATGCTTATAGTAGTTATGTGACCCAAAAGTCGCCATGATGACAACTCCTGGGTTTCCGTGGCAGCGATTGGGTCCCCGTGATTATGTCATGGGAGTCCCAATCGCTTGTGAGAATAACACAATATCCAGTGCTTCTCTCCTAGCCTCCTAAATGCTGCAATCGCTATGGATAATACCAGGAGCAGTGCGGTCACCACTCCTGGCAGTGAGTGCTGGATCTCGGCTGTAACAGCAGCTAGAGACCTGGTGGCAATCATGCGGGCACAGCTCCTGTGCCCGTAAAATCTCCATGACGTACCTGTACGTCATTGGTTGGAAACTCCTTCCCTCCTAAGACGTATAGTTACGTCAATGGTCTTGAAGGGGTTAGTGGACTTTGATAAGATACCAAGATTTAAAAGCTCTAGCGTTTAAACTGTAGCTGCAGCCAGTTTAAAGTCAAAACAGGGAAAGGAGAAAAATAAATAAAATGCGCTACATACCAAACATTGTAAGTCACCATAAAATTACATTATGCATACATAGTAATATGTAGCAATTACTAAAGAGAGAGGTTATTCATTATTGGAAGCAATGGTTGATTTGCTAACAAAGAAAAAATCTACGTAATGTTTTCAAGAGTCTCTTTTATTCTTTCATCACTCGCTCATCAGTAACACATTATCCAGGCTCGTTTACGCCAATGAATAATCCTTCACAAATGTTCAGTCTGGCATATCTAATTTATCTTATTAATTTGCAGCCAAGCTTCAGTGTGATGTACAACTCTCTTCCATAGTGACAATTAAGTATTTTTTTTAAACAAAATAATAAGTAATGCAGACAGGCAGCAAATTACTGCATATGTGGATCTCACTGTGAAGCGCTACAAGGAATAAGAACATATTAAATGTTCTCCTCCTTATTTAGTGCAACTATCCTTCAGTAGAAATATTACCTGAAATGAGAATGTCATTAGTTGCCATAAAATGTAAACTACAGAGGATGAACAATTCAGATTTGTCATTTGCAATAAATCAGAATGCAGTAAGTAGAGAGGTAGATCTCATCCTTTTACATAGTTCTTTGTGGCTTTTGACTTCCTGCTAGGCCAAACTGCTCCAAATCTGCAGGTTTCAAAACTAAATGACCATTTTCTTACACTGATGTTCAAGGATCTTGCACTATTTTTTTCCATGGAAAATGCAAATAGCACTTTTGCTTTCAATTAAAACCAAGTGCAAAGTGTCATCTATTTAGATATGCAGAATACATGAAGAACAGTACAATAATCGAGTGCATTAACATACCGTAATATTGGTTGTGGACCACAATAACTTGCCCTGGATACCTTGTCCCTTATTATTATTACTCCCTTCTGCTGTGTTCCTGAGCTGTCACATGTGATCACCTGGATTCAAACACCTTACTTCTTACTATATTCCTTTCAACACAAAGTATTCACTGATCTCAGGGAGACCAGTCCAAGAAAACACTGCGGGCAGCTGGCTAAAGCGCTCAACACAGTGAATTCCTAGGCACATTGCCCCCTGGGAATTATGAATGTGCAAATAGAGTCTGTGGAGCCTCGGTTAGGAGTCTCAAACACAGGACTAGCCAGATATCCCTCCAAGGAATGACCCAGCCAAGGATGGCTCCTTGCGGAGAGCACCATAACCACCATGTTAAGTGGCTCCGAAACAGCTGTCTGTGGATGGATACCGGGCCATGGTATTCCCTTGTCATATCTCTAAGGTTGTAAAAGAGCTGGATATTGACTAAAAGGGCCACTTAACATGGTTGTTATGGTGTTCTCCGCAAGGAGCCACCTCTTGGCTGGGTCCTTCCCTGGAAGGATATCTGGCTAGTCCTGTGTTTGAGATTCCTAACTGAGGCTCCACAGACTCTATTTGCATATTCATATATTCCTTTGAAAGCACAGAGTACAGAAATTTTCTGTCTGTGCTTTAAACAGAACATAGCCCATAAGTCAAGCATAGACTGCATGCAGCGGGCAGGGTTCAGCCAGCAGGTCTCAGAGCAGTGTGCTCCAAATATCATATGGGGAGTGGCATGTGGTCCGCCGCCAGTTATGAGTGACTGGAGATGTGAAGAGGGAGGGACAAAAGAAGCCACATATGTAAGATTCAGATCCAAGAATCTGACTTACAGTACCTGTGCGGAGCCAATACCACAAACAATAACAGCATCCTTCTTTGACCAACACGTGTGTCCCTTTCAATTCACACTAGTCACATTTATTATGGGATATCTTACTGTAAATCTTGTTATAATATTGTTGAATTTTTTTTTATTATACTCTGCTGTACACAAGTTCATTATAGCCATAGCAGAATATGATAAAAAAAAACAACAAAAACATTTAATAGCAATACATCATGACCGAGATATAGCTATATGGTATATGCACTGATGAGCAAAAAAATAAGAATATTTTGAAATTTTGACTTTCAGGCTCCATATCTCACCATCCACCACATCTTTGAGTGTAAGACTACCTTAATTTTATAGACAATCATCTTGGGTATCTCATACATAAGTTTGACTTTCAACTATTTAGCATGTGTTTAATTCTGCAGATTCTTGTAATGTCACTGCATTGTTACAGTTTTGCTAATGGCAATTGAAAAATCTTTTTCTTCTTGTGTACTACCTGTTCTCACATTACCTAGTAGCTCAGTGTGTTATTAGGTTCATTCAAAGCGAAAGGTCACTAGTTTGAAACGAAGAGCAGCCATGAAGAATATTTCCCAAGAAAAGAGTAACGGCATCATCCAGCTCACCGATCGTGGTCTGTCGGCCAAGAAAATTGGCAAACTGCATCATGTGAATGCCGTGACAGAAGAATACAAAATTAAGTGCGTGCATCCATTCAAAAGCCGAGAGGTCGAAGTCCAGGCAAAATATCAGCGTTCAGCAAGTTGGCTCATCACAAGCTCTATGAGTTCTAGCACGACAAACACAGCAGTGGAGGTGGCTCATATGCTTCATAATAGTGAGATCACAGATGACCATGCAAGCACTGTGCAATGCACGTTACACAAGTCTGGAATGGTGGTCCGATAAAAGCTGAAGATGCCTGGACTTCAATATCATCATAAGAAGTGTAAGCTGCAAAAAACTGGTGATTCGAAGCAATGAGATAAACCTCGAGACTAAGCTTTGATGGGTGCAAAAAGGTTTGAAATAAACCAAGGAAAAAGAGGCTAATGGATCAAGAAATTTAAGGAACTGTCAAGTTCACTGGAGGATGCCTGATAATATTCGGTTGTTTCACAGCCAAAAGATTTGGATCCTTGATGAGGAACGATGGTGGTCTCAATACTGAGCTATACGCCGCACCACACTCTTGATTAAAGTACAAAAAGACATGATCAGATCTAAGGCCCGGTTCTACTCAATGGGAGACAGAGCGGGAAAGTTATTGGCTAGACGTGTCCGCAAACGTATGGCCACCACAAAAATTTCTCATTTGTTGGACTCAAATGGTTCCAAAATAAGACACCCCATAAAAATTGTAGATCAGTTTAGAGCATACTACGAAACTTTATACAATTTAAAAAATGACCCATGTACTCCACAACCATCAAAAACAATAATCAGTAAATTTTTAGATAAGGCCACACTGCCATCTTTGAACCCCCAACAAGTGGCACAACTAAATATTCCCATAACTGAAATGGAAGTTCAAAAAGCCATTCAGACATCCAAGCGCCATTCTGCTCCAGGCCCCGATGGATATACGTATAAGTATTACACCTCTTTTCCCCTACTATTGACTCCTCACTTAACTAAACTATTTCGGTTCTGGCAGTCCACGGGTAAGGTCAGGGAGGAGGGTTTACAAGCCGTTATTACTACTCTTCCCAAACCAGGCAAACCCCCCACATCCCCGGGTAACTTCCGACCGATAGCACTATTAAACTGTGATATTAAATTGTACGCCAAGATCCTTGCCAGTCGTCTCATGGGAGTACTACCGGACCTCGTGGGTAAGGATCAGGTGGGTTTCATTCCAGGGCGTCAGGCTAGGGATGCCACAAGAAGGCTAATAAATCTGCTAGATATCATGGAGAGAGGGGGCGCCCCCGGTGCACTACTCTCACTCGACGCAGAGAAAGCGTTTGACAGAGTGCACTGGGGGTTCCTCAGTGAAGTCCTAGATAGGTTCCACATTGTTGGACAATTTAAGGACTCTATAATGTCCCTATACTCTTCCCCCTCAGCTTTAGTCCGTGCCTCTGGCTTCATATCTCAAAAATTTGAGATTACGAATGGCACACGACAGGGCTGCCCCCTCTCCCCACTGATCTTCGCCCTGATTATGGAGCCCTTGGCATCTATAGTGCGTAACACGGCGGAGGTATCGGGGGTGTGGGTGGGACCTATAGAACACAAAATTAATCTATATGCAGATGATGTGATATTCACATGCACTCATCTAAAACAAACTGTCCCGGTTTTAATGTCCATTTTGGAAGAATTCGCAGCAGCATCTTATTACAAGCTCAACCTTTCCAAATCCTCCTTTTTCCCGGTAAATATCCCAGCTAACGAACAATTGACTTTACGTCGGACGCTGCCCTTCATTTGGATTTCCCGATCCTTTACATATCTGGGTATCCAAATCTCTCTCACCAAAACTATAGTTAAAATAAATTCTGATTATCTAATTAAAGAACTACGGTCCTTGATACAATCTTACTCCCCGTCGCTGCTATCGTGGATTGCCAGAATTCAAATCACCAAAATGATACTATTTCCAAAAATATTATATTATCTCCGTTGCATCCCTATACACTTTCCCAGAAAAATCCTTAACCTTCTCCAATCCATTTTGGGCAAATTCATTTGGATGAATAAACCTCATAGAATTGGTTCCTCAACGTTAACTTTACCTACCACCTTGGGAGGGATGGGAGCCCCCAACATTCACTTTTACTACAGAGCAATTAATCTGGAGATCTCACAAATATGGTGGATCCCCAAGGCTGAAGCAAACTCCCTACCTCTGTGGCTACAAATAGAATCCTGGTATGCCCCACAAAATTCAACTCGTCTCTTGTTGGAGTCGCACCTCCTCCGCCATAAGCCCGGAAACCTCCCTCTGAAGTCCATGCAAGCAGTGCTTGAAGTTTGGTCTGGGGTCAGCCATTTACTCCTGAAAGGCTTATATAGATACATAACTCTGAGGGCTGTAGAGTGCTGTGTAGACTCTCCAGCTTTCTCCCTGGCAAAATGGCGGAGGGCGGGCGCTAAACAACTGTCAGATGTGCTGCTCAATACCAAAATACAAACATTTATAGCTCTGAAGGAGAAATATGGTCTTTCTAACGCTGACTACTTTTCTTACCTTCAACTAAAAGACTTTCTCAGATCCATAGTCATCCCGATGGAAGACGCACTGGCCAGTCCCCCGCAGGTCATAGCGATTTTTAAACAAACATCAGCTGCCAACAGGGGTATCTCCATTTTTTACAGGGCCTTGTCAGAGGTACCATCTGAGTCTAAGCTCCCGTTTATGACGAAATGGGAAGCTCTCCTATCATTCACCTCACCTGTAGAGGACTGGATGAAGGCGTCAACCCATGCTCTTTCTTATACCTCATGCTTGAACCATCATGAACAGGCAAAAAAACTTCAATTCGGATGGTACCTGACTCCAGAAAAAATTGCCAGTTTCACAAAAGGTTCTCGAACAGGGAAAAACTTATGCTGGAAAAACTGTGGAGAAGTCGGAACTACCACACATGTCTGGTGGCATTGTCTGGGCATTCGCTCTTTTTGGTCACAAGTCAACCATTTGATATGTACTACTACCGGACTCAATCTCACGTTGACTCCTCAGATGGCCTTACTAGGTTTAGAAATTCAGGACTTACCTCGAGGACTGAGACCAATTATTTCAAATATACTTATAGCAGCTCGATACTGCATAACTAAATACTGGAAAAATCCTACCTTCCCGTCTATACAGGAAGTCATCTCCCAACTTAATCTACACTTCAATTAAGAACTGATCCTATCATCAGAAACAGCTAAACGCACGAAAATCATTAATTGGTGGGACACATGGGTGAGCTCGCAGCATAATAACGTTGTAATAACAAACTAAACATACTTGTAAAGCGACTAATGATGAAGCTAGTTTAAGTAATGTTATTAATTGCACTACATCCACCTATCTTGGGTTCCCTAGCCGACCTGCTAACTGCTTTCCCCTCCCTCCCTTCTCCCCTACCTTCCCTAAGTTTATCCACCCCCCCCTGTTTGTCCCAACAAAATCTGTATTTTTTTTGATTGTACTTTAATGAATAGATGCACACTTAATTGTCTATTTGACTGCTTGACTTACCACTGTACCCAATGTTTGGGTCCAATTTCATTTGATTTAAATATGTTATGTTATGTGTTTGAAAATACTCTAATAAAAACATAATGATTCAAAAAAAAAATACTGAGCTATACGTGAATAGCCTACATGCAAATTACTTTGTACACTTGAATACTATGGGAATGAAAAAAATGGCAGTGTGGTCTAGTAAAACAACGACCTGAATTGTAGATTGAGAATGGCAAATAAATTGTTTAATGACAATGATGTAAAGGAGCTGGTTTCACCCCCACAGTCCCCAGACGTCAATCCAATCAAACACTTGTGGGAAGAGATGAAGAAAAAGCTGTATACATACCCAAGTAAGTCAACTAGGCTGATGAGCATGCAGACTGATATGATTGGGTGTAGTGTGTGAGGTTGTATATATTCCTTTAATGCAACAATACAATGATCTACAGTGACACTGAACTGTCTTTAGTAGACATTGATGATGCTTATTGATTCTAATGGCTGCTATTATTATTTCCATCATTCTACATAGATGGAAAATGAAAACTATTACGGTAAGTATATATAAGGATTTATTTTCCATTTCTTTTTAAACAATGAAAATAATAACTGTAGAAACCATTATGGTGGGGTTACACGTCCCAATATCGCGGCGATATCGGAGGCAACGCCGCGGGAGCGCGCATTTTTTGAGCACTTTTCCCGATATCACATCGGCGGTTTACACACTGCGATATCGGGAAACAACGTCCCTCCGATGTGTACGCCCACCAACCCAGTAACGACCATTTAACATGGGAGCAAATGGGTGAGGTGCGAGTACAGATCGGAGTTGGGCTGTCACACGCTGCGATGCTGGTACAACGGCCTTGCGATATCGGGGAGTTGAATAGCTTTGCTATTCAACTCCGATATCGTTTTGGCATCGTTCCAGCATCGCGTTGTGCGGGTCCAACTCGCGAACCACGTGACTTTTTGTCGAAGTTGGGTCGGAGTTGGACGCCGATATCGCGGCGTGTAAACCCACCATTAGATTCAATAAGTGTCATCAATGTACACTAAAGACAGTTCAATGTCTGACTTTAGATCATTATGTTGTTGTTGCATTGAAGGAATATATACAACCTCATACGCAACACTCAATCGTACTGCTCTCCATGCCCATCACCCTCTCCCCTGAAATGCTGTTATGTAAAATTTTATACAGACATGTGAAAGAACTAAAGCTACAGAAGAGTCTGCTCCTCTGTGAATCCAATTCAGTAGTGGCTGCTATCGCTAACCATACCTTAACAAATTTATAGCCATATATATAAATATTCATATGCATAGATAAATAGATATACATACATAAATATTTATAAGCATAGTTAAATCCTAGCACTGAAGGTGTTAATTACATGCACCTGGCTAGCTTTGAGTGAGGGCCAGGTCATGTGTTTATCTAGGGGCTCTCAGTTGGCTAGGAAGTGAGGAAAGTGCAGTGTGTGGAAACTACAGAGTGACCAGGCTGTTTAGTGTGAGCTGTGCATGAATTTAAACAATTCAACTGGTGCTGTAAGCTCCAGGAGCTCATCATGAAGAGGACACAGGCAGGACCATGGCCTTTATTTGTGAAAGGTTTGCTGCAAGAAAACAGACTGTAAACTGTTCGGGTTAGCCCACATAGCTATATATGTGCCTGCTAAATTAACTGTTTATTTGCCATTATACCTTTGTGCCCAAAATAGGTGGTTTTGGTTGTTGAATCCCTTGGAGTGTATATAAAAATCAATAAAACTGTACAGGATGGGCCATTTATATGGATACACTTAAATAAAACGATAATGTTTGGTGATATCAACTTCCTGTTTGTGGCACATTAGTATATGGGAGGGGGAAAATTTTTCCAGATGGGTGGTGACCATGGTGGCCATTTTGAGGTCAGCCATTTTGGATACAACATTATTTTTTTCAATAGGAAGAGGGTCATGTGATACATCAAAGGCATTGAGAATTTCATAAGAAAAATAATGATGGGCTTGGTTTTAACATAACTTCATTCTTTCATGAGTTATTTACAAGTTTATGACCACTTATAAAATGTGTTCAAAATTATGCCCATTGTGTTGTATTGTCAATGCAACCCTCTTCTCCCACTCTTGATACACTGATAGCAACACCACAGAAGAAATGCTAGCACAGGCTTCCAGTATCCATTGTTTTAGATGCTGCACATCTTGTATCCTCATAGCATAGACATTTGCCTTCAGATGAGTGATGAGGCAAATTTTTTTGTGAATGGTGAAGTTAACAAACAAAACCAGCGCTATTGGTCTGACACTAACCCACAGTGGATAGATCCCTCCAAGACTGTTGGAACACAAAAATTGATGGTATGGTGTGGTATATGGGGTGCAAAGATAGTGAGGCCATTCTTCATCAATGGAAATTTCAATGCCACTCGATATCTGAATGATGTAGCAATTTCAGATATCCAGTGTCATTGAGGTTTCCATTGATGAAGAATGGCCCCACACATAGCAGCGACCGGGCCCCTGCTATGAGATCTTCAATCGTGTCAGAATGGCCTGGACCATTTTCTGATAGTCGGGTTCCCGCTGGGCAGCATGCATTAGTGTGTTTGACGCCTTAACAACGACTTTGTTGGCGACTCAGATCTCAGCCACATAGGTCTGAGTCGTCAGACTAGCTGCTGTGTGACGGGTCCCAATGACCGCCGAGGTCGTTATACGGGTCGCTGTATCGTTGCTGCGTCGTTGAGTAGATCTGACTGTCTGACATCTCACCAGCGACCATGTAGTGACGTTCCAGTGATACTTACAACTTATCGTTGTCGGGATCGCTGGAACGTCACTAAGTGTGATGGGACCCTAAGACTTGAGCTTTTATCCTGCCTTATCTCTTTCGTTCTTCTGGGAGAGCATCAGATTTGTCTGCTGGCTTTTGAGGGACAGATCAGGGGCCCTGGTTCCCCATTATCCCATGGTAATCATGACACCATCATGACAGCCCCATGTATGGCCTTGAAGCTGTCCAGTTTTGGTCAGGAGACCCACAGCCCTCCTGAACATCATGGTCCCATACACAACCCTTGTTTCATGTCTATCTGAATCTGGCCTTACACTAGTTACGTCCAAAGGAAAGTTTACTGAAAAGAAAACTACTTGACTCGTGTTATTCTGCACATGTCACTGACCATAGAGCCTATTCTATACACTGCAAGCCAAATTGCTGCACTCTAAATGTGACCCCAATATTAGTACCGAAAAGAAGGAGAAATTCTCAATATGTTTGATGTGTCACATGACCCTCTTCACATTGAAAGAAATAAAATTGGATCCAAAATGGCCAACTTCAAAATGGCCACCATGGTCACCCCCCATCTGGAAAGGTTTTCCCCCTCCCATATACTAATGTGCCACAAACAGGAAGTTGATATCATCAACCATTCCCATTTTATTTAGGTGCATCCATATAAATGGCTCACCCTATACATATGGACCAAACCACATTGCCTGTGTGAACACTACCTAATGCCTACCTGAGAGCGTGAATCCATACAGTATATATATATATATATATATATATATATATATATACCGTATTTTTCACTTTATAAGACGCACCGGATTATAAGATGCACCCAGATTTTAGAGGTGGAAAATAGGGAAAAAATATTTGTAGCAAAAAATGACTTTGATGTGACAGCCCCTGCAACCAGTCAGCGCTGGCATCTGTTTCCTTCGGATGCACGTGCAGCATGTGAGCAACACCAATGACTTCTGCTCCAGTGTCTGATGGCGGGGAGGCAGACGCCAGCACTGACTGGTCAGAGGGCTGAGTCTCATTATCAATGTCACATGGGACATGACTATGCAACTTCTGACAACGTTGGAACTGCTGCAGCATCAGGGGTAAGGGTGCATGCACACGATCAGAATATGCAGCGTTTTGGACGCAGTATCTTGCTGCTGTGTCCAAAATGCTGAGTAGTACAGTACAAGCATAGTGGATGGGATTTGTAGAAATCCCATCCTCACTCTGCTTAACCCGACCGCAGTGATTTGATAGCTGTAGTGCAGGTTGCCGGCATTCTGCTCCTCCACAGCATGTTCATTTCATGCTGAGGAGCTGGAAGTGGATGCCATTAGGTGACTGCAGGGAGAAGCTGCACATGGTGAGTACAGGGCGGCTGCAGTCTCCCTGCGGCCACCCGTGGCTTCACCCAGGTCTGGAGGAGCTGCGTCCAACACGCAGCTCCTCTGGACCGTGAGTATGCAGCCTAGTATGGTCTTTATTACTTTTACAAGGGCCAGCAAGGTGAATGAGATGGGATTTGTTCATGTAATAGCAATCCCTTTAAGAACTATCACTCCCAGCATGTACTGTAGATCCTATAGTATGCTTGGAGTTCTAGTTAAGCACAGTATTGGTAGTGTTAACTTTACTTTATCAATTAGTGGTTATGTTACATATGCATGTGCACACACTTTAATGTGTCCTGCTTTGCCCTGTCAACCTGCTGAAATTAAGGAAGTGGCCAGAGTCTGCATATAAAGCTCTGATGTGATATACTGTAAGAGGGAGGGTCAGGAGGGGGGGTCTGTACACAGCTGAAATATGATGCTCCAGCCCTGTCTCCTAATTACAAGTCACCACAGAGCTTGACCTGTAGATACAGAGCCAGGGGAGCTGTACACTGCCATTATATGCAGGCTCCAGCCCTGCTCTAATACACTGAAGCCCCTAAACTGCAGACCGAGCTTCCTGGATTTCTGCACAGGGCAGGGCTCAGCAGGACACATTACAGTGAGCAGAGGGAGCGAGGCATGACATTGACAAGGTACCTGTGATATGGTGACGATCTGCCCTGCTCTGTCCCTGTCTTCATGGCAGTGAATAAGCACAAAGCTCAGTGTATTTGAAGTATGGCGCCATAGAGCGCGCTGCTATTCTGATTGGTCGCCGCGTTCAGCGTGGCGACCAATCAGAATAGCAACGCGCGCTATGCCGCCATATTTCAAATACACTGTACTCCTCCGCCTCTATCCTGCCCCGCTCGCTGCATCCTGCCCCGCTCGCTCCATTGTGCCCCCTGCCACCATCCTGCTCCTCCAGCTCCATCCTGCCCGCTTGCTCCATCCTGCCCCGCTTGCTCCATCCTGCCCCGCTCGCTCCATCCTGCCTCCCGCTGTTCTTGCTCCCCCGGCTCCATCCTGCCCCCCTGCGCCTCCATCCTGCCCCGCTCGCTCCATCCTGCCCCCCCCCCCCCCCCGATTCCATCCTGCCCCCCACCCCGGCTCCATCCTGCCCCCTCCGGCTCCATCCTTCCACATGGACAGGCAAAGAAAGGGGGCCTAAGCAAACAATGCTTGTATAATCATAAGGACGCATTCACACATTGAGCATTTGGTGAGTTTTTTCCCTCAGGACTTGTAGCCAATGCCAGGGGTGGGACAGTAATAATAAAAAAGATGTTGATAAAATAAGGAAAAGTGAGAAAGAGAAAAACATGTGGAAAGGTGTGAGTATGATTAGATAAGAAAAAAGAAAACATATACAGAAAATAAAATGAACAAAATGTGATCCATCTTGAGACCAGCTTGACTTTGTGGGGTTTTTTTTTGGACAGCTTTCAAACAAATGAAAGATAGACAATACTTCTACCGTTACACACACAGATATCTGTGTAGACATTGTTTGCAACTCTCTGATTGCAGTGAAATCATGGACACATTGTTCCATTTTGTGGCTGTGTACAAATGGAACAATGTGTCCATGATTTCACTGCAACCAGTGAGTTGCAAGCAATGTCTGCACAGGTATCTCTGTGTGTAACGGTACCTTTACGGACACATTGAAAAACTATATTAAATCATTATGATTATAAGTGATACATGTCTACAGCCCATAATTCTGATATGAGAAATCAGCTGAAGTCACTGTAAAATGATGACACTGGCCTACAAATGATGTCAAATAATCTGTGTATGCTTTTTCAGTTTCAACAAAATCACAGACACTTCACATTTCCTTTTTTACAGACAGAGCAATAGAGTGCCCTATTTTTATGAGTTATCCTGGAATTTCTGGATGGCTGGCAACCCAGCTTGAGACTGTATAGGCGCCTCAGGAAGGTGCTTTAGAAATGGGATGAACAGCACTGAGGAGTGAGGGAGCTGGGAGAAAGAACGAATAGAGATGCCAGAGCAGGCAGCCTACTGGACAATGTAGTCTAGAGAGAGACACAAGGGGGGAGTTGAGAAAGTAAATAATATCAGTCTATAGGTGTTGGGGATTCATTTCAGGAACATCCAGGTGTATTCACATTTTGTGCTCAAAAAACACATAAAAGATCTCAAAGTAATGACTTAAGGTGGGGTCACACGCGGCGATGTCGCCCGCGACATCGCCGGAAAGTGACGTACACCGATGTTGCGGGCGACATCGCAGGCCAGCTGTCACACGGCACAACGTTGCCAGTGACGCGGCGGCGATGTGGGCGGAGCCGTCGCTCGCTGGGCTGGGCTCAGCCCAGCGAGCGATCCTCAGCTGCGATATAGGCTGGATCGCGCCGCCAACAGTGTCAGACGGCACGATCCAGCCTAATCGCTGGTCACAGGTTGACAGGTTTATGAACATGTTCATAAACCTGTCAACCTGCGACCAGCGATAATTTGCAGTTGCGTCGCGCTGTCACACAGCGCGACGCACTTGTGAAATCGCCCGCGACATCGCTGCGACGTCACTTTTCGGCGATGTCGCGGGCGACATCGCCACGTGTGACCCCACCTTTATTGCTAGGATATGTTATCACTTTGTGATTAGGGAGGATGTGACCTCTGGCACTCCAAGTGATAATATGAATGGGAATGACATATGAGGGAATGGTGCTGGTTTACTACCGCTAAGATCCCCTTGAATCTGGTGTGCTGCTGTGCCCATCACAATAGGTAGAGGGCAGCACTGTGAATAGGAAATAACAATGAAAGGAATGCACTCCCCTTCATTCTTATGATCTTTGGACCTCACCTATCATAAGGTGATGGCATAAGCTTGTGAAATTTCATCAATTTTTATGGAAATATCCCACGAAATTCAACATAATTTATAAAAGATTAAATTGGCCAAAGTATAAAAATGAATTATGTGGCACCAAAGTCAGAATTGAAGCAGCGCTTCATGTTACATAGATTAACCCTCTATATCTTGGGATTTCAGGATTTAGGTTATAATTATTTTTGAATTAAATGTTTTAATTTTTTCATTTTGCTATATCCTCATAGTATCTATGCCTAGTATCACTCCATGGTCTGTGATCTAACAAATGTGATCTACATGTGCAATTTGAAAAGGAACCGGTCATGTAAAAAAATGCTATTATCCTGTAAAGATGGGGTTAATTTGTAAGCTAATTGCAATCTGAATCAGTGGAGCCGTTGCACTGAGAGCCCTGCTGTGGAGAGGAAATTACCTTTCTTGCACTCAACAGCCTCGGACTTTCAGTCATAGACCACGACCAGCACAGCTTCATTCACCGCTCTGTGCGTAGTGAGCAGAGGCTATGACTACGCCCCCGATACTGACTGAAAACTGGCTCCTCAGTGCATTAGTAAGGAGCCAGATGTCAGTCAGTGCAGGGGCATAGTTATAGCTGCTGCTCACTATGTACAGAGCTGTAACTAAAGCTGTGCTAGCTGCGCCTCCATGACTGAAAGCCCGACACTGCCAGGAACATAAAGTTCATTTCCTCCCGGCAGTGGGGCTCTCAGTGCGGCAGTCATGCTGCTTCAGCACGCTATTAAAGTGAAGATTAACCCCATATCTACAGGTTAATAGCATTTTTTACATGACTGGTTCCCATTAAAGTCCAATTTATTTAACTGACTCCTGCACATGGTTACTATTAAATGCATAACATATTCTTTATAAATTTGATTAGTATCCTGTCTCTTGTAAACCATAACCCCTTAGCTTGACACTATTCAAATTTTAGCAACTGATAAGAAAACCAGAAAATCTTTAGCACAAATTTCACAAAACATTGATGCAACTTTTTTGGAACAGTAAACTGTTGCAATCTGCATAATAGATGTGGGCCACAAAAAGCAATATGGGATGAAGATTCAATAAAAGTCTGCAGTGAAACATTGCTGCAAATTCTCTGTAGTGCCACCATAGGTCTAATAAACAGGGTTGCCAACCTTACAGAACTTCCTGAAAGTCTGTAGTAATATGGCACTTTTCCCCCGTCTCTGTTAATAAACTGATGTGTGTTTGATTTTTTTGAAGCTGGTGAGTCTTGCACAGATTTTTATGACTGTGTTTATTACCCTTTTACAGTGAAGACAGCTAATGTCTTGTGTAAGATGAAAACCAGGTACAATTTTAATGACCAGTATGTATCGCAGAGCTGGTTGTTCTCTGTAATATAAACCTTGAATGTTCTCTCTGACACTTGGAGTCCCATAAGCCTTGAGAGGCATTCAAGGGTTCAGGTATTGTAGATAAAAGAAAGTGATGGGTGTGTTTAGCCATCCAGATACCTCCACCCAAGGGAGTGTCTCATATGGTATAATGAGACTATTCGTGTGACCACATGCTCTTTGATGCACGGCAGATCCTGGAAGTGGACGCTTGCTACATGCACATGGTCAGTCAAGGCAGGTACTGCAAGAGTGAGCAGCACATGTTGAAAGGAACCTGTATGTTTTGGAGTATTCCAGAGCTCTGGACAGGGAATTGGACTTGAAATTGGTGAGTAAAGGCAGACCAAAAAACCAGTGGACTCTGTATGGACAACTCCAGCAGTGAAAGGGACTGTGTATGATTTGTATGTTGTTGAATAGCCGAAGCAAGGCCCATTCTATTATGTGGTTCTGGAGTCTGGTTTATGAAGGGTAATAAACTAAATGGACTTGATTTAAATAGAAACCACTGCAGTGCATGTCAATTCCACTGCCAAGTGAGTATTCCACACTACTTTCAGTGAGCACATTGTTACACGTGATAAAGAATTATGGTCTGGAGAAATGTATCACTTATAGTGTTAATGATTTATTGTGGTAATTTAATATGTTCGTGAAAAAAATTGTACATAGTTTTTTGGAGAAACTGTCCTGGAAAGAATGAAAAAAATAAAGATGGCCACCCTGCTTATAAATGATCACACAATATCCAAAGAAACCAATGGCCTGTCTAAGAAATGCAAGGATGGGCTGTATCCTCCAGAGCTATAAAAATAGGGACCCCTTCTCTTAACTTTGAATTTCTTACTAGAGTTTTTATAGGGGTGGTCTGAAGGCCAATGTAATCTAAATTCTTATTTACTGTCATAATCTACATTCATTTGTAATATACTTGTATTAAAAATTCCCTATTCTTCCCTAATGACCCTATCTGACTGCTCGCCTAGGTTTTTTTTCACTTCCTCTCTGATGACACTTTGTTTCAGAAGCCCAGTGCAATATACACTGACAGCGCGACCCTCTTTGTTGCCGGCTCATTAGTACTAATCTGGGACTGCAACAGATGGTGTGTTGTCATTGAGCACATTGTACAGTGCGCAGGGACTAGCCCAGCCCCTGATGCGAGTGTCACTGACCTGTGGCATTGACTACAGCCCCTGACCTCTGATGATGCTTCTTTGAGCATCCCAGCATGCACTGGGGTTCTCACACAAAGCATCATTAGAGAGAAATATACAATAACACTTAGATAATGTAGTTAGGGAAGGATAGGTTAGGTTTTTTTAATGCCATATTAGAAACTAGTTTTGATTATGGACCTATATCAATAAACAGGGATAGGGGGAAAGTTATTTTGGCCTTCAGATCACCCATCTAATGATGGGCTTTCTACATCAGATATCATTTTTGCACTGCTTTCACTAAACATAGGATAAAAATGATCTCATAAGAGATATACATACTAATTTTTTTGTTTTTGACCTGAACATCTGTGATACCAATAAAATGTCCATATTCATTAATTTAACAAAGAGGGATAGAATTCAGATATGTGGGGAATGATATTACTACTTACCAAGGTGAGTATTCATTATTTTTGCACAGTACTTGCACATTGCATCTAAGTCATTCAGTTGTCCCTGAAGGAATGAAACCTGCGCTTCAAGATCTTCCTCCTACAAATAAAATGTCAATTAATATTCCCTTTTAGAACCAATATATTATAAGAGTATCCTATTTAAAGCAAAATCTGTAATAATAATGTATAATAATTTTTTTTATCAATTCCCATCTAGTCAGTAGTTCAAGGAGATTTCTAAATAAAATAAAAAAAAAAATAAAGGAATTTAATAAAAGATATTAGCAGCCGCAGGCAATGTTTAGTGAAATTGTTTCTCACTTTCTGTAGTGCAAAACGTAGAGCAAAATGTGCAACTATCTAAATTCGTTGAGAAACTGCTCGACAAGTGTCGCCCCAGCAAAACAGTCTACCGTAGTCCAGATCTGAGATGCTCTTTCTTAATAAGGTGGTCTGTTAAGAAGGTCAAACGGTGGATCAGAAACTGATGAACAACTTCATTTTGATACAGTTTTACCATAAGATACAGAATGGATAATATAGAGTGTGACTTGTGCAAAAATGGCTTCATAAAAACGGCCTCAGTCTAATTATTCTGTTACTGCTGTACGGTTCTAGGAATAATTGCACATATTAAAGTGTAACCGCCATTTTAATTTTTACTTCATAAATCAATAGTATGCAAGAAAATAGGCAACTTTGTAATATATTTCATCACACAAATTTGCTGCGTTTCATGGGTACTATTAATTTATTAAATAAAGTGACGTCACTTGTGAGTGGTGCTTATGTCTTCCAGCTATGCCGATCTGCACCACATCCGGTATACTGACACTTCAGTGCAATCATACAGAGGGAGAGACAAGGCATGAGGGAAGATGAGACAGCACATTGTGGGGAGGGAGGAGGAATGAGGGGCTGAGACACCACACCGTGGGGAGGTAGTTAAGGTGGGCTGGAGACCTTTGTAAATACAAGTTTGACAGCCCCGCCCCTGATACGAGCATCACAGTGACACCTTGTTTCAGGGAGGGGTTGAGGAAGTGCCTATGGGCTGTCATCCTGCTCAATGATGTTCTGTGTATCCCAGCATGCACTGGGGCACTGACACTACACGAAATTGGGTGGGAAATAAAAAAAAAAAAACCAAAACAATAGATGTTAGATAGCGTAGAGAACGTAGGGAATTATTAAAGGAAGTGTATTAGAAAATAACTTAGATTATAGGGATTATAGGGATAAATTAGATAGAGATGAAAAAGGTTTCTGTTGTAGGACTAAAGGCCTCGTTACACATAACGATGTCTCAGCGACCCAACCAACGACTCACCAGCGATCAGCGAGAACACTGGTAACCAGGGTAAACATCGGGTAACTATGCAGAGCGCTGCACTTAGTTACCCGATGTTTACCCTGGTCACCAGCCTCCCAGCGTGTACTGTGCGGCGCTGGGAGGTCGTTGATCATTGGTCTCCCTCTGTCACACACACTGATGCTGGCTGCCCAGCAGGAGACCAATGATCAAAAAATGGTCCTGGCCATTTACTAACGATCAGCGAGCTGATCGCTGGTCGTTGGTACATGTCACACACAGCAACATCGGTACGAGGTCGTTGCAACGTCACAAAACTGGTGACGTTGCAACGATATTGTTAGCTTATATCGTTGCATGTAACGGGGCCTTAACTTTTTAAGCTTTAAGTATATGCTGCAGACATTTCTACATCAAAAATGTGTCTTGTGGCAGGATAACCTCTGCATAAAAAAATTAGTATTTGTGCATGCATTGTTATGTGTTTTTCCCCATTCTTTCGTATGGGTGAAAAATGCTGAAAGAATTGATATGCTGCATATCTGAAACTGCTTCAAAGCTACAAGGAAAAAAAAGTAAAATGTGCGTGTGATTTCAGAAATCTCATTCACATTGCTGGGACAGTAAAATTTTGATGTTTTTGTGCCAAAAAACTGCAAAAAAGCAATGCAGTTATTTTAATTATCAAGCACCGGTGGTGGAAATAATCTTTAACTGCTCCAAGACCTTTAACGCACCTGTATGTCAAAGATCATGTCCCTGCCGTTGATGTGGAGCCGCACGCAAAGCCTGCATCTTTCCTGACACATGATGACTTAATTAATGTGCTCAGATCCACCCGCAGCTGTTAACCTGTTAAATGCTGGTGTCAATCTCTGACAGTATGTGCCCCTCATTGTGTCTATGACTGATGGTGGGGTTACACGTCCCGATATCGCCGCGATATCGGAGGCAACGCCGCGGGAGCGCGCATTTTTTGAGCGCTTTTCCCGATATCGCATCGGCGGTTTACACGCTGCGATATCGGGAAACAACGTCCCTCCGATGTGTACGCCCACCAACCCAGTAACGACCATTTAACATGGGAGTTAATGGGTGAGGTGCGAGTACGCATCGGAGTTGGGCTGTCACACGCAGCGATGCTGCTACAACGGCCTTGCGATATCGGGGAGTTGAATAGCTCTGCTATTCAACTCCGATATCGTTTTGGCATCGTTCCAGCATCGCGTTGGATGCTAAAACAATACAACGCGCACCCGATATCGGGTCCAACTCGCGACCCACGTGACTTTTTGTCGGAGTTGGGTCGGAGTTGGACGCCGATATCGCGACGTGTAAACCCACCAGTAATGTCAGGGCGCTGATGGGTTGTAATGACAGACAGGAGTCTGCTGAAGACATCTGTGCCATTCATTGTGGTTCTTTTGTGAAAACCAGCATTTATCTGGCATTCATAGGAGTTTGTGTTTTTAGCTATACATAGTAGTGCAGACACATGCTTTTTACAGCACAAGTAATCAGATGATCGTAGCTTCAAGTCCCCTAGGGAGACAGTACTACCATTCTACAGTAGAAAAAATGTTTTGAAAATATAAAACAAGCAAAAAAAAACAAACTGTAACATTAAATTATTATTATAAGTAATACTATTGAAAATACACGTTTGGTATAGTTGCTATTGTAAAAGTGCAATCTATTAAATATGAAGAAAATAAATCTAATTGGAAAAAATTGTAATGTTAGCAACTCTAAACTTCAGAACTCCATTTTTTGGATCGCCGCAATATTCCAATACAGTGCAATAAGAGTCAATCAAAGCACTACATTTAACCCATAATGGTATCAGTAAAAACATCAGCTCTGAGCATAAAAAAATATGTCCTCATACAGCCCCAGATCCCGAAATCTGAAAGCATGATGGGCCTCAGAACCGGGTGACACAAGCAAAACATTTTCATCACTTAAAAGATAAAATTCATGTTTAATATCTACCTTCTCACCTGGAGAATCACACCAGTGTGGAATTGCACGCTTTTTTGCAATTTCAATGCACTTGGAATTGTTTCCTGCTTTTCAGTGTTTCATATGATAAAATGAATGTACAACTTGTCCCGCAAAAAACAAGCCCTCACATGGTTAAGTGGGTGGAAAAAAACATAGCTCTTGGAAAAGGGGGAGGAAAAAAACTAATGCAAAAATGGAAAATTGCCCAGTTTAGTAATTTAGACTATATTATTTACTAAGAAACCCAAGGAAACCTTGGGAGTGGGAAGAAAAAAACCATGAATCTTCATGAGACGGCATTAAAGGTGGCCATATGAATATTGCCCAGTAACAGTAAAGACTACAGAAGCTAGTTTCACCCTATGGCCATGGTGCTTGAAGTTACTCACTCATCCCTTCTGTCACATAACACAACACGAGTAATATAATTGGTAGAATATAGTAATGGAACATCCTACATATTTTGCACTTGCAGATGCACCCACGTCACCTCGACCAGACAGCTGCAGCCCTGTTCCCCTTGTTTCATATTTTGCACTTGGACACAATAAATTAAAATTAAAGATATATCTGGGATTAAAAAAAGGGGTGCCCAAGCACTCAAAGGCAGATAGTGGTTGCTAACTACCTGCCTTTTGTGCTGCCACTTGAGAGCTGGTTCCCAACTACCTGATTGGGGGAGCCGGATGTCATTCAGCCTGACATTGGCCATCAACAGAGCAGAGAAGCTGCCTGTCTGTCGACGCAACATCAGTGGAAGCTGCATAATTGCCGGTAAGGAATAGTCTGTGACCGCTCCGTGCCGGCGAGAAGAACGGCGCCGGACATAACAGGCAACTAAGTACAAACTACCTGCCAGTCATTGCTTGGGCACTTCTTTTGTGGGGGGTGGGAGGGGGGGAGGAATCTCCCAGATATGACCTTTTTTCCTTGGTCTCTGCTTTTTAACTGCCATCTACATAGTTTGTAAGAAAGCATCTGTCAGTTCACTAACTACCCTTTTTATCTCCTACCCCATGCGCTAAGTATTGTCATAAAATGTCCAAAAATCTGATTTAGTTTGGTCTTTGTATGCTTTATTTTATCAAAGATGTAAGTTCATTTCTTGGTCTTTCAAGATATTCTAAAATAAAAAGCCTTTGCCAACACCAAAGCATAAGGAAATCAATACTGTCCGTGTTTTTTACTTTATCGAGCCGCTTTCATATCAACAAAAAAAACTTCTGAAAATAACACAGCTGGAAAATTCAGATCTTTGTTTTTATCGAAAGTCAATATGTTTGAAGTCTGTGTGAAACATGAACAGATTGCAAACAGTTACCATGGACTGAATATATCCAATATGAAAACAAAAGTGGAAAGAAAAAAGACACATGTAACAAACACCCTAATATGATGCTGTTGGTAGTTGTTTTAAAGTTACTTAGAGTGTTTCTAGTAGTATAAAAATAAATGTTTTATTATTATTTGTTTCCATGTGTCCCGCTTCATTTTGCTGCTAATCTGTGCTGCCAAGGAAAAAGAATCAAATCATCAACCTGAAGCTGACAAGCTTTTCTTTCCTACTGCCCCTGAAAAACAAGAGTACCCAGCTATTCTACAATGCACAGGGCCGTATCCAGGGGGGAGGCTGGGGGGTCATCTGCCCTGGGCACAGCAGGCAGGGAGGGCACACTCAGAGGTGTATGGAGTGGAGTCGCGTGCGTACGAGGTGTACGGAGCGGAGCCACGTGCGTACGAGGTGTACGGAGTGGAGCCGCGTGTGTACGAGGTGTACAGAGCGGAGCCGCGTGTGTACAAAGTGTACAGAGCGGAGCCGAGAGTGTACGAAGTGTACAGAGTGGAGCCACGTGTGTACGAGGTGTACGGAGCAGAGCCGCGTGTGTACGAGGTGTATGGAGTAGAGCCGCGTGTACAGAGTGGAGCTGCGTGTATGAGGTGTACAGAGCAAAGCTGCATGTACGAGGTGTACAGAGAGCGGAGCCGAGTGTGTACGAGGTGTACGGAGTGGAGCCGTGTGTACGAGGTGTACGGAGCAGAGCTGAGAGTGTACGAGGTGTATGGAGCAGAGCCACGTGTGTACGGGTTGTGCGGAGCAGATCCGCAAGTGTACTAGGTGGAGGGCTCTGTGGGGGGCATAATAATACTTGGAGGGGTGTGAGGAGTCTTTATACTTTATGTAGAGTTGTTTGAGGGTTGTGTTGGGGGCCATTATACAGCATGAAGAGGTGTCGGGGCCATTATTACTGTATGTAGGTCCATTACACTGCAAGGAGGGCTGTATGAGGGTCATAGTTGGAGATCATACTGTGCCAGTATAGTTGAGGGTCTTACAGTAGGGTCATCATACTGTGCGTATGGAGGAATTCACTGTGGGGCATCATACAATGTTTGGGGGGCAATTTTGTTGGCATCACACTTCATGGCAGTAACGAAAAGGGAATCTAGGGGCTTCAATAAGAGGAAAGCTACTTTGGAAGGGCTGCAAAGTTGTGATATGTTATTATGTGACCCAGGCAAATATTTTTTGGGGGGCAATAAGAACTTCTACTAAGGTGCCCCATGATTTCTATGTAGGCCCCTGGTGCAGGATGCATAGTCCCTCTGCTGCAGGACTGATTGGCCATAACTTACACACTACGTCCAGTGCCACCCTCAGTACATACAGGCATCCAGCTATGTTTCTCCCGTGTGGTGGTTGGTTGGTGGTGCTCATCCCCCTTCCCTCTCCCACATCCTTTGCTCAACCTAATTGGACAGCCACGGCTATTAGCTCCGGACAGCCCTGTATGTGGTGCTTGTGATTGGCTTAGTGTTTCAGGAGGAGGTATGGTCTGTTGGGGAAGACGTGCCATTTCCCAGCTTAGTGCAGTGGCAGCTTGTTAATGCTCAGACTGCAGGTCATTGCATGTGGTGTGTGGACGGTGCTGAATGGTGGACATGTCTGACTAAGTGCCAGGCAGCCGCCACAATGGAGCTGCCCAGTATGGACACAGTATGAGGAGTAAAGGGGATGGATGTGGCACAGTATATGTAGTGAGGAGGATCAGTATGGACAGAGTATGAGGAGTATGGGGGGATGGATGTGGTACAGTATATGTAGTGAACGGAGATCAGTATGAACACAGTATGAGGAGTGACAGGAGGATGGCTTCAGCACAGTATGTTGAGTGAGGGGGGATTGGTGTGGACACAGTATGGGGAGGGAGATGGGATAGCTGCTGACACAGTATGAGGAGTGAGGGGGGGATGAGTGTGAACACAGTATGTGGAGTGAGGGGGTTTGGTGTGGACACAGTATGGGGAGTGAGAGGGGGATGGGTGTAGATACAGTATGTAGAATGAGAAAGGGACGAAGTAATGAAAAAACAGTATAGGATGAGAATAATGTAAAGGGGCACAGAATAGAGACTGACCATGTGTGGAGCTGTATGGAGAGGGGGCAGCATGCGGGGACAGTATGTTGAGTTTGGGGAGTTTGATGAGGGAGAACAGTATAATCCGTGGGCTGTATATGAGGATACAGAGTAGAGCATAGTGTGACCAGGGAGCCCAGTATGGAAAGGAGAGGGCAGTATGATGAGGGGGCAGTGTGGAGGGCATGCGCCAAAAGAAGGACAGTGTATAAATCATACTTTGTGTAGGGAACAGTGAGAAGTAGCAATTATTTATTCCAGGGCACAGTGTAGGGCAGATATTTTTACTTAGGAAGATTTTGACAATTCTGCTATTTTTAAGGGTATCGTGCCGGGATGTGCTGAAGACCGGAGAAGATCGAAATCTGCAGAGATGAGCTGTGGATGTGAAAAGTCATCATGGTGTCTGGACAAGATGAAGAAAAGAAAAAGACGACCCCGATCAGAGACAACTGCATCTATAAGGTACCCAGATGTAAATGATTATTTGTGATAATGTTTAACTCTCATCAGTGCCGTGGTTCCTGTATGCTTTTATTGATGGCTGGTAACAACAGCTCCCAGTATGTCCTCACCATTGCTAATGATGTAGTAGGAGTTGTAGGTTCATGCAGTACAAATGCGTATGGGTCTGACCTGACATTACAATTGTTTTACCATGTACTAGGGATTGGGGGGGAGGGTATTCATTGTATAGGAGGGAAGATAGTGTAAACAGTAACCTGGGCACAAGTAATAAAATTGGGGGTGGCATGGGGGGTGGGGTTAGAACAGTCAATCTAGTAGGAAGGAATAGAGGTAAAGAGAGATGCATAAAGTGCATGTATACTAATGCCAGAAGCCTCACCAACAAAATGGAGGAATTAGAATTGATTTTGTTGGAAAATAATTATGACATGGTGGGGATTTCGGAGACTTGGCTGGACGAGAGCCATGACTGGGCTGTTAATTTACAGGGCTATTGTCTGTTCAGAAATGACCGTACAAATAGGCGAGGAGGAGGTGTATGTTTATACGTAAAATCATCCTTAAAACCCATCCTGCGTGATAATATAGGTGAATCTAATGGAAATGTAGAGTCTCTGTGGGTGGAGATAAGGGGAGGGGGAAAAAATAATAAATTACTGATAGGGGTTTGTTATAAGTCTCCAACAATAATGGAAGTGGAGGAGAATATCCTCATAAAGCAAATAGATGAAGCAGCGACTCAGGGAGAAGTCATTATTATGGGGGACTTCAACTACCCTGAAATACATTGGGGATCAGAAACCTGCAGTTCCAGCAAAGGTAATAAGTTTTTGAAAACTATAAGAGACAATTACCTTTCACAACTGGTTCAGGACCAACAAGAAGGGGGGCACTGCTGGACCTAATATTAACCAACAGGCCAGACCGCATATCAAATATACGGGTTGGAGGTCACTTGGGTAATAGTGATCATAACTTAATAAGCTTTCAAGTATCCTTTACTAAGACGTGTACTAGAGGGGTCACAAGGACACTAAACTTCAGGAAGGCAAATTTCCAACGGTTGAGAGATGATCTTAGTGCAATAAACTGGGACGATGTCCTGAGACATAAAAGTACACAACACAAATGGGAGATGTTTATTAGCATCCTGAATAGGACCTGTGCACAATATATACCCTATGGGAATAAGCATGCTAGAAATAGGAGGAAACCACTATGGCTAAATAAAGCGGTAAGAAGTGCAATATGTGACAAAAAGAAAGCATTTAGGGAATTAAAGCAAGTAGGTAGTGATAAAGCATTAAATAAATACAGAAAATTAAATAACATTTGTAAAAAGCAAATCAAGGCAGCAAAGATTGAGACAGAGAGACTCATTGCCAGAGAAAGTAAAAAGAATCCCAAAATATTTTTTAACTACATAAATAGTAAGAAACTAAAAAATGATGGTGTAGGCCCCTTTAAAAATAGTCTGGGTGAAATGGTGGATGAGGATGAGGAAAAAGCAAATATGCTAAATGACTTTTTTTCAACAGTATTTACACAAGAAAATCCCATGACAGACAATATGATCAGTGATAACAAAAATTCTCAATTAAACGTCACCTGCTTAACCCAAGAGGAAGTACGGCATCGTCTAAAAATCACTAAAATTGACAAATCCCCGGGCCCAGATGGGATACACCCCAGAGTGCTGCAGGAATTAAGTACTGTCATAGATAGACCATTATTTTTAATATTTAAAGATTCCATAATAACAGGGTCTGTACCACAGGACTGGCGTATAGCAAATGTGGTGCCAATATTCAAAAAGGGGACAAAAACTGAACTTGGAAATTATAGGCCAGTAAGCTTAACCTTACTGTGGGTAAAATCCTAGAGGGTTTTCTAAGAGATGCTATACTGGAGTATCTGAAGAAAAATAACCTCATGACCCATTATCAACATGGTTTTACGAGGGACCGTTCCTGTCAAACTAATCTAATAAGCTTCTATGAAGAAGTAAGTTCTGGACTGGACCAAGGAAATGCAGTGGATGTGGTGTATATGGACTTTTCAAAAGCTTTTGATACGGTGCCACACAAAAGGTTGATACATAAAATGAGGGCAATGGGGATAGGGGAAAATATGTGTAAGTGGGTTAAGAACTGGCTTAGTGATAGGAAACAAAGGGTGGTTATTAATGGAACACACTCAGAATGGGTCACAGTTAACAGTGGGGTACCACAGGGGTCAGTGTTGGGCCCACTTCTATTTAATAAATTTATTAATGACCTTGTAGGGGGCATACAGAGTAGAATCTCAATATTTGCAGATGACACTAAACTCTGCAGGGTAATCAATACAGAGGAGGACAATTTTATATTACAGGAGGATTTATGTAAACTAGAAGCTTGGGCTGCTAAATGGCAAATGCGCTTTAATGGGGATAAATGTAAAGTCATGCACTTGGGCAGAGGAAACAAAAGGTATAATTATGTGCTTAATTGTAAAACACTGGGCAAAACTGTCACTGAAAAAGACCTGGGTGTATGGGTAGATGACAAACTCACATTTAGTGGCCAGTGTCAGGCAGCTGCTGCAAAGGCAAATAAAATAATGGGATGTATTAAAAGAGGCATAGATGCTCATGAGGAGAACATCATTTTACCTCTATACAAGTCACTAGTGCGACCACACTTAGAATACTGTGTACAATTCTGGTCTCCGGTGTATAAGAAAGACATAGCTGAACTAGAGCGGGTCCAGAGAAGAGCGACAAAAGTCATTAGAGGACTAAGGGGTCTGCAATACCAAGACAGGTTATTAAACTTGGGGTTATTTAGCTTGGAAAAACGAAGGCTTAGGGGTGATCTTATAATAATGTATAAATATATGAGGGGGCAGTACAGAGACCTTTCTAATGATCTCTTTACTCTTAGGCCTGAGACTGGGACAAGGGGGCATCCTCTACGTCTGGAGGGAAGAAGGTTTAATCATAATCACAGACGCGGATTCTTTACTGTAAGAGCAGTGAGACTATGGAACTCTCTGCCACATGATGTTGTAATGAGTGAGTCACTACTAACATTTAAGAAGGGCCTGGATGCCTTTCTTGAAAACTATAACATTACCAGTTATATATACTAGATTCTTTGATAGGGCGTTGATCCAGGGAATTAGTCTGATTGCCATATCTGGAGTCAGGAAGGAATTTTTTCCCCCAATGTGGAGATTAGTGTTGCCACATGGGTTTTTTTTTGCCTTCCTCTGGATCAACATGTTAGGCTATGGGTTGAACTAGATGGACTTAAAGTCTTCCTTCAACCTTAAAAACTATGTTACTATGTTACTATGTTACTGATGGTGGCTCTGATGATGAATTTTGGTACTGAAGAGGGTTGTGATTTCGGCAATGATGGGTGCTCTATTCATGTATTTCTGTACTTCTGGTAGGTCTGCTTATGTATTTCTGTACTAATGAGGGTTTTGACTTTGTATTTCTATTCCGATGGGGTTATATGGATGTATTTTAGTACCTCTAGTAGGTATGGTGATGTATTTCTGTTCCGATGGGGGTTATATGGATGTATTTCAGTTCCTCTAGTGGGTCTGGTTATGTAGTTTTGTGTTAATTGTTCTGATTCTGTACATATCTAACAATCCATCACTTGTAAGCTTTCTTGATACATGGCTATGTTAATCAAGTGTTATGCCATCTGACAAGTTAAAGGTTCTATGTATTTAGTTGTTAGAAGCATTAAAGGGGTTGTGCCAAGTTTGTGATGAGTCTGCAGTCACTCTGTGTCTCTATGTGACTGCAGACTTCTGAATTCTCACAGAGCACACACTGCCTGATGTCAGAATAGTCTGGTGTCGGCAGTGAGAGTGGAAGATCACGTAACCATAGGTATGCAATTTAAAAACATGCAGTCACGTGCTGACTAGACATGTGAGGCTTTGATCAATGAATTGAATTGAGCGAGGCTGGATGAGTCTAGTCAGAATGTGGCCAGAAGTATATAAATTGCTTACTTGTGCTCACATGACCGTCCAATCTTACCATTGACATGGGAGAATCCTGAAAGTGTGCAGTGAATGCACCATGAGAATTCAGAGACCTGCAGTCACCTGGACTTTCATCTCAAACCTGGACAAGCCCTTTAATTATAACATTAAACACCTTAGCCCACTCCTAACAACATCTAATATACTCACTGTCAGAAACATCTCTTGCTGGTTCCAGCAGTCACTGTACCTATAAGTGCAAAAGTTGCATATGGATGATTGGTCACATGACGTCTACTGAGACCAATGGGGGGGCGCCAAACCGAACTCTTGCCCCGGGTGCCAGAAAACCTAGATACACCTCTGCTACAACAGGACAGAAAGCTGCTCAGCAGAGAGCAAATTACTGCTCATAAGAGCGAATTACTACGGTACGTAGTGATGAGCTAGCTCTGTCATGCTCAGGAGATTGGCACTCCTAACAAGAAGTTGGATGCTCTGATTGGCAAGACTCAAATATCTAAGTATAATGGAACCCAATGGGGAACTCAACTCCCGAAGAGTTCCTGGCAGGCCTGTGGAGTTGGTAATCCAAACAGCCAACTCTGACTCAAATTTTCCTGACACCAACTCCAACTCCACAACCATGGCTGTGAAGTCAATAAGCCACACATCCGACTCAGACTCCTCTATTGCCCTGAATTCGACTCCGCCTCCACCTAAAATTGACACCGAATCCACCTACACAGCCCTGGTTTGATGTTTGAATTCCCAATTGACTTCCATTTTACATGGATACTCGAGATGTGCCAATCTGAGCATCCAGAGAGTGAGACAAAATTGTGCAATAGGGTCTTATACCATTAAAAGAGAGGAGCTAAAAGTGATGAAATCTGCTCACCTGGATCGGTTGTGTACACCCACAACCAGTACAAAAGCTCAAAAACAGCTGCTGTAGGATCCACACCTCCACGAGCACCGTGGTGAAGATAATTGAGTTCGGATGAAGTGCCTTTGGATCCGCGCTGCTGTAAAGAAAGACCAGGAGTCAGGCTATCCAATCCGACGTGTTTCGGAGCTATCTGCGCTCCTTCCTCAGGGATAATCGATAATCAGATAGCTCCGAAACATGTCGGATTAAAACACATTGGACCGGATAGCCCGACTCCTGGTCTTTCTTTACAGCAGCGCGGATCCAAAGGCACTTCGTCCAAACTCAAATAATCTGAGCATCCAGTTGACTGTTACGAGAGTAGAGTACCTAAGCATGGAAGTGCTCGTTTATCACTAATACTATGTCTAGAATCGGGAAGGATGACTGAGCATGTGCATCCACCAGTACTCAGAGTTTGAACACTAAATGGCATGATAATATGTAACATCATGGCAAAACTCGTGACTGGATCATTTATTAACGGCAAGCAAAAGCAAGTAATGGTAATTTTGAGGTTGACCACAATATTATTTCCACTCTACCTACAAATATGTAGCTCACATATCTGATCTAGCATGTCGACCCCGGCCAGTGAAATAGCACTTCATTTTTCCTAAGTATCCCACTTGACCACTCAAGATCACAATGAAGGCTCTTGTGTCACGGTTCCTTGCTTACCCATTTTGCCTTTTACAAAAGACCTGACACTAGTTCACAATGCATTTATCTGTCACTGCCTGAAGTCAGATATTGTTTCTACCACGAGCTTCTACTTGTACTGCTAGTCATACTGTGTTATAAGAGAATAATTACCATGCTCAGTGCCAATACAATTTCACTCTAATGGAAAACATTCAAGATAAAGGCTCGATTAATGCTTTCATATTCTACGTTAGGAGTCTGGCTTTTGCCATTCTAATGTTCAGAGCCATTTTCCGAAAGTCATTATGTTAACTAAAAGGCTTTCAGCAGGTTTAGTAACGAAAACAGTGTTAATATGTGAGACACCAACTGCTGTCAGAGAAACATATTAAGAATACTAAACATAATAGAGGGGAATTTATGTAAATGGTTTTTCCAACGACTGTCAAGGTCACTTAATACACGTGTACCTGCATTAGAGTGATTCTCAAAAATATTCTGAAATTTGGTATTAAATTTGACTTTTACATTGGATTTTTGTCACACAATACTGTAAGTATATATAGCTCAGAAAAGCAAAGAATTTCCAGGTTTAAGAAAATAAAGAAAAAATAACCATGTACACCTGTCATAGGATTAGTATCAAAGCATCTGCAAAGTGGCTACTTTTTATGTCCAATACCAATAGCCACATCAAGGTTAAAGGGAACCTGACCCCGAAAAATTAGTCACCAGCCTCTTTAAACACGTCCCTGCACCACCCTATGTCCTATCTAGCCATCCCTTTGTGTCTAAATATGTAATTAGATTCACCGGACAAAAGTGCCTTAGCGCCCGCGCTGCTGCTCAAAAAGTCACCAGAATCACCGGAATGTCTGGGATAAAAGCGCATTCTCATCTCCACATAAATATGTAATTGGCAAAGTTTATAAAATGGCTTTATATTCCTCCACATCTGCTGCTTCTCTGCATTTGAGAAGCCGCAAAAGGCGTTCCTTTCTGCCTCTCCCCGCCGCCTTCCCGATATTTATTCACGCCCCTATGGGCGTGCTTGAGAGCTGAGAGTCTCGTCTTCTCCTAACAGGGGCGGTATTGCCGTTATGACAAAAATCACGTCATATCTGGCTTTAATTACATCAGTACACCCACTTCACGCTGCGATTGCGCATGCGCGAGGTGTGTTCACGGCAGCTTATCAGAGATAAGCGGTTAGCTGCAGTTTTTTGAATTGCCCCAAGTGCCAGATCATGGCAAAAACCGCACTTGCCACACCTGCCACAAGTCCCATAGAGAATGAATTGGGGCTTGCCGGATCTGCTGCAAATCAGCAAAAAACGCTGATGTGAAAGGTCCCTAAATCAGTTCTAATGCCTTGGAAAGCACATTCAGCTATCCTTGAATCTTTAGGGGTAAAGGTTGTATATAGATTTAAATAATTACCTTTTTGAGACTATGAGATGCACTTATTTCCCCCAAAATTTTGGAGGAAAGTGGGGATGCATCTTCTAGTCTGGATGGCATGTACGTGGGCTGTGGAGGCGTCGAAGCAGGTCACAGGAGGCAGGAACTGGCATTGGGGCAAACACATGAACCTGCTGTATAATAAAATGAATATTCAGTGCTCCTTATGTCCCACCCGCCAGCCTCTAGGCACTGAAGCCAGTCCTGAGAAATGGGCGGGATTAAGGGCATAAGGAGCAATTAATGTTCATTCTATTTACCAGCAGGCATACATGATCACCCAGCAGCCGGTTTACTGCAGTTGCTGGGCGATCAAGTGTGTCCACTATTAAAATTAAAGAGAATGAATAGACAAAGAAGGTAATCAGGGCACTTAGCAGTACTAGTAATCAATTCCAGGGACACTTCCCAATAGGCGACGCATCCCTCCCTACTCGCTGACGCACAGACCCTGCTGAGTTTGAGCGAGCCTGGGACGTCTGGGGGTGGTGGTGATGTTGTTGGTTCCGTCGCTGATCCTGGTAGACCATATTTCACAGGTGGCTTGAATTCCACGTTCATGCCACCGATTGCACCAGGGAATAGCATTGATCTTTTTGCAGAATTAGTGGATCGTGATGTTAAGGCCTTAATTTATCCTGGTCCGTACAAAAATCTCTCCGAATCTGAGAATAGGGCGTTTTCACAAATGAAGGGGTGGCGGGATGTTATTTTTCGAAAGGCAGATAAAGGGGCAGCATTGTGCTGTTAGATAGGGATGCGTATGTGGCTGAAGCAGAACGGCAGTTAAAGAATGTAGCCACATATTCACCCGTTAAATGTGACCCTACAGAAGGTTATAAAAATAAGTTACGATCTCTATTACGTAAGTATGTTGAGTGTAATGTAATCTCTAAAAAGCAAGCCGAAAAATTGTTCCTGAATTCCCTATCAGGCCACACTGGTACTATCTCCCAAAAGTGCACAAGAGCACTACTGCCCCCCGGGAAGGCCTATTGTCTCCGCTATCGGGTCTCTGACTGAGCCGCTGTCTAAATATATCGACTGGTTCCTTCATCCTTTCATGACAAATCTGCCTTGTTTGGTGAAGGATGCGGGCGATCTATTGAAGAGAGTGGACCAGATAGAATGGCAGGAGGGCCATCAGTTGGTTTCTATAGATATCGAAAGCCTTTACACCCGTATACCGCAGGATATGGGAGTGAAGGTTATTAGATCATTGCTGGAAAGACAAAAAATAGATCCTCTAGTGGTAGACTTCGTATGCGAATCCCTGGCCTTTATATTACAGCATAATGCCTTTACCTTTTTAGGACAGTGGTTTGCACAGTTGACCGGAACAGCCATGGGCACGCCGGTCGCGTGCACATTCGCTAATTTATTTCTAGCGGCCTTTGAGGAGAACTGCATAATTTCGTCTGCCAATCCCTATCTGAGATACATCAAGCACTACGTGCGGTACGTAGACGATGTGTTGATGGTGTGGGATGGGAATGAGGAAATATTCTATAAGTTTATTGCATATCTAAACGAGACCAACACTTACAATATGCCCTTTACATCAGTATTCGTGGGTTCCGAATTAGAGTTTTTGGACGTAAAATTAAAGATAAATGAAGGATCTCTGGTGAGATCTGTCCATAAAAAAGTGACGGCGACCAATTCCCTGCTTCACTATAGGAGTGCACACCCCTTACATACGAAAGTGGGGTTGCCTTATAGTCAGTTTCTGAGACTTTATAGGATCAACAATACAGAGACGGGCTGGCAATCACAGGCGGATGATTTAGAGCGGAACCTACTCCATCGTGGTTACCCAAAACAAATTTTAGAACAAGCCAGACATAGAGCCACTGCTACTGTGATACAGAATGAGGGTGTAACGAAATCTGTAGCTGTCACCCGCGATAGAAAATTCTATTTTAGCTTTCGACATGGCCCAATGTGTAATACAATCATGGCTGCCATCAAACGCCACTAGCATGTGATAGCTGCGGATAGAGATCTCGCTAAAACTGGTATTCCCAGATCAGTGGTGACGTATAGGCGCTGTAAGAACTTGGGAGATATGTTAGTGAAAAAACGGTTGAAAACATTATCTACCAAAAGTACGTGGCTGTCTTCCATTCCGGTTAAAGGCAATTATAAATGTCTTCAATGTAATTGGTGTAGGTACCATCTGGCTGGTCCATGCATGAGGATCGGGGGCACTGATCATGCGGTGCCTTCCTTCCTTAATTGTAGGAGCAGTTGGGTGGTATACGTGATTTTTTTGTCCCTGTAATAGGTTCTACTTAGGGAAGACCATACGCCCGGTGTTTCATCGTTTCCGGGAGCATTTCAACTCCATCCAATCCGGCAAGGGGTCCCCAAGACTGATCGAACATATGCGGGAATCGCATGGAGGGAACCCCGAGTTATTGCGTTTTGCTTGTGTCTTGAAGGTCAGTATGAATGAAAGAGGGGGAACACCCATAGGCAACTGCTAAGAGAGGAAGCAAGATGGATCCTTGATACAGATGCCCAAGGAGCCTTGGGGCTTAATGATAAGTTGGATCTTGCAGTGTTCTTGTAATCTGTAGTTCTTCCATGCCCTTTGTTGGTTTGGTACAACTATGTATATTTACTCCTTACTGGTTTTCAAGAATGTCTGCATGCTTCGAGTCACCTTGCAACTTGCCTCTGTCCTTTACCATTCATTAGGCATTATACTTTTTGTATTTATTTCATCTATCTCCCCTTGCTATATACACGTGTGTGTACGTACTCGCTCATCTTTTGTTACCCTCAGGGGATGAGCGATTTGGGATTATCAGCAGGTACTTCACTGTTATTTACTTTTCCTTATTTGATTGCCTATGTATGAATATATATGACCATAGTTTGGAATACTTGTCGTCTCTCTGCGTCCAAAGCTTCATGAATCTTGTATGTATATTACGGCTTATTTGCAACGGATATTCCCTAGTCACGTCGCTCCATTGCTGTGGCTTTCTTTCTATATATGTATATAGATGTATACGTGTGTGCTACTTGGAGCTACACACTGGCAGAATGAAGAGGTTAAATGCAGATATGTATACACATAGATGTAGGAAAAAAAAACCTTTTTTGTTGTTTTTGTATAATTTTGCACCTCTTCAGTTACTAAGCGTCCCTGTCCCTCGGGGTGAGTGCCATGCTTTAGGCAATGTTGCTATTTTTGCATGACACTCGCTTTTCTTTCTATGTTTAAACCGAGTGTGTCGGCTCGCTGGGTCGGCGCTCTTCTGCTCTGGTCTGGTATGTTGAGAATAGTGGCGATTGGCTTAGAGCTGGTCTCGCCGTAGCCACGCCTCCATCCAGCCAGAGTGTGTCGAGCGCCGAGGCCGCAGTTTAGAGGGGATCTTATATGCCACAGGAGGAGCGGGTGCCGCGGGAATATCCGGGGTTAGTCCCATTTCGGGTCTTGTTGTAAGTGTCACGAATTACTTTTATGTAAGTTCTGTTTGTTTTTATTGTGTCTTGTCTGTTTGTGCACGATGTTTTTGACAATGTTTGTTAAAGTTGGCCACTTCAAATATGGAGTTACCAGCGGAAGTGATGCATGTTGCCACATGTATTTAGCATGGAGGCTTGCTCACTCTCACATATCTGGACCCGTAGAAGCGATAGAAAGTCGCGAAACGGCGTCGTTGTCCGGCGGCCCCCCGTGCCACCTCCCTGCACCTTGTTTGTCTATGTAACCATGGAATAAAAGGACCATCCGCTTTAACTTGGTGAGTGCCGCCTTTCCTTCAAAGAAATTTGTTAAAGAGAATGAATATTCACTGCTCCCAATTCCCATAAACCCACCCACCTCTTGGCGCCGGCTTCAGTGTCAAGAGGTGGGTGGAATTATGGGCATGGAGAGCAGTGAATATTCATTTTCTTAAACAGCAGGCGCACATGATCACCCAGAAATGGGCTCACTGCAGAGGCCAGGAAATCAAGTGTGTATTATTAAAGAGAATCAATATTTACTGCTCCACACGCCCATAATCCTGTACACTTCTCAACGCCGGCTTCACTGCTGAGAAGGTGGGTGGGGTTATGGGCGTGAGGAGCAATGAATATTCCGGCAGGTGACAGAATTGGGGTACATTATCCCCATAACAGTGTTAGCAGCAGATCCCCCCCATAATAATAGTGTATCATGACCACATTTTTTTTGCTTCAATTCCTTTTTCCTTATTTTCTTCCTCTAAAATCTAGGTGCATTTTCTTGCCTGATGCATTTTACAATCCCAAAACTATGGTAGCTATAATTATCACTATATAATCAGCTGAGGATTTTAAAACACAATATTCACCATTTCTTGGATATTCTTGGAGACGATATACAAAGTCTTTTTAATCAGCAGTTGATGATCACATTTTTTTAGGTGTGGGGGGGGGGGGAGTTAGAGGGGTTAATACAAGATCTACATTGGAACTAAAGAAGCTACAGAGACCCAGAGATCATATCCCTTACCTGACTTGTATCTTTATTACTTAGCGGACCATTTTCAATATCTAAGGTCACACCACCTTCATTCTGGGCCTTATTGGTAGGTACATATAAACTACTGAATAAAGTTGAGAAGATCAATGACTTGATAGGGAAGACTCAATTATGTGATAACTCAGAATACACACATTTGTTTTCTCTAATAGGGAGAGAGTTTTGAGTTACTATCTAATCTCATTTTCTTTTATGATGTCTCCTTTGATCAAAAGCAATCCCTATTCGATATCTGAACCTTTTATAGTTATTTACTATTATTGCATACAATCACAAGTCAGTTCCTCAATTTCAAAGAGTATTATTATATCCTTTGATAGGAGTATTCAAAACTCCGTGTCCCACAGGTTTAGTGTCATCACTTTATACCCATTTACTTAGCGTTAGACTCTCCTCAACCCTATTGCCTGTTAAAGAGTAATGGCAAAGTTTAATTCTTATACAAGAGGACAAGAGGTTACATAGACACATTTAAGTCCCTAATGGTACTCTCCCTGGGGCAAATAATAAAGTGATTCAGCTATAAATTATAAATCAGAGATACTTAACACCCTCCAGGTTATAAAGTGTGGGCAGAGTGCCAAAATCAGGTTTCAGAAATCTAATGCACATGCAGTGTTTTTTCCTGATAGACTTAGAATATAATCAGAAAAATGGCGCCGGTAGTTGCACATGTGCAGATTGATCAGTGCTATCACCATTTTAATGAAGCCCACGATAAGATTCATGTGCTCAAGCGCTGCCTGCAGCTAGGGAGGCACCAGCGTAAAATTTAAATTAAAAAAAAAAAGACACCAAGAGGCAGTGGAGGGGCTGGAACACACCGAAGATCCTTTAACCAGTCCCGACAAGATGCACGAAGATATGAATAGAAGAAAACTTCAAACGCATCTTGAGGAACATACACAAAGCGGATTTAATTACCTAAGGTATCATTTTAATTAGCTTGAAAGAGGCAATATGGTCCTGTCTGTACTTTACTCAGTAAAATGCTACTAACAGGTTTAAGTACAGAGCATATCAATGAATCCTCTAAAGGGCCCGTTACACGCTTCAATGTGTCGGCGAACCGACCAACGATCCGACTTGACCTACATTCCTGGAACGGCGTTCAATGATCGCTGCTGAGGTGTCATACGTACTGATATCGTGAATGACGCAGCAACGATACTTGCGGTCGTTTGGTCGCCTACGTCCTTCTGTTCTGAATAGGCGAAGTCGTAAACGACATCGTTAACAATGTGTCACACACACCGATGCTGCAGGTTGGATGGACGATCAACGACTGATTTATGGTCCGATTCATAAACCTGCGATCAACGATCAGCCAACTTATTGCTGGTCGTATCTACGTGTCACATGCAACAACGTCGTTACAACGTCGTTTGAATGTCTTAAAACCCGTGAAGTTTTAACGATAAGGGGACAAATATGGGCAGATTACTACAAGAAGGTGACAAAGATGGGAACATTACTACAAGATGAGGACCAGGATGTGAAATATAACTACAAGACAGGGAACCGGATGGAGGACATTATTACAAGATGGGGACCAGGATAGGGACATTACTTCAATATGTTGTCCAAAATTACTATATGGTGCTTCGTAATTGTAAGATGACATTACTTAGAAGAAGGAGATAAAATTAAAAGAAAAATTCAAAAGCCATGACTTTATCACTAAAAATGGTGTTATAATAAAGTATAAACTAAGTATAAACAAAAATAAACAAAAAAGTGCACATTTCTTATTGGCATATTCATAACAACCCAAGCTATAAAACTGCTAGAACCCATGAGATGAATACCATTAAAAAAATTAACTAAACAAGAAAAAAAAAAAGTAAACAAAAGGTGTTTACCAAGGCAACAAATCCCAACCAGTATGCTCATACTGTACTATGCAGTGTTTTGAACGGAGCAGTAAGGCATATACTTAGGCTAGGGTCACATTTGTACTTAGCAATTTCCCCCGCAGCACATAGTGTTAACGTTAAGCGCTGCCAGACAACGCAGCCCCATAGTAACCCGCTGTTTACCTTAGCAGCCAGTTATACACAAAGCCCCAGGATGTGCACTTTAGCTGAGCGCACAGGACACACTGTCTGCAGTGTTTTCCTGTGCGCTGTCAAAAAGCACACATCCTGGGGCTTTGTATGTGGCCAGCTGCTAAGTCAAACAGTGGGTCTGGCAGTACATAGTGTTAACGCTATGCGCTGCGGGGGAAATTTGTAAGTATTTAACGCATGCGTCGCACTAGGGTCACAACGCAAATGTGACCCTAGCCTTATTGTGAGTTTTCAGACTAAATTCCCCTGTTATGTTATACATAGCGAGATCGCCAACGATCTTGCTATGTTTGACACGTAGCAGCGACTGGGCCCCCACTGTGACATCGCCGATCATGTCGGAATGGCCTGGACCATTTGTTGATCATCAGGTCCCCGCTGGGCAGCATGCATCGGTGTGTTTGATGCTTTAACAACGACCTCGTTGGTAACTCAGAACTCAGCCACGTAGGTCTGAGTCGTCAGACTAGCTGCTGTGTGACAGGGTCCCAACGACCGCTGAGGTTATTATACGGGTCGCCGTATCGTTGTTGCGTTGTTGAGTAGATCTGACTGTTTGACATCTCGCCAGCGACCACGTAGCAATGTTCCAGCGATCCTTACCAGGTCGTATCATTGTCAGGATCGTTGGAACGTCGCCAAGTGTGATGGGACCCTTAATCTCAGCTCTCTGCTCTTGCTGTATAATCTGTGTGTGTTCAAAAGCCTTGTAAAGGCCCCATTACACATATCACATGTTTTGTGACATTGTGATCTCACTGCGTGTGACACTTAGCAGTGATCGGCCCCCGCTGGGAGATCGCTGATCGTTAATGAATGGTCTGGACCATTTTTTGATCGGCGATCTCCCGCTGGACATGCTGGATCGCTCTGTGTGACAGGGGCAAAGACCAGTGATCCCCATTCTGCGGCTGAAAACCTGACAGATCCTAACAACTGTCGGGTTGTCGGCGCATCGCTGGGTCATCGCTGGTAAGTCTGCCTGTATGGCAACTCACCAGCGACTACGTAGCAATGCACCAGCGATCCCGGCCAGTTCGGATCGTTGTCGGGATCGCTGGTGCGTTCATCTCTGAGATAATAATTAATACAAAAAATTCCCAACAATAGGGAATGGGGCATTCCCATAAGACATGTCCCACTCCCAAGGAGCTACTCAAAAACATATATAAGCATGAAGAAAGAGTAATTACTCCAGTAATCATATTCCAATTTCATTTATTTTTACCACAAGACATCTCTGAGATAATAGTGAACAAAGCTCTGATAGCTGAATGTGTTATAGCAGAATTTGTGCTAGGCTTTGGCTATGTTCACACAGTGCGTTTTTATTGCGTTTTTGCTGCATTTTTTGGGCTCAGGTTTTGCCTTGGTTTTATGCTAATCTAACCCTGTGTTTCTAGTTGCCAGCCAAACCTATTTCATTCAAGGAAAAACTGAGCACATTGGTTTATGTTCTTTGCAGAAAGGGTAAACAGCACAAATTTTGCTTCATTTTTTAAACAATGAGCATGTCAGTTCTTTTCTCCGTTTTTGACATCGTGCTAAAAAAAAAAAAAAAAAAAAAAAATGCTGAAACAAAAAAACGCAGCAAAAACACAAAAATAATGCATAAAAATGCGGGAAACCCTCAGCAGAAAACTCAAGTTTTCTCATGCCAAGAAATCTGGAGATTGCAGAAACCTAGACACACCCCCTAAGGTTTTGCTGTGTTTTTGCTGCAGCAAAACCTTACATCTGTGAACATAGCCTTAACCCTCGGCTCCACTTGTGTGTTAAAACGGACGAGTGCAATCCGATAAAACATCGGATTTCACTTGGACTGTTGTGAATCAATAAGGCAGTGTCCATCTGCTATTTTTTCTTCAGCTAAAATCGTGGCGAGGAAAAAATAGCAGCATCACACACAGCCATACAAGTGTATGGGTGGATGTGAAACATTGCAATGCGATCGGATGTCACCTGACTGCCTTGCCATATGCGCCGAGGCTGGCAATGCATGAGGTGGAGAGACTAATTTCTCCTCCACACCTGTGATACAATCACAGGATCGGATCACAGTTGCCTAACATTCGGCTCCCGCTCGCAGCAGAGCAGGAGTTGAGGGTCATTAGTAAAGATGAGCGAGTACTAAAATGCTCAGGTGCTCGAAGCTCGGGCCGAGCATCCCAAGATACTCGTGTACTCGGCCAGAGCACCGAGCCCAATTTAAGTCAAATAGTGACAGGCTCCGCCCACAGACTTCCGGCTATAAAACAAGTATTTCTGAAAAAGGGCGGGAGGGTGGGCTTTTTCAAATCGCCGCAACATAGAACACCTTGCTGTGCCCCCCAGAGGGATCCTAACAATCAATCTGCTCCCTGTGTGGTGCCAGCTCACTGTGTGCACTGAGGGGAGCTGTGTATTTGTGTCAGATCGATAATTATTAGCGAGGAGTCAGAGCATCTCGGCGGTACTCGGTGCTCATCGAGCATCCCGAGTACCGGAATACTCGTGCGAGTAACGAGTAGCGCCGAGCATACTCGCTCATCCCTAGTCATTAGCATATCACATCCGATGCTCATAGGCTGGTGGAATGCCAGCCTTATAGTTCTACAAACACCAGAGCTGTCACTCAAGGAGGAGAGACCGCCCGGGTGGAAATCAGTCAGTAAGCAAACTGAGCAGATTGAAAGTTCAATTTTAAAGAACAGACGGCACTCACCGGTGTGATATTCGTGCGTTTATTTCAGACGGCACATTGCTTGATGCAGGGAGGGGAGGGAGTGCAGAGGAGACTGAGCAGATTGCATTGCTCTGAACTAATCAACAGACAACTTTAAAGTATCCCTTTAACTGCATCATTTCCTTAACAAAGGGTGGTCTATAGAAGAATTACCCCAGAGGAATGTTCTATTAATGCTGTACATTAACCTGAAAATTATTTGATAGCTTGAAAAAAAAAATACTTTCTTCCAAAATGTACAGTGGTTTCTACCTTCGCTGACATCACATAATTCAAGATTACATTGATTGTAAAGATGAAAAACTACTTGATCAGGTATGTATCATGCAGATCAGAAGAGACTATATGCTATGGAAGCATATTGTGCTATCATTATTGGTTTGCTGTTCTCCTTATAGTGCTCTGACATTTTCATAATGCCTCCCTACTAGTGATGATCGAGTGTAATCGTTACTATTCGCTACTCGCACGGATAGTATGGTATTCGCGATACTCGTTATTTGGCGATTATCACTGGTGCTCGTGAGTGATGTGCGATCGTTATTGATCTGGCACATATTGCTAGCTCCCTTCAGTACACAAAGGGAGCTGGCACCCCAGTGAGAGCAGATTGAATGTTATGGCCGCATTACACGTCGCGATATCACAACTCAACATCAATAAAAAATCATGTGGTAGGGCCGTTGCAGTTGATATCGTTTGTGCGTTATGTCATGTAAATGGGCAATGCAACGAGAAAACAACCTAACTACGATATTGCAAGAAGATTGTGCAAGCCCTTCAACCGTACAATATTGTATAGGCGATCTGGCATGATCATGCTGTGTGACGGCGAAACTACGATTTGGAGCGCAACTTCCCCTATTCACTCCAATGTTAAATGGTTGTTCCCTGAGTTGCTCATACACAGGGTGGAAAAGGGGCGTACTACATCGTAGTTGCGTTGCATGCCGATATCTCCCTGTGTGACATCTACTATGCAATGTTGGACAAGTGCCAAAAAAGTGCGTGCTCCCATGAAATCGTATGCAATATCGGAACAATATCGCGACGTGTAAATGGCCATTAGAGTCTCCCTGGGGGGCACAGTAAGGTGATTTATGCAGTGAAAATGGAAAAAAGACCACCCTACCGCCCTGTCCCGGAAAGACTTGTTTAATGTTGTGTGTGGACGGAGCCTATCACTAATTGACTAACATTGGACTCGCTCTTTAGATGAGTATGCGAGCACTGAAAACTACACGTTACGAGTACAGTGATTACTAATATTTCACAACTCGCTCATCACTACTCCCTACCATATGAATTGGCGCACATCCACAGCAAAATAAACACCTTCCAAAAATTGATTGTATAAAGGCAAACATCCCTGCACTAAACTGCCAAAATACAAAATGAAATTTAATTTATTATGCTTTTAGGCTTCTTAAAAAAATAAGGGAAAAATAAAAATAAAAGCTTCCATGTGCAGTAAATCCGATCAAAAAATCCTCCAGATTTAAGATTATTTGAGCATGCAAAAGTTTTTTTTTTCTTAAAATACACATACATATGCACAAATTTAACGGATAATAATAATAATAATAATAATAATAAATAGATTAAAAAAGGATGTGCATATGAGCTGGACAATATAATAGATTCCCGGTAGAATATGTAAAACCAAAAAAAGAATAAGAACAAAAGCTGAGATATGGTCAAAATATTATTTTTTATTTAATAAATTAAAACACAAAAATGATAGAAGTGGACATGAAAACCAAAAGCAGCATAGACAGGAAAACAAATCGGCGTGCGCGGTTACAACATAAAATATACCAAAAATATATACTCAATGTATGGCAAAAATAAATAAAATATTGAATAGAAATATTTAACAAAAATATATCTGCAGCAGAAAAATTATTAAATGCAGTAAACGGCAACAGGCAAGTAAAATGTGTCAAATGAATATAATAGATCACGTACAATACAATGTCATATTACAAGCTGAATAAATATACACACAAATACACATATACACACACAAAAAAATTGTGTAAGAATGCGACCAGTGTAAAAATAACGAAACAACATAGAAGGTGTAATGATAAGGTGCATTTGCTATACAATGTAATCAAATAAATACAAGATCTAAAATAAGTCTGTACTCTTATATTGCATGCTTTCAATGCAGTTGAGTCGGCGGCACTGTGCCAGGCTGTCTCTGTCCCCTGTGTCTATGTCACATGACCACAGCGCCATGGCAAAAATGGATGCAGCCTCAAAAATAGAGTGGTCAGATTAGACATTACCCAAACAAAACATCTAATGAAGGCAGTGAAGTTATGGAAGAACATTCTGTGGACAGATAACACTAAGATCAACCTGTACCAGAATAATGGAAACAAGAAAGTATGGAGAAGACTTGGAACCAGTGGCGGAACTACTGCAGTCGCGGCTGAGACCGGGCCCGCCCCCTGGGGGGGGCCGGTGCTTCTAGCCGCTCGCCGCGATCGTGTGTGCCCGAGGAGAGGAGGGAGGACGGGAAGTGAGTGAAGCCTCACTTCCTGCAGCTGTGCCCGCCCCTCCTCTCTTCTTAACGGCGCTGAAGCTGACTGACCGCGGGAGGCACCCTAAGGCAAGTCCCGCACCAAGTACTCCCGCAACAGCTCCCGCCAGCACCCCCCTCTTCCCCCGGTCATCAACTCTGCACAAAAGAATTAACAAAAAATTCCTGCTAGCACCCCCTCCCCCTCTATGGGGTCCCGGAGTAATTCCTGTACCTGGGCCCGAGGCAATGATGTTACGCCCCTCAATGATGTTACGGCTCATGATCCAAAGCATACCACATCCTCTGTAAAACATGGTGGAGGCGGAGTGTTGGCCAGGCATGTATGACTTCCAATGACACTCATTGGCACCATAGTGTTTATTAATGATGTGACTGAAGACAGAAACAGCCGGATGAATTGTGAAGTGTACAGGGTGATACTTTCTGCTTTGATTCAACCAAACACAGCAAGGCTGATTGGACAACGCTTCACAGACAGATAGACATTGACCCAAAACATACTGTGAAAGTAACCCAAGAGTTTTTAAAAGCAATAAAGAGGAATAATTCTGCAATGGCCGAATCAATCACCAGATCTCAACAACCACTGAGCAGCATTTCACATGTTCCTTTATTGTTGCATTTTTGCAGCGTTTGTGTGGCACCTTTTGTCACAAAACTGCATGCCTATTCATACCCAAAGTCTATGAGGATCCTGAAATGTTGCGCTTATGATGCTCTTTTTTGCCTTGTAGTTTAGGTGCAGATTGTGGTCAGGACAAAAGAATGAGCATGTCAATAGTTGGGGTGTTTTTTGCTGCATTTTCTAGCCCTCCCTGCCATTGACTATACTAACAATCACCACAATCTGCACTTAAAGACACCAAAAACACATGTTTCCTCCTGCAGGGTGCAGTTTAGCAGTGTTTTTGTTGCAGAAGGGCCCACAAACAAGCAACAACTGAAGTCAGCTGCAGTGAAGCCTGGCAAAGAATCGTAAAGGAGGAAACCCAGCATTTGGTGACATCCATTACTTTCTCCAGTGGCGTAATTTCAGTCCCTGAGGCCCGATGCGAAAGCTCCAGCTGGGCCCCCAATTATTGCAACTCTTTAATAGTATTAGCCTATTTCTACGGGCCAAAGGGACTTATGGGGGCCCCCGTAGGCTGCAGGGCCCGGATGCGATCGCATAATTCACAGGTTTATTTTTTCTTCTAGACGGACAAAAAGAAAAATATCTATTGTTTAAACGAGATTTTAGTGTTACATGTATTTTTTTTTTCATATTATGATTTCTATTCAAAATACATTAATAATCTGGCAATTTTCACAGTGACCTCTAGGACATTACACTCCTATTTCCTGTCCTTTCAGAAGAGCTCATTTGCCTTTCCTTATCAGTAACAGTAGGATTACACAGATCACACCTCTATACACAGCTGATAACTCAATATCCACCAATCACATTAGGCGATGTCACCATTGATTCTACTCCCCCTCCCTTCACAATGAGCTTTGCACACAGACACAGTCATTAAACACTTCAGTGCAATTGATAGGATCCAACCATTGAGGCCATGTGCATGTGTTATTTCCTGAAACAAATGGAAGTGTAAATTGAAAAACAACATGGCAAGTGGGAAAATTGCAAGATTTCTATTTTAAAAAATAATAACCTGATTTAATCAATTGGTCATTTTCTGATTATTGCTTCCATGTACGCTACCTGGTTCATAAATACAATGCAGCAGCCAGGATCATATTCCTCTCCAACCGCTTCACTGATGCCTCTATCCTGTGCCAGTCATTGCACTGGTTGCCCATCCACTATAGAATACTATATAAAAGTATCACTCTCACCCACAAAGCCCTCCACAGTTCTGCTCCACTTTACATCTCCTCCCTCATCTCTGTCTATCTCCCTACATGTGCCCTCCGTTCCGCAAGTGACATAAGACTGACATCATCTACAATCCAAACCTCCCACTTCCATCTCCATGACGTCTCACGAGCTGCACCTATTCTCTGGAACGGATTACCAAAAACAATTCAATTCATAATACCAATAGTTTTAATCGAGCCTTAGAAACGCATCTCTTTAGACTGGCCTATCACCTCACCTGTCTAACTATCTACCCTTTTCCAAATCTGGCCTCTGTCATCTGTTTGCACCCCCCATGCATAATATAGCACTTTATCTGTACTGTACAGATCCTGATCAGTTCATGCAGCGTTACGTAAATCCCCTATTTATTATATTGATGGCTGAACCATATATGACAGCACTTTTTACCATTTACCTTTTGTGCGTCCCCTCTAATCTTGCGAGCAGGGACCTCACTCCTCATGGTTTTTGAATTTTTTGTTACTTTGTATTGTCTCATATTGTCTGTTCATGTCCCCTCTGAATTGTAAAGTGCTGCGGAACATGTTGGCGCTTTATAAATAAAATTATCATTAATAATAAAAATGCAATTTTTCTCCCTCACAGTTAATGGAGTGTCTGCTCTACGGCACTATGGTTGTGTAGTTGGGAGGTATCAGCACCCCCATTTTACAGGCCCCCACCGATGTAACATTTATCTCCAGACTACTATATATTATATTACAGTGAGGTTTGTAAGGTTTCTTCCATTTAATCAGCCTCCGTTGCACCAATAGTCATATAAAGGCCCGTTTATTATTTCTGAAAGTTTTGGCTTTTGGCAAAAACAAGAGATCCACTAGAAATAAAATACCAAAAGCAGGAATCATTATTATTTTAACTGCAGTAGTTAAAAAAAATGTGTGGGAAAAGCTGTAGAGCAACAAGATTTGTATGGAATATCCGTGTACTGAAATGTCATAACTTTTGTCATGTTAAACTTGCCAAAGGAAAAATATAACACTCAAGCGTATACATGTGCAGGACTTCCATAAGAGCTTCACAGCAGCTGAAGGGTATGAAATTTATGAATTATGCTACATATTCTACATTTTTGGAGTGTTTTAGTCTTGAGCAAAGTTCAGAAGTTTGTTTCAGCAGATATGAAGTGAATGACCCCATGATGTAGCTGAACATCTACAACTAACCATATAGGAGTACATTTGAGGTTGAAGTTATTGCACCATTTATTTTTGAATGCTGTAATGAATGACAATGAGATGTATGCAATCGTATACTCTGCTCACGGCTGCCACTTGGACTAATTCAGGCTGGTTCAGCTTTGTGGTCTGTTTAGAGACACTCCCTAAGGCTATGTGCACACTGTCCGTGTGACATGCGAGGCAGTCAGATGAGTCTTGGATCAGTCACCTGAAATTGCCTCTCCCTGTCAGGACAGGAGGGTCAGCTGCTTGTATTTCTAGGCAGCTCCACACTCCCAGTCCAGAGAGGGGGAGGCTGTTCAGGGTTAATGATCCAACACTCGTCCGAGAGACTCGCGTATCACATGGACAGTGTGATTTCAGCCTTAGGCTATGTGCACACTGGGCGTTTGTGATCTGGTTTTTGTCCTGTTTTTTTGCACTAAAAACGAAATCAATTTTTATCAGGCAAGCAAAGTCTATGAGACTTCTGAAATGCTGTGCCGACAGCTGGGTGTTTGCCTCATCAGGTTTTGCTACAACAACCACATCAGGAAAAGAAGTACCACGTCAATAAATTGATCCAAACTTGCAGCAAAAATGTAGCAATACTCCCCCTCTCCAGCGAACCCACAGGGAACCCCGATGATTTCTTCCTCCCGAACACCGCAGATGCTGTGTTTATCGATCTTCCAGCACCTAAGCATCATGTGACTCAGCGTGTCACATGGTGCGCAGGATCTTGAAGTACCGAAGCAAGAAATCACCGGTCACTGGGGGATCGCCAAGGAGGGTTAAAAAGTGTATGTGTGAATGTCTATATGTCTGTGCAGGTTTTTCGGACGAAGTACCTTATTGCCCGCGCTGCTGCCAGGTTGTTCCCTGAGGAAGGAGCTCGGTATGTGGCTCCGAAACGCGTTGGAAATAAACCTTTATCACCAGTACTCAGACACCCAGTGTCGTTGGTGTATTCACCTCTCTGGCAGCAGCGAGGACACTAAGGTACTTCGTCTGAAAAACCTGATCACAGCACCGCACCTCGTGGAAGTACAGTCCCTGCAGCAGCTGCATTGTTCGAGCGATTACGCTGGTTGTGTGCTACACAACCTGACCAGGTGAGCAAATCTGATTTTTTTACAAATTTACCTGTCTATAAAGGATAAGACCCTATGTAACATAGTAACATAGTAACATAGTTTTTAAGGTTGAAGGAAGACTTTAAGTCCATCTAGTTCAACCCATAGCCTAACATGTTGATCCAGAGGAAGGCAAAAAAAAACCCATGTGGCAACACTAATCTCCACATTGGGGGAAAAAATTCCTTCCTGACTCCAGATACGGCAATCAGACTAATTCCCTGGATCAACGCCCTATCAAAGAATCTAGTATATATAACTGGTAATATTATAGTTTTCAAGAAAGGCATCCAGGCCCTTCTTAAATGTTAGTAGTGACTCACTCATTACAACATCATGTGGCAGAGAGTTCCATAGTCTCACTGCTCTTACAGTAAAGAATCCGCGTCTGTGATTATGATTAAACCTTCTTTCCTCCAGACGTAGAGGATGACCCTTGTCCCCATCTCAGGCCTAAGAGTAAAGAGATCATTAGAAAGGTCTCTGTACTGTCCCCTCATATATTTATATATTATTATAAGATCACCCCTAAGCCTTCGTTTTTCCAAGCTAAATAACCCCAAGTTTAATAACCTGTCTTGGTATTGCAGACCCCTTAGTCCTCTAATAACTTTTGTCGCTCTTCTCTGGACCCGCTCTAGTTCAGCTATGTCTTTCTTATACACCGGAGACCAGAATTGTACACAGTATTCTAAGTGTGGTCGCACTAGTGACTTGTATAGAGGTAAAATTATGTTCTCCTCATGAGCATCTATGCCTCTTTTAATACATCCCATTATTTTATTTGCCTTTGCAGCAGCTGCCTGACACTGGCCACTAAATGTGAGTTTGTCATCTACCCATACACCCAGGTCTTTTTCAGTGACAGTTTTGCCCAGTGTTTTACAATTAAGCACATAATTATACCTTTTGTTTCCTCTGCCCAAGTGCATGACTTTACATTTATCCCCATTAAAGCGCATTTGCCATTTAGCAGCCCAAGCTTCTAGTTTACATAAATCCTCCTGTAATATAAAATTGTCCTCCTCTGTATTGATTACCCTGCAGAGTTTAGTGTCATCTGCAAATGTGCGCATTCTCAACCCTCTAGATATATGTCTGTACGTCTGTCTCTGTGTCAACTTATTTGTGCTGCATTTGTATATGTACAAACGCGTCTACAAGAGTGATCCGTTTGTGCTGTTTTTTTGAAAACTGCATTATGTAAGAAATTGGCAGTATGAGTTCCCTTTAATACATGGCTGTAGAGCAGGGGTCTTAAGCTCCGCTGGGCATATAAACTGCACATAGAAATAAAAAAATAATTAGGGAAGCCACATTCTTTGCAGGACAAAGTGACATTTTTAATAACATATTTTTTTTTATAACTTTTGATAATTTAGTTAAAACATTTTTTGCATGTTTAGTTTATCTTTTTAAGTGGCATTTATCATATGGGTTATAGCAGTTTTATAGCTTGGGTTGATACGGATGTGGCGATTTGAAACATGCATTTTTTTTATTTATTTTTGTTAAATATATAAAACAACATTTTTAGTGGAAAAAAATGTCATGCGGTTTGAATTTTTTTTTTTTACATTTTATCCCCTTTTTGTAAGTAATGTCATATTACAGTTATTAAAGGGAACCAACCACCCCAAATGACCCCCCGGACTGTTAATATGTGTCCCTACACCCAGCACACACATTTGGGGCAATCGTTTTTGCTAAAAAAACTGTTTACTAGAAGCTAAGATATAGCATTATGAAGTTTAATAAATTCTGACGAATGGGTGTTACCTAGCTTGTCCTCGTGCAGTGTTCGTGCCTGTCAGCCTCCTCTTCCCCCCTCCCTTCAGTGAAGCCCTTCTGTGCAAGCCGAAAATGCCCCGCCTGTCTGCTGCTGCCTGGTAAATTATGCACGCCCCTCTCACGTTCTAAGAGCCTAGCCGCGTCATGAAAGGGGCGGGGCTAAATCGCGGCATGCCGGAGCCCCGCCCCCTTTCATTTTCGGCTTGCACACAAGGGCTTCACTGAAGGGAGGGGGGAGAGGCTGACAGGCACGAACACTGCACGAGGACAAGCTAGGTAACACCCATTCGTCAGAATTTATTAAACTTCATAAAGCTATATCTTAGCTTCTACTAAACAGTTTTTTTTAGCAAAAACGATTGCCCCAAATGTGTGTGCTGGGTGTAGGGACACATATTAACAGTCCGGGGGAGTCATTTGGGGTGGTTGGTTCCCTTTAAAATATAGTAATTTTGGACAGAGTCTTGCAGCAATATCCCTTGCAGTAATGTCCCCCAACCGAGCCCCTATCTTGTAGTTATATCTCACATCCCAGTTCCCTTCTTGTAGTAATGTCCCCATCCTGGTCTCCGTCTCGTAGTTATATCTCACATCCTGGTCCTCATCTTATAGCAATGTTCCCTTCCTGGTCCCCTTCTTGAAGTAATATACCCACGCTGATACCCACCTTGTAGTAATGTTCCTCCCTGATCCCCTTCTTGTAGTAATGTCTCAATTCTGATTCTTATCTTGCAGCAATGTTCCCATCCTGGTCCCCTTCTTGTATTAATCTGCACATCCTGATCCCCTTTCTTGTAGTAATGTTTCCATCCAGGTCTACTTCTGGTAGTAATATCTCTATCCAGGTCCCATTCTTGTAGCAATGTTGCCATCCTGGCCCCCATCTTGTAGTAATGTTCTCATCCAGGTCCCCTTCTTTTAGTAATGCCCTCTTTCCTAGTCCTCATCTTGCAGTAATGCCCCATCCTGATCTCCTCCTTGTAGTAATGTCCCATCCAGGTCCTTTTCTTTTAGTAATGCCCTGTTTCCTAGTCCTCATCTTGCAGTAATGCCCCATCCTGAGCTCCATCTTGTAGTAATGTTGCCATCCAGGCCCCCATCTTGTAGTAATGTTCTCATCCAGGTCCCCTTCTTTTTAAGTAATGCCCTCTTTCCTAGTCCTCATCTTTCAGTAATGCCCCATCCTGATCTCCTTGTAGTAATGTGCCATCCTGGTCTCCTTCTGGTAGTAATGTCACCTATTCTGGTCCTCATCTTGTAGAAATGCCCCATCCTGGTCCTCATATTGTAGTATTTCCTCATCCTACTCCCCTTATTGTAGTAATGTCCCCATCATGCTCCCCTTCTTGTAGTAATGCTGCCATCTTGGACTTCTTCTTGTAGTAATATCCCCATTTTGGTCTCCATATTGTAGTAATATGCCCATCCTTGTCCCTTATCTTGTAATAATGAGCCCTATTGTACCGTTTTTACACAAACACACACTTCTCACTTGTCCTCTGTTCTCTCAGTGTATGCAGGCACCATAGCACCTTTTGAGGAGACAACCAATCTGCACATCGCCAATGCCAGCTGCTGGCCAGAGTATAGTAGGTGATGTCATATGAAGTCAAATGCTGGCCTCTTATTGACCAACAGATGGCATTAGCATGACCGAGGAGTGCTGGTCCCTGATGGTGGTGGCAATACAAGAGTAAAGCGCTGGTGCAGGGTCCCTGGGACAGGACTGTGATCCTCAAGGAGTCTACGGTGCCAGAGAGCTGCATAAAGCAACCCCTGTGGCCTGAGGGCCGTGTCTTTGAGACCACTACTTTAGAGAACAATGGAGTTGTAGAAACTTATAGAGGGAGTACCATTTCAATTATTTATGTGTAGGGCTCTATCTATTAAAAGAAAGGGTTGCTTCACCATAATTTTTACAGTTGAGTTAGCTTACAAAAGCTGTAGACACGCACAAATAACTTTCCACTTATTGCACTAATAGGTCTCCAGGTGAGCTCAGCAATAAGATTTCTTCTCCCAAAGTACACAATTTCCCCCCAAAAAAAAGGCATATTTTCTTTAATACACTGCAGCATTTTTGTTTGTAATACAAAACCTTGCATGCTCCATCTGCCCACCAGCTACTGAATGACAGCTCTCCTGCTAGTAAAATCTATAACAGCTGAAGTCCTGGAGAGCAATACAATAATGTGTCCGCAGGCAACATTAAAGCATGGTGGAGGGTCCGGGCAAATTGTGGTCTGCATTTTAGCAAAGGGAGTTGGGGATTTGATCAAGATCAATGGGGTCTTAAGAGCTGAGAGATACAGGTAGATACTTATACAGAATGCAATACCATCAGGGCAGTATCCAAGTAGAGATTTGGTCAATGTCCTCATTGCTGACAAATACACGAAGATACTTTTCCATCATGCAATACCATCAGGACAACAACTCCAAAAGTACAGCCAATATAATTAAGAACTATTTTGGTATAAAGAATAATAATAATGTGTATTGCAGTTATGATATGGCGCCCACAGAGACCGGATCTCAACAACATCGAGAAGGATTTGTACAACCCTGCATTGCTTTTGCTGCTGGGGACTACACTAAAACATGCAGTGCCCTTTTTCTGCTGATAGATTAGCTCTTAGTGCGGGAGTGAGCGTCCTGGGATTTTATAACACTTGCTCCCGCATTAAAGATGATAGATAAAGACAAAAAGCATACAATATTTTGGTTTAGCCTGCAGCACAGACTTTGGGCGATCCATCCGATGATTAGCAGTAAAAATCACTAGTAAAGTTATTGGGAAAAAGTATTATTTTGCAGAATTCTGCACTGTAAAAAATGTTTAAACTGTAGGAACACTTTAAGTCTAGATATCTTGTAAAAGATTTTAAAGGCAATCTGTCAGCAGGTTTTTGCTCCTTCATATTGGAGCAACATGTTGCAGGCAAAGAGATTCTGAAGCCAACTATGTTTAACTTAGATTACTGGCACAATCAAAGCATTTAGTTTTAGCCATGCAGCAGAGCTCAGAGAGCTGCCCGCGGCCACACCAGGCTCCCTATAGAGATTGTACATTGACAGTGAGGTGTGTGAGAGAATAGACATCATTTTGGAGGGTATAGTATCCATATTGTCATCATATATCACTGAGTGGGTGGGGAAAGTCAAAATTACTGTTCACGCCGCTATTGATCTCATTGGCTAATAGATTGAAGCAAAGATGTCAGTGAGTACTACCCCAAGCATGGTTGTGCTAGTTCAAGTCTCCACGAGCGCTGGCTAAACAAATATTAATTTGGAGTTTGCATGGCATAGAAGGAGTGGATTTCACACACAGTTGTCACTCAGAGGAGGGGACATCCACGCACGTGACAATGTAGTCCAGTTATGGTAATCACCAGGTGGTAATGCCTTTACTTCATGTAAACAATAGCATAGACCCTGATGAGAGGCATACTTGATTTATTTTTTATTAACCACTTCAGCATGCTGTCCTCAGCTTATATAGCAAAAACATGCTGATAAATTCCCTTTAAATCACTCCGATTCATGGTGGATACTGAGACTTCTCCAGATTACTGTATACAACCACAGAAGTTGTTCTATTAGGTCCCATGTGTCTTTGTTTACTACCAATTATTTACGCAGTTAAAAAATCAATTGATCACCAGGTATGGGCCAAAGATCTTTGTTAAACTTGTGCCAGCTAACAATATAAATGTCAATGGACTTGACCTGTGAAAACCTAACCTAACGAGAAGTTGATTCCCCATTAGAAAACCTAAAACCAAAAAGTAGCATTACCACTAGTGCCGGGTCATCAGCTCATTGATATGACTTTATAATACTCTGAATACATTCTGTATGAGCAATATTACAGTTGCATTGTTACTGTGAAGACGGCTATGAATTACTTCATACAACAAAACAAGCTTTCATTTTACAATTATCCAATCCTTCCATGGATTGTTACGAGAAGATCTCTGTGATGACACAGACTCCTGATAAATGGCTCCAATGAAATTTGAAGAATTTCAAATACAAACCAGCTGCTTTAACCATGTCAAGGTATCAACATCCTTGACACAACGGCAGATGTACTGAAGAAGGATTGAGATTTAAAAGCAGCATAATAAACTGTGATAATACAGAAACATAATGCTGGCCACCCTCCATCCCACATTTGCAGCTGTCAATAGCAAATGTTACGATACTGTAGCAGGGTCTGAAGCCAAATTAAACAATTTTTCATTGTCATCTTGATCCTCTTAATTTTGGTCACATGAAGTATGTCCTTGTGGGCAGGAGTGGAAGATTAGTATTAGAGCTTTGCCTATTTATTTTCAAAATGCAAAATTAAATTTTTCATATTGTGGAAAAAAATATTCTACTATTTCGCTGATGCACAATACAGGTGAGCATGCAGTAGTCCAATTGCGTCTGACATAGTAAAGAACATGTCTCATTGCTCTCCATCACCCTTCTCTCAATGTTAGAAATTGCAGAAGGAAGGAGCCAGTTTTATACAGCACATTAAAAGTGTAACGAGGGAATGAAAGATCCAAGTTTTCAGGTTTTCAGGGAGAGCAGGTCACACAAGCTGTTGATGAGCAAGAAAGTATAAACAAGCCAGTCTGCAGGGAAGGAGGAAGAAATCACGACGGCCATTTCACGCCGCCTAGTGGTTGAAGCGCCACTAAGCAGCGCAAAACGCCTGTCGTATTTCAGACCCCCATCCTCCCACCCGCAACCCTCGCTGTGTAAATCCGATGTTCGTCTGTGAAATAAAGTAAGAAGTAACCCCGGATGGTGAGTGCTACTTCATTTTTCTGATATACAAACCGGAAGTCAAGTGTTCTAACCGGAAGTGTGCACCGCGGTAACCGAGCGGTGGATCAGCACTGACTCAGCCAGCACGTTCCTGAGCGCTCCATGTGATGGATGCTGATTGCTCCCGAAGCTAAAAGAAGGAGCGAGATAACCGAGGAGGTAGTGCTGGACAATTACTAAACTATAAGTTTATGTCATATAATGAGATACATTGCACAATTCACATTATAAATTCATCTCAATAGTTTTGGAGCCAAAAAACGTGATGTCGTAACCTAGGTGAAGTAGTATAATTGAATTTTCATGACACACACATCTATAAACACACATAGCAGACATGCAGGTATACACACACATAGTACACACGTATGCACACTGAGCTAACACATACAGTGTTGGCCAAAAGTATTGACACCCCTGCAATTCTGTCAGATAATACTCAGTTTCTTCCTGAAAATGATTGCAATCACAAATTCTTTGGTATTATTATCTTCATTTAATTTGTCTTCAACGAAAAAAAACACAAAATGAATTGTCCTAAAGCCAAATTGGATATAGTTCCACACCAAACATAAAAAAGGGGGTGGACAAAAGTATTGGCACTGTTAGAAAAATCATGTGATGCTTCTCTCATTTGTGTAATTAACAACACCTGTAACTTACCTGTGACACCTAACAGGTGTTGGCAATAACTAAATCACACTTACAGCCAGTTGACATGGATAAAGTTGACTCAACCTCTGTCCTGTGTCCTTGTGTGTACCACATTGAGCATGGAAAAAAGAAAGAAGACCAAAGAACTGTCTGAGGACTTGAGAAACCAAATTGTGAGGAAGCATGAGCAATGTCAAGGCTACAAGTCCATCTCCAAAGACCTGAATGTTCCTGTGTCTACCGTGCGCAGTGTCATCAAGAAGTTTAAAGCCCATGGCACTGTGGCTAATCTCCCTAGATGTGGAGGGAAAAGAATAATTGACAAGAGATTTCAACGCTAGATTGTGCGGATGGTGGATAAAGAACCTTGACTAACATCCAAATAAGTTCAAGCTGCCCTGCAGTCCGAGGGTACAACAGTGTCAACCCGTACTATCCGTCTGCGTCTGAATGAAAAGGGACTATATGGTAGTAGACCCAGGAAGACCCCACTTCTTACCCCGAGACATAAAAAAGCCAGGCTGGAGTTTGCCAAAACTTACCTGAGAAAGCCTAAAACGTTTTGGAAGAATGTTCTCACTTTTTGGGCAAAGGCATCAACATAAGAGTTTACAGGAGAAAAAAATAGGCATTCAAAGAAAAGAACACGGTCCCTACAGTCAAACATGGTGGTGGTTCCCTGATGTTTTGGGGTTGCTTTGCTGCCTCTGGCACTGGACTGCTTGACCGTGTGCATGGCATTATGAAGTCTGAAGACTACCAACGAATTTTGCAGCATAATGTAGGGCCCAGTGTGAGAAAGCTGGGTCTCCCTCAGAGGTCATAGGTCTTCCAGCAGGACAATGACCCAAAACACACTTCAAAAAGCACTAGAAAATGGTTTGAGAGAAAGCACTGGAGACTTCTAAGGTGGCCAGCAATGAGTCCAGACCTGAATCTCATAGAACACCTGAGGAGAGATCTAAAAATGGCAGTTTGGAGAAGGCACCCTTCAAATATCAGGAACCTGGAGCAGTTTGCCAAAGAAGAATGATCTAAAATTCCAGCAGAGCATTGTAAGAAACTCATTGATGGTTACCGGAAGCGGTTGATCGCAGTTATTTTGGCTAAAGGTTGTGCAACCAAGTATTAGGCTGAGGGTTGCCAATACTTTTGTCCAGCCCATTTATGGAGTTTTGTGTGAAATGATCAATGTTTTGCTTTTTCTTTCATTCTCTTTTGTGTTTTTTCATTGAAGACAAATGAAATGAAGATAATAATACCAAAGAATTTGTGACTGAAATTATTTTCAGGAAGAAACTGAGTATTATCTAACAGGATTGCAGGGGTGTCAATACTTTTGGCCAACACTGTATGTACTGTATACACAAACATAGTACACACGTATGTACAAACTGAGCACACACCCATATGTAAACACATAGTAGACAGGCATGTATACACTAAGCCCACACATGTACACAAACATAGCACACACACATATGTATACATGCGCTTATGTATACAAACACATAGCACACACGTGAGCATTCATACACTGAGCACATGCAAACATATGTATACACACATATGGCACACATGCATGTCTACAGAGCACATACATATATACCACCAAGAGTCCATACTTCCTAGGCTCAACCACAGACAAGGAGGCACGCAGAGACACACACATCATTGAGTCATTGAGATTCACATCATTGAGTCATCTGTGTCATACTGGATGGGTCCTCCAGGGAGAGACGCTCTTTGTAACCACTTAAACTCTGACGAAGAGATGGGAATTCCTTTAAGGATTTCATTGAGAATCAGCTAAAAAAAATGTTAATAAAAAAGGTTTTAGAAACTAGAGAGTCATCGAGAAGAATGTTTCATATTATCATCTACTGTATTTTTCGCTTTATAAGACGCACTCCCAAATTTGGTAAAGGAGAAGAGAAAAAAAAAATGTTAATATTAAATGGGGTCCATCTTATAATGCCAGTGTCCACCTTACAATCAGTATATATGTCCCTCATCCTTTTATATATATATATATATATATATATATATATATATATATATATATATATATAAACCCATCATCCTAGCACGTGAGCCCCCCCATGCCGGATATGGCCAACTGTGATGGTACATAGCCCTCTGTGACGGAACATAGCCCCCAGTGACGGTACATAGCCCAGCAACATGGCTATGGCCCCCAGTGATGGTACATATTGTAGCTCCCCATCCTGGCTATGGCCCCAGTGATAGTACAAAGTCCCCATTCTGCATATGGCCACCAGTGATGGTACATAGCCCCCCATCCTGCATATGGCTCCCAGTGATGGTGCATAGCCCCCCATCCTGGCTATGGCTCACAGTGATGGTACATAGCTCCCTTCCTGGCTATGGCTACCAGTGAGGTCATCGCTGTGTGCCCCGGTCACATGATCGGAAGATGCCAGGCAGCACAGGGATGGGGAGTTGGCGGTGATGCTGTGAGCACAGATCACCGGACGGTAAGTAATTAGCTTTCGTTATTTTACTTGCTGCGCGCCATCATGGGGACATATAAGGGTGCGTTCACACACTGCATATTTGCTGCGTATTTTTAGCCAAAACCAGGAGTGGCTGATTAAAACCAGCAGTGGGTGATTAAATACAGAAGTGGAGCACTTGTTTCTATTAGACATTTTCTCTGACTGTTCTACTTCTGGTTTTGGCTACAAAAACGGCAAGAGCACTCACCTAAAAATAGGCACCAAATACGCAGTGTGTGAACACACCCTAAGGGTACCTTTACACACGGCTACATTTGTAGCTTGTCACCAGGTAACTTACTGGTTGCAGTGAAATCATGGATACATGATTCCATTTGTACACAGCAACAAGATAGAACCATGTATCCATGATTTCACTGCAACCTGTAAGTTACCTGGTGACAAGCTACAAATGTAGCCGTGTGTAAAGGTACCCTAAGAGTTACGGGGTGAGTGCAGGATGGGGGGGCATATGTACAATGGAGGGTGTGACAGCAGGACGTGAAGGGGCATATGTACAATGGAGCGGTGAGTGCAGAACGGAGGAGCGGCAAATGTACAATGGAGGGGGTGACAGCAGGCTCACACAATATGCACCGTTCCCCCGTCCATCTCCCAGCGCAACTTTAACACTGAGAGGTGGACAGTGGTGGGTGCAGTGCATATTAAATGAGCGGCAGCACGTGACCTCCCGCTGTCTCTGCAGCCCACAGCCAGCCTTCCTCCCATCCCGGACACTGCTCCAGACCCCCCATAGTAGATTCGGATTATAAGACTCACCTCCACTTTCCCCCAAAATTTAGGGGAACAAAAATGTGTCTTATAGTCCGAAAAATACGGTACTTAAATATAATTTTTAGCAATGAGCTCTTATGTACTTCATACTAAAATCTATTTTTGCACAAAAAAAAGCTACCGTATATTTGAAATTTTTAGCCCCATCTCGGTGTTCCAAAATCTTTATGACAACACTTCCTGTCTTGTGTTGTTTTGAGATCAGTAGTGGAAATGTTGATCTTAATGCTGTCACACTGGGTGTAGGGAGACACCCAGCGCTGGACGGCAACAGAGGGGGAGGGGGGAAGGAGTCCCTGATGCTAAGGGCAAAAAGGGGAGACGGTGACCCCTAGATTATCTAGCGCTGACACCTGCCTCCCCTAACGTCCCTATACAGTTTCCACAACTGTCGCCGCCAGGGACCTCTTCCCTGACTCTCCCTGGACTACCACTACACAGGGATCAGAGCAGGTGATCACTGGTCAGCCCGGCTAGCAACTAAAGAAACACACAAGGGAAACAACAAAGAGGGAAGAGATACACTTAGCTTGAGCAGATCCAAGCAGCAAACAAGCAGACTCCAGGAAAAACTGCTTTGAGCTCTGATGCAACCATAATCACCTGAACAGCTATCACCAGCAGTGCATCTTGGGAGTTCAGGAGATTATATACCCAGCTCAAGGTAAGGGATCAGCTGGGTCCTAAAAAAAAGGGAAATGCCTCTTAAAGCAACAGAGACATTTTATTAGGATTTGGACTGTTTGGCCAAAAGCTGGAACCTCCTGCGAGTGGCCTCTACAGTGTCATCCGTACCTCCTGACACACCCGTGACAGTACCCCCCCCTCCCTTCTACGAGTGGTCTCCGGACACTCAGGACCAGGCTTGTCAGGATGGGAGAGGTGCAAGGCGCAGACCAGCCTGGTGGCGTTCACCTCTGACGCTGGCACCCACATCCTTTCCCCCCCAGAAACTGCACCAGTAACCCCACCAGTGCACCAAATACTGAAGGGAACGGCGCAACATGCAAGAATTCACAACTTTAGAAGTTTGAAATTCTAAATTCCAATCCACATAGTTCGGCTCTGGTGGCAAAGGAGACGGCTCAGATGAAGGCACATATGGTTTGAGAAGAGATCTATAAAACACATTGTGAATTCTGAGTGCTTGGGGTAACTCAAGACGAAAAGCTAGGATTAATGATGGCAGTTATCTTATGAGGATCAATAAACCTAGGTCCCAGCTTCCATGAAGGCACCTTCAGCTTAATATTCCTGGCAGACAACCACACATAGTCATTCACACATAGATACAAACGTATGGCTGACAAGAAGCACTCGCCAGGTCCGGACCTGTCACCCAAGAGTCTCAAGTTACTCTGCACCCCCTGCCAAATAGAGGAGAGTGAAGAGGCAAATTGTTCCTCCTCAGGAACTCCCGAAGAACCTCTACCACTAAAGGTACCAAACTGAGGATGAAACCCATATGAACAAAAAAAAATAGTGAGTTGCCAGTTGCTTGGTGATGATTATTTATGGCAAATTCGGCTAAAGGTAAATAAAAAGCCTAATCCTCCTGGTTTTTGGAGATAAAACACCTAAGATAAGTCTCCAAATTTTGAGTTGTGCGCTCAGTCTGCCCATTAGACAGAGGATGGAAAGCAGAAGAATAAGACAGCTTTACCCCCAATTGAGTACAAAAGGCTTTCCAAAACTTGGAAACAAACTGTGTACCACGATCTGAGACCAAATCGGAGGGAACCCCATGAAGTCTCACGATCTCACTCACAAACACCTGTGCCAATGTCTTGGCATTAGGAAGTGCTGGCAGTGCCACAAAGTGTACCATCTTGCTGAACCTATCAACCACTACCAAAAACACCGTCTTGCCTGCAGACACAGGGAGATCCGTGATAACAACCATAGACAGATGTGTCCATGGTCTATCAGGAATGGACAATGGCAAGAGAGATCCAGATTGATGGGTATGCGGAACCTTAGCGCTTCCACAAACACTACAAGCAGACACAAAGTTAGTCACGTCCTTCTGCAACCGTGGCCGCCAAAAACGACGAGAGAAAAGATCCAAGGTGGCCCTACTACCCCGATGACCAGCCAGTACAGGGTCATGATGTTCTTTAATTACCTTGAGGTGCAAATTAGGTGGTACAAAGAGTCTCCCTAAAGGGCAGGAGCCTTCAACACCTCCCCCTCCAAATCCGGGTAAAGAGCCGAAACAACCTCCCCCTCCTGTAAAATGGTAATGAGACTCTCTTGATTACTACCACCCGGGAAACTATGTAATAACGCATCTGCCGTCATATTCTCATTCCTGGACGATAGGTGACAGTGAAATTAAATCTCGTAAAAAACAAGGACCATCTGGCTTGCCTGGGGTTGAGATGCTTGGTGGATTCAAGGCAAGATAAGTTCTTCTAGTCAGTGATAACAGTGATGGGATGGACAGCCCCCTCCAATCAGTGACCCCATTCCTCAAAAGCCAACTTAATAGCCAAAAGTTCTCTATTACCAACATCATAATTTCCTTCGGCCGACGATAATTTTTTGGAGAAAAAGGCGCATGTCAACCATTTACTGGGAGATAGCCCTTGTGACAACACCGCCCCCACCCCCACTTCGGATGCATCCATCTCAACAATAAAGGGCTAAGAAAGATCAGGTTGACAGAGGATAGGTGTGGTAGCAAAGTATCTCTTCAGGGAGGAGAAAGCCAGTTGAGCGGAGTCTGACCACTTATAAAAACCGGACCCCTTTTTTGTCATGTCCGTGAGAGGTTTCACAATTACAGAATAGTTATTAATAAATTTACGGTAGAAATTGGTAAACCCCCAAAAATGTTGCAATGCCCTCAGGTTTTCTGGATGATCCCAGTCAAGCACCACCCGGACCTTCTCTGGATCCATCCGAAAACCCCAAGGCGACAACAGGTACCCCAGAAATTGTACCTCCTGAATGGCGAAAACACATTTCTCCAGTTTAGCATACAGTTTGTTGTCTCTTAAAATCTGTAGCACCTGTTTAACACGAGACTGATCTGTCGCCATATCGGGTGAGTAGATCAAAATATCATCCAGGTAAACTACAACAATCAATCCACCAAATGATGTAAAATATCATTCACGAAGTGTTGAAAAACTGCAGGGGCATTTGTTATTCCGAACAGCATCACAAGACTCTCAAAATGGCCCTCAGGGGTATTAAAAGCAGTCCATTCATCCCCATCTCTGATTCTAACCAGGTTGTACGCCCCCTCAAATCCAACTTGGAGAACCGTTTCGCTCCCACAATCTGACTGAACAAATCAGGAATCAGAAGAAGGGGATATGGATCACGGATTTAATTCCTGGAAATCAAAACAAGGACAGAGGCCCTCATCTTTTTTTTTTTTATTACCAAAAAAGAAACCTGCCGTGACTAGCGAAGATGAGGGTCTGATATGTCCCTTCTCCAGACTCTCAGCAATGAAATCCTTCATGGCTTGTCTCCCAGGACCAGAGATATTATGCGGCCTGGATTTGGGCAGTTTAGCTCTAGGAACGAGGTTAATAGGACAGTCGTATGCACGGTGAGGAGGCAAATCCTGACAACCCTTTTCTGAGAACACATCCTCATACTCTGATAGATATGCAGGCAAGGACACCGCAGAGACTGCAGCAAAAGATGTATTCAAGCAATTCTCCACACAGAAGTCGCTCCACTCCACAATGTCTCTGGACGACCAATCCACCACGGGATTATGTTTAACCAACCATGGCAGACACAGAACAATGGGAGTGAGGAGACCCTCCAGAACATAGCAAGAAATTGTCTCCTGATGTTGGGGGTTCTACCTTCAACTTAATATTATGCACAATTTGCGTAAGACTTCCCTGAGCAAGTGGCACCGAGTTGATGGCATAGATATGAATGGGTTTAGACAACAAAGTGCAGGTAAGTCCATGAGTCTTTACAAAATGAGCATCCACCATGCTGACCCTCGCTCCACTATCCGCAAACACAGACATTTTTTCAGTTTTACTCTCTAGTGCCACCTTGGCTTTCAGGAGAAAATGGGAATTTCATGTGGAAGATACACACACCTCCTGCTCATTTACGTCCATACCACCCATGGTAACCCGAGTCCCAGGTATTCCACTCCGTTTAGGAACAGAGGGACAGGCTCCAATAAATTGGTCCACAGAAAAAATAGACCCATTTTTTTTCCCTTGGTAAATGCCAGAAGAAACTTTGGAGGCGGTCGCTCTCCTAGTTGCATGGGTTCATCCACGCTGGGGAGAAACGAATCACCCTCTGATTGCCCACCTGGCAATAGGGTAATACCTCAAGAAAGGTTCTCAGGAGAAAGAGGTTTACCTTTTCTATCCTGAAGGCGTCTATTCATATGTATAGCCAAAGACATAGCAACCTCCAGAGATTCTGAGGTCTCATAAACCGCCAGAGCATCCTTCAACCCTTCTGAGAGCCCCTGGCAAAAATGACTTATGAGGGCCGGATCGTTCCACTTAGTATTCGTAGCCCACCTATGAAGCTCAGAACAGTAAGTCTCTGATGACCGATATCCCTGTTGGAGGTGACACAATTTGGATTCGGCCAAAGAGACACGGTCAGAATCATCATACATGAGTCCAAGAGCATCAAAAAACCTATCTTCAGACTGGAGACAAGCAGAGCCATGTGGCAAAGAGAAAGCCCAGGATTGGGGATCCCCTTGCAACAGCAACATAATAATTCCCACATGCTGCTGCTCATCTCCAGAGGAATAGGGCCAAAGCCCAGTGGCGTAACTAGAGTCTGGTGGGCCCCGGTGCGAAATTCAGACCGGGCCCCCCCCCCCACCCACGGGCACACGTTGGTCGGATGTATGGGCCCCATGTAACGTTCTAAGTTCTATAAAGACTCACAAATTGACCCGTCTATGTATTAATGTCCCTCATCCTGCTATATATGGTCCTCCTACTGGAATATGGAGCTAATCCTTTTAAATATATGGTCTCCCTCCGGGAATATGGCCCTTATCGTGGTATATATGTCCCCCGTCCTGGTATATATGGTCTTCCTCCTCCCGCCACGATAGTCCTCTAATTATTATAATGTATCCCCATATTCCTCCATATATTACAATAGACCCCTATAGTCCTCCATGTATTATAATGAATCCCATAGTCCCCCATTCATAAGGTAGCCCCAATAGTCATCCAATTATTATAATGCACCCCTACTATCCTACATATAGTAGCATCATAGTCCTCTGTATAGTATAATACAGCCTCACAGCCCTCCATATAGTATAATATAGCCTCATTGCCCCTCCATATAGTATAATACAGCCTCACAGCCCTCCATATAATATAACGTAGCCTCACAGCCCTCTATACAGTATAATGCAGGCTCAGTTGTCCATGTAGTGCAGCCTCTATAGTACAGCCTTATATATGCAGCCTCATAGCTCTCCATATAGTACAGCCTCATATAGTGGAGTATTATATATGCAGCCTCATATCTCTCCATGTAGTGCAGCCTTATATTTCTCTATATAGTGTATTATATATGCAGCCTCATAGCCTCTCTATATGGTGCAGCCTCAAATATGCAGCCTCATAGCCTCTCTATATGGTGCAGCCTCAAATATGCAGCCTCATAGCCTCTCTATATGGTGCAGCCTTATACATGCAGCCTCATAGCTCTCCATATAGTGCAGCCTTATATATGCAGCCTCATAGCATCCTCTTTGCCCCGCTCTCCTGTGCCCCTCGCTCTCCTCCTCCTCTGTCCCCCCACTCTCCACCTTCTCCTGTGCCCCTTGCTCCCCTACTCTTCTGTCCCCTGCTCTCATCCTCTTCCTGCGTCCCTCAATCTCATCCTCCTCTGTCCCCCGCTCTCATCTTCCTCCTCTGTTCTCTCCTCTCTCTTCACCTCTCATCCTCCTCTTGTCCACCCGCTCTCATCCTTCCTCCTGTCCCCCCTCATCTCTTCATCCCTCTTCCTCTGTTCCCCGCTCTCATCTCTTCCTGTGTCCCTGCTCCCTCCTCCTCTCTCCCCCGCCTCTTTCCCATCTTCCTCCTCTGTCCCTGCTCTCACCTCCTCCTCTGTCCCCGCTCTCTCCTGCTCCTCTGTGTCCCCTGCTTGTCCTTTCCTCTGTTCCCCTGCTCTATCCTCTTCCTCTGTCCCCGCTCTCATCTCCTCCCATCTCCTCCTCTGTCCCCTGCTATCATCTCTTCTGTGTCCCCGCTCTTCCTCCTCCTCTGTCCCCACTCTCTCCCCTCCTCTGCTCTCATCCTCCTCCTCTGTACCCTGCTCTCATCCCTCTGTCCACCAGCTCTCATCCTCTTCCTGTTCCCCTTGTCTCTCCCACTCTTCATGTCCCCTCTCCCCCATATCCTCCTCCTCTGTTCCCGCTCTTATCCTCCTCTTCTGTCCACCAGCTCTCATCCTCTTCCTGTGTCCCCTGCTCTCCCCCTCTCTGTCCCCCGCTCTATCCTCCTCCTCTGTCCCCCGCTCTTATCCTCCTCCTCTGTGCCCCAGCTCTATCCTCCTCCTCTGTCCACCAACTCTCATCCTCTTCCTGTGTCCCCTGCTTCTCCCCTCTCTGTCCCCAGCTCTCATCCTCCTCCTCTGTCCCCCAGCTCTCATCCTCCTCCTCTGTCCCCAGCTCTCATCCTCCTCCTCTGTCCCCAGCTCTCATCCTCCTCCTCTGTCCACCAGCTCTCATCCTCCTCCTCTGTCCACCAGCTCTCATCCTCCTCTTCTGTCCACCAGCTCTCATCCTCTTCCTCTGTCCACCAGCTCTCATCCTCCTCCTCTGTCCACCAGCTCTCATCCTCCTCCTCTGTCCACCAGCTCTCATCCTCCTCCTCTGTCCACCAGCTCTCATCCTCCTCTTCTGTCCACCAGCTCTCATCCTTTTCCTGTGTCCCTGCTCTCCCCCTCCTCTGTGCCCCGCTCTTATCCTCCTCCTCCCCTGTGCCCCGCTCTCATCCTCCTCCTCTGTCCACCAGCTCTCATCCTCTTCCTGTGTCCTCTGCTCTTCTCCTCCTCTGTGCCCCGCTCTTATCCTCCTCCTCTGTGCCCCGCTCTTATCCTCCTCCTCTGTCCACCAGCTCTCATCCTCTTCCTGTGTCCCCTGCTCTCCCCCTCCTCTGTCCACCAGCTCTCATCCTCCTCTTCTGTCCACCAGCTCTCATCCTTTTCCTGTGTCCCCTGCTCTCCCCCTCCTCTGTCCACCAGCTCTCATCCCTCTCCTCTGTGCCCCGCTCTCATCCTCTTCTGTCCACCAGCTCTCATTCTCTTGTGTCCCCTGCTCTCCCCGCTTTCCTCCTCTCACCTGTGTCTTGTTCTCCGCTCTCTTCTTCCCTTCTCTGTTCGGCAGCAGCTGGGGGGCGTGTCCTCACTTCCTGGATAATGAGCGGCCAGGACCTGATGCACGGCCGCCGGGCGGGAGACTGAGGAGGAGGTGGGTGACAGCTTCCCAGGGGCAAAGGGCAGATTTTCGGCTGCTTGACAGTGCGGGCTGTGCTGCGCCCGGTGCTGGCATTGATGGGCGCAGGGCGCTCGGCACAGCGGGCGCAGGGGGCGGCTGGCGATGTGGGCCCCGTCGCAGCGGCGACCCCTGCGACCGTGAATGTTACGCCACTGCCAAAGCCTAAAGTATAGTTTACAGGCTTCTTTAAATACTGCAAATTTGTCTCTGCCTCCTGCAAACCTGACTGGGAGGACAATCTTAGGTTCAGGTCTGACCTGCTGGGTTCCCCACCACAACATTCTGCAACTGCTGATCCTGCAAAGACGACCGAATGTCTGCAACCTCCAGAGTCAGAGACTGGAGCTGCTGGGCCAGAGCAAACACAGGATCCATGAATAGAAAAGGAAAAAAGAAAAAAAATCAGTTTCACCCTTTTCATTTAATTAAGATGCCGCTGGTGATAATGTCACACTGGGTGTAGAAAGAAACCCAGCGCTGGATGACGATGGGGGGGGGGGGGGGTGAAGGAGTCCCTGATAATAAGGGCAAAAAGGGGGGGATGGTGACCCCTAGATTAACTAGCACTGACACCTGGATCCCCTAATGTCCCTATACAGTTTCTGCAACTCTCGCCACCAGGAACCTATTCCCTGACTGTTCCTGGACGACAACTACACAGGGATCAGAGCGGGTAATCGCTAGTCAGCCCGGCCACCAACTAAAGAAACACACAAGGGGAACAAACAAAGAGGGAAGAGATACACTTAGCTTGATTAGATCCAAGCAGCAAACCAACAGACTCCAGGAAACACTGTTTTAGCTCTGATGCAACCAGTATCACCTGAACAGCTATCAACTGCAGTCCATCCTGGGAGTCAAGGAGATTATATACCCAGCTCAAGGTAAGGGATCAGCTGGGTCCTAGTGACCTCCAGCCTTCATTAAAAGGGAACTGCCTCTTAAGGCTGGGTTACACCCTGTGATGTCCCAACGATCCGACCAACGATTGGGATCGCTGGAACATTGCTATACGATCGCTGGTGAGCTGTCACACAGGCAGACTCACCAGCAAGCAGCGAGAACGCTGTTAAACAGGGTACACATTGGGTAACTAAGCATAGCGCTGTGCTTAGTTACCCGATGTTTACCCTGGTTACCATGTCCCAGCGAGTACTGTGTGGCGCTGGGTATTGGCCGGGAGGTCATTGATCGTTGGTCTCCCGCTGTCACACACACCGATGCTGGCCACCTAGCGGGAGACCAACGATCGAAAAACGGCCCTGGTCATTCCGCAACGATCAGCAAGCTGATTGCTAATCATTGCAGGATGTCACACGTAGCGACATCGCTACGAGGTCGCTGCAACGTCACCAGTTTCAGCGATATCATAACGATGTCGACTAGTGTAACCCGGTCTTTAAAGTGACAGAGACATTTTATTAGGATTTGGACTGATTGGCCAAAAGCTGGGACCTCCTGCGAGTGGCCTCTACAGTCTCATCCATGCCTCCTGACGCACCCGTGACAAATGCCTTGTATGTTCTGCCTAATAACTGTTCACAAATTTAGAAATGAAATAAGTGCCCTAACCTAATTACATTTTATAGATTTTATTTTTTATAGATTACTAGCTGTACTACCTGGCTACGCCTGGGTTAATAAATAACTGATGTTAGCTATAACAAAATAGAATTTGAATATGTCATATTAATGACCTGTAGGAAAATAGAAGCTGAGCTGTGATTGGTTGCTATAGGCAGCCTAATAAATCTCCAGCCAACAGTAAACCCTCCCACGGCCGGGCAGTATATGTTACCTCACATATACACATAATAGACAACTCATGTGACTGACATCTGCCTTAATTCCCTATATGGCATATGTGTTGCACATTGGCTGTTTTTAATCAGATGTTTATGTTTGGAAAATAAAGATAGCACACGTATGAGGCGAGTTGTGTGAGGTGATTTGTGCACATCTGTGTCTGTCTGTGTGGTGTGTGTGTCCCTGGGGTGTGTGGATGTGTCCCTATAGGGTGTGTATGTGTGTGTGTCCCTGTGGGGGGGGGGTCTGTGTGGTGTGTGTGTGTCTCTGTGTTGGGTGTCTCTTTGTGGTGTGTGTGTGTCCCTGTGAGGTGAGTGCATGTGTCCCTATAGGGTGTGTATGTGTGTGTCCCTGTGGGGGGGGTCTGTGTGGTGTGTGTGTGTCTCTGTGTTGTGTGTCTCTTTGTGGTGTGTGTGTGTGTCCCTGTGGAGTGAGTGCATGTGTCCCTATAGGGTGTGTATGTGTGTGTGTCCCTGTGGGGGGTGTCTGGGTGGTGTGTGTGTGTCTTTTTGTGGTGTGTGTGTCCCTGTTGGGTGAGTGCATGTGTAGCTATAGGGTGCGTGTGTGTCCCCTGTGGGGTGTGTGTGTCTCTGTGTTGTGTGTGTCTCTTTGTGGCATGTGTGTGTGTTCGGGTACGTGGTGAGTATCCAATGTTGGGGCTGCACCTTAGCGACTATACACTTGCTGTTACTCTTTGTGTGCGTGTGGTGTGTATACATGTCCCCATGCGTGGTGAATATCTCATGTTGGGGCCCCACCTTAGTGACTATATGCTGGTATATGCTGTTAGTCTTTGGTGCTATCATTAAGCCCTTCTCATTCACAACTGTCAACTGGTAACTGTCACTTTTTCCCCATTATGTAGATAGAGCCAAAATTGTTTGGTGAATTGGAACGCGCAGGGTTAAAATTTCACCTCACAACATAGCCTATGACGCTCTCGGGGTCCAGACGTGTGACTGTGCAAAATTTTGTGGCTGTAGTTGCGATGGTGTAGATGCCAATCCTGGACATACATACACACATACACACATTCAGCTTTATATATTAGGTTATTTTTGTGGTTTGTTTGCAAACCCATCCTTAACATCCGAAGAATGAAGCCTGCAGGGAGCTCTCCTGCTGCTATTATATGGCTATTACAAGGAATTTAATTCTTTCACTCCTTTTTTATTTACCACATTAACTATATGGTAAAACTTACCTTGCAAGATGATAACTCGGGTCAGTATGAGTACACAGATACCAAACGTGGAGTTTTTTCAATTTTATTTTAGTGGTGAAAAAAAAAATCCAGAAATTTGTAAAAATAATAAAATAAAAATTTAGCTTTTCTCGCCATTTTTCGTGACTTATAACAGTTTAGTTTTACGGGATCTGGGGCTGAGTGATGGTTTATTTTTGGCGCTCTGAGCTGACATTTTCACTACCGTATATACTCGTGTATAAGCCGAGTTTTTCAGCCCAAAATTTGGGCTGAAAAGTCTCCCCCTCGGCTTATACACGGGTCATATACGGTACATGGTGAGGTGGGGGCTTTGTCTGGGGCTGTGGAGGCTGCAGGAGGCGGGGGGAGCTGCTGTATGAGCGGCCCCGTCACGTGGGGCCGCTCATTAAATATGCACTGCTTCCCCCTGTCAATCAGCGGCAGGGGGAAGCAGTGCATATAGCCCCAAATGCTGGCACTCGCCCCCCCTTGTAAGGGCCCCCTTCCCGCTGGTTATATTACCATCCCGGTCTTCTGATCAGCGCTGCTTCTCGGTGCTCCGTCCGTCCGTCCTGCTACATCCAGGATCTCCGGCCGTCGCAGGCATATGACGTCATCGCGCGACGGCCGGGGATCCCGGATGTAGCAGGACGGGAGCAGCGAGGACGGAGCGCCGAGGAGCAGTGCTGATCAGAAGACCGGGATGGTAATATAACCAGCGGGAAGGGGGGCCCTTACAAGGGGGGGCGAGTGCCAGCATTTGGGGGCTGCTGGGGACCCCCAGGGGGCTGCTGGGTAGCCCCAGGGGGCTGCTGGGTACCCCCTGGGGGCTGCTATATGTACCCCTGGGGGCCTGCTGTATACCACTGGGGCTGCTGGGGCTGCTATATACTACCACTGGGGCTGCTGTATACTACCACTGGGGCTGCTATATACTACCACTGGGGCTGCTATATACTACCACTGGGGCTGCTGTATACTACCACTGGGGCTGCTGTATACTACCACTGGGGCTGCTGTATACTACCACTGGGAAGGCCTGTATACCACTGGGGGGGCCTGTATACCACACTGCTGGGGGCTGTATACCTGTGCTGGGGTCCACCCTCGGCTTATACACGAGTCAATAGGTTTTTCCAGATTTTTGGGGCAAAAGTAGGGGGGTCGGCTTATACACGGGTCGGCTTATACACGAGTATATACGGTAATTCAATTTTTTAGTAATTCCTTTTATTACATTTTATAGTAATGTTGCAGTGGCCGAAAAAAACATTTTTGGTGTTTTGATTTTTTCTCGTTATGCTGTTTACCGGTCAGATCAATTTACTTTATATTTTGAAAGATCAGACTTTTTATGAACGTAGTGATACCAAATGTGTGTATTTTTATTGTGTTTTTTTATTGTTTTAATGCTGTTATCAATGCAGCTCATGCTTTAGACACTGGGGGTCTCCAGGGGTGTGGGGGTCTCCAGGGGTGTGGGGGTCATGGCATTTGCCCAGTTTGCCCCCCTTAACATTGGCCATGCTCACAGGAAAAAAACAAAATCTAGTCCCTACAGATGCAACATACTAATTCCTGGAAGGGAGGGACCAGTGTTTCTTTGACCCTATTCTTCCCATTATTCAAACAAGTTCACACTGCATACATGGGACAAAGAGAAAACAAGCAAAACAGTCCTCTTTCTCCAAGCCAAACCTTTAGGCTGTCTTTGAGGGATGAAATGAATCAATTTCTTAAAGATATAGAGACATACAGCATTTTCATTATTGAGCCTTATCTATTTTTGACCTAATAATTCGAGATATCAGAGTGATCACTATGCCAATAGACCAATGAGCCTCAAATCAGGTGTGTTGCTATATGTAAATTGTGGAGTTTTCACCTAGCCTAAGCCCATTAACAAGGGCAGAAAGCTAAAAAGCAATCCACTAACCAATGACTGAGTCAGATGAAAGCTTCTATCTCATTTGATTAATATTGATTTTTGCTCTGCATGGAATATAGTTAACACCCGCCAATGTAACTCAAATTAATTTAAGACCATGTCAATTTCAATTAAACTCAAATTGACAAGTAATCTTATAAAACACAATAGTTATCGGAAATTCATTTGCAGCTGTGGCCCAGTCTAAAAATAAAGACCAACCGTGAAATGTCACTTTGGGCTGTCAGCCAAGAAGAACAGAATGTCTAACAAACCGAGATAAAATAGGCCAATGCTGGGCGTGTGACAGACCACACACAACTGCACAAGCAACATGGAGCTCATATTATTTGTAGTCAGAAAAATGAGAAAGTCAAAAAAGCTTTTTTTCATAAAGAATTCAATATTTCTCCCCTACAAAGCTACAATGGCAGCCAACATACAAAGTGACTGACCATCAGCAGATTTTATTGGCCAAAATATTAGGCTGGTCTGGTTCCAGTATGTAAAGAGAAGACCAAGAATTAAGGTAGCTGTCAGTATTCCAGGTTTTCCGGCTTGCCATTTGACCATTTTGCCCTCAGTCAGCATGGAGATCATTGTTTTGTTTGCCCTTCTTCCTGTCTCGTTTGCATAAAGACCTGGCTCAGGTGAGCAATCATTGCTTGAGTATACTGGTTCTTGGTTTTCTCCAGCTCAGCTGTTCTCCTTGATCCTCTCACTTCCCTGGAGCTCTGTGAGATCCTGGTTCACCTTACAGCTCCCTGCATCGTGCTTCTGGTGCCGCTGCTTATACCTTCTGGCTCGGACATTCAAGTTTGTAAGCACCTTCCCGGTTATTATCATATGTACTGTTTGCTTTGTGGAACTTGTGTTTCATTACCTACTCGGAACTGTGTTTAAACTTGTTACCCGGTCATCCGGGTGTGGGGACCTTCTGCCACGGACATTATCTTCGGTCGTTTCAGTACAAGGACTTGTGCTATGGACTACATGCATCTGGATTTACCTGTTTTGGACTATTGGTTTTTCGGACTGCTTCCATAAGGACTGTGCTCGATGATATATATATATTGGGGTTGTGTTATGTTGTGTGCTTTTGCTGTGTACTAAATTCACCTTTGTTTTGCTGTGTGTTATAAATACTTGCACCTAAGAACCCGTCTCTGCTCTTCATTGCCTTAAGCGATCAGACTCCTCAAAACCTATACAATAGTATTACAGTAGCGTTACACGCAGCAACTTAGGCTGCGATGTCGGAAGCGATGCCGCTGGTGTGTGCTCGCTTCCGACATCGCAGCCTGGCTGTCACACGGCAAGACGCTGCTGGTGACGCCGCTGCGATGTGGGCGCAGCCATCGCTCGCTGGGCTGGAAACAACCCAGTAAGCGATCCGCAGCAATGCTGCAGAATAAGCTGTATCGCCGGCAACATCGCTATTGCGATGTCAGACGGCACAATACAGCCAAATCGCTGGGGCCAGATTGCCAAGTTTATGAACATGTTCATAAACCTGGCAACTTCCAATGAGCGACTTATCGCAGCTGCATCGTGCGGTCATACAGCACGATGCACCTGCGACTTGCGTGCAACTTCACTGACTCAGCAAATTGTCAGCGAAGTTGCACGCAACATCACGGCGTGTAACGGTACCTTTATAGACCAGTCCAGCAACCTTTACGAAAGGACGTGTGGAGGATCCATGAAGGTGTGGATTCTTTCTGTATTTTATATGTTTAAAGGGGTGGTCCGAAGTCCAAAGTCATTTTCCTTTTAAATCCCTATTTCGTTCCATAATCTACACTATATACTATATTCTAATCTACTTAAATTAAAAATTCCTTACCATTCCTTAACACTAACAGCTTTTCTGTTATTATTTTTAAGCTCTTTGTTTTTTGATGATGTTTGGTTAGAGAATTTCTGTGCATGCTGGTGTACTCACATGAAGCGTCATGAGAGGGCATAGGCTGCGGTCACTGCCCATTTCAGGGGCTGGGCTAGTCCCAGGGCAATGGGCACAATGACCGTGCACTCTAAGTTGCCGGCTCAAATCAGCAGCAATGAGCTGGCAGGAGAACAGATTGTCAGAACACCTGGCATGCAGAGAGCAGTGACATTACTTGCGGGGCGTGGCGACACTTTACTGCTGATCATCACAGAGAGTGTGCTGTCATTGCGCACAGCATATATAGAGATGTATTTGAAGCTTGTGTCATAACTTCTGATTTCAATCAGAAGTTACAGTCACAAGATGGCATAGCGGGACCGGTATGGTGCCGAAAGAGTCTGAAAACGCCAAAGGGCGAGTATAACGCCAGGGTCAGGGACCTTACATTAAAAGCACTGCTTGAGCACTGAATTAAACACTAGACTGAAGCTAGTAGTCTCTGACCATGGTTAGTAAAGAACTCAGCAAAATTTACCGTAAAAGGGAATAGTTAATCTTATAAGAGTTTACACCGGGATTATCAAATATTTACAAACATGAACAGATGTAAATTTCACTGCACCAACCTGATCATAAAGAATTTCCAATATCAATGTAAAACTGTTAGTTATACTCACATTAATGACTTATGGTTTGTAACTGGAGACAATTCATAACTAGAAAGCCATAAAATGTGCTCAACACCATCAGCAAATCACTGCGCTACTAATTAAAATGCTTCATCTGGGAAATGTTAGGAACTGGTAATTCTCAAGCACTTCCAGGATACATAGTGAAATTCAACTACAGTATCTGAAATACAGTAGCATGAATTATATAGTCCTTGCATGAGGCATTGCTATGGTTATAAGGCTTACATTCTAAAAAAATAAAGAATCAGTTATTAAGATTGGTAAATCCGTAATGTTTATAACTGTTACATAAAGATCTGCAGCAATTCAGCATCTAATTAGTTAAACTGTGACCGTCGTTTTAATTTTTATTTCCTAAATCAATAGTACACATGAAAATAAGCAACTTTGTAATCTATCTCATCAGTCAAATTTGCTTCTTTCTCCTGCAGGACTAATCTGTCATTCTTAAAATTCTCAATTCCAAATCAAATCTGTCTTCAGTGAACACAGACTTTTATAATACTGAGATAAGAGATGGCAGTTGTTATTGATGAGATTCTATTGCATAAGGGAGAAAAGAGAATCTAGAGGAAGAGGGAGGAGCCAAATGTAGATGGAGGAGCTAGAGCCAGGAGGACCTAGAGGAATAGAGAAGAGCTAGAGGCATAGCAAGAAGCTAGAGCTAGGAGGAGCTACAGGAATAGGGAAGAGCTAGAGGCATAGCAAGAAGCTAGAGCCAGGAGGAGCTACAGGAATAGGGAAGAGCTAGAGGCAGAGCAAGGAGCTAGAGCCAGGAGGAGCTACAGGAATAGGGCAGAGCAAGAATCTAGAGCCAGGAGGAGATACAGGAATAGGGAAGAGCTAGAGGCATAGCAAGAAGCTAGAGCCAGGAGGAGCTAGAGGAATAGAGAAGAGTTAGAGGCATAGCAAGAAGCTAGAGCCAGGAGGAGCTAGAGGAATAGAGAAGAGCTAGAGGCATAGCAAGAAGCTAGAGCCATGAGGAGCTACAGTAATAGGGAAGAGCTAGAGGCAGAGCAAGGAGCTAGAGCCAGGAGGAGCTACAGGAATAGGGCAGAGCAAGAAGCTAGAGCCAGGAGGAGCTAGAGGAATAGAGAAGAGCTAGAGGCATAGTAAGAAGCTAGAGCCAGGAGGAGCTAGAGGAATAGAGAAGAGCTAGAGGCATAGTAAGAAGCTAGAGCCAGGAGGAGCTAGAGGAATAGAGAAGAGCTAGAGGCATAGCAAGAAGCTAGAGCCAGGAGGAGCTACAGAAATAGGGAAGAGCTAGAGGCATAGCAAGAAGCTAGAGCCAGGAGGACCTACAGGAATAGGGAAGAGCTAGAGGTAGAACAAGAAGCTAGAGCTAGGAGGAGCTAGAGGAATAGGGAAGAGCTAGAGGTAGAGCAAGAAGCTAGGGCCAGGAGGAGCTACAGGAATAGGGAAGAGCAAGAAGCTAGAGCCAGGAGGAGCTACAGGAATAGGGCAGAGCAAGAAGCTAGAGCCAGGAGGAGCTAGAGGAATAGGGAAGAGCTAGAGGCAGAGTGAGGAGCTAAAGCCAGGAGTTGCTAGAGGAATAGGGAGGAGCTACAGGTAGAGTGAGAAGCTAAAGCCAGGAAGAGCTAGAGGAATAGGGAGGAGCTAGAGGCAGAGCAAGGAGAGAAAGGCAGAGGGAGGGGCAAGAGGCAGAAGGCGGAGCTATATGCAGAGGGTGAAGCTAGAGACAAAGGGAGAAGCTAGGCGTAGGAGAAGCTAAAGGCAGAGGCAAGAGGCAAAAAGAGGAGCTAAAGGCAGAAAGGTTTTGCTCCCATCCAGATACTGTATAACATAATGCACCATAAATTCAATATATGACTATATTCAATTTGTACCTGCAGTAAACAAGAGAATAAATGGCAGTACATAGTAGACAATATCTTGAATGGGATATTCACAGTGAGGAAAATATTTGATACACTGCCAATTTTGCAACATTTTCCACCTATGAAGAATGGAGAGATCTGTAATCAAATCTGACAGACAGAATAAAAAAAATCATGAAAATCACATTGCATGATTTTTAAATAATGAATTTGGATTTTATTGCCTGAAATAAGTATTTGATCACCTACTAACCAGCAAGACTTCTGGCTCTCACAGACCTGTTAGTTTTTCTTTAAGAAGCCTCCTACTCTCCACTCATTACCTGTTTTAATTGAATCATTTTGAACTCATTGACGCTATAATAGTTATATATTTTTAAATATGATCCCATCGTGATCCCAACTTGAATTATAGTACAGATGTGGCTAAGAGCATAGCAGGCACATGTGCATTTTTTGAAATTTTTTTAATTAAACCTTTTTTTCGGACATGCGTTTTAAAATTTTGCGTTTGCATTCACATGGGTAAAATATTAACAAATATACTCTTGTGACATATATGGTGAAAGCCTTGACAGTTCTGAGTAGAATGGTGTTTATTTTCTTTCTCTATCTTATTTCTAGCCCGAGATATGATAGAAAATGTAAAGCCATACCAGGCCAAAATTCACACTTTTTTAAAACTTTACAAATCTATAAAATAATTAAGTGAAGAAAAAATTCAAAACTTTTATTTTGTAATTAAATAAAGTAGTACTTAATGGAATGGACGGCCCAAGGTCTGCTCTCACTTGTGGATATTGCAGGCCACAATGGCATTCTATCTGGGGAGGAGTTGGTGATCAAGTTTCCATCTCTCCGGCATTCGCGTTTTCAACTTTGTCAGATCACTCATTTTTTGTCATCTAAACGTCTTAGAGCTTTATGGTCTCCTCCTAGTTCTTCTCCCTTACGATCACTACTCGCGACTAATGAAAAAGTATCTGGTGGCCTTGCGACCCTATATGCGGGTCTATTGGAAGAAGGCTCTCAGTCACGTCTCCCTTATAAGATTAGATGGGAAGAAGAGTTGGGTTTCACGGCGGATAATGAGGAGTGGGAGGGGCAGTCCAATGCATATCGAGGGCAACAAAATGCATAAACCACATAGAACAGCTCAAAAAACTTCAATTGAGATGGTATCTCTCCCTGGTAAGAATGGCAGGATTCAGGGGGGGGGGGCGTCACCCCTGGGTTGGAGTCTGTGTGGTCAGAGGGGTACGTTGGCCCACATTTGGTGGTTTTGCCTATCGAATAGCCCAATTTTGGGTTTTAGTGGAGGGCTTGGTGAAGTCCCTTGTGGACACATTTCTTTCCCTCACACCACAGAAGGCTTTGCTCCACTTGGGTCTGGAAGCTTTTCCCCTGTGTCTCGTCATATAGCTACTTATGTCTTAATAGCAGCTAAATTATGTGTGGCAGCGGCCTGGAGGTCCCCGACTCCCCCCACTATGAAGGATCTCACTTCTAGAGTAAACCTTATATTTACATTTGAATATTACCTGGCTCAGGAAGTGGGTCACAGAAGATATGTGCGAGAGGCATGGAGCTGTTGGGTGACGCACCCCTTGGCTGTCTCTCTCCCTTAATGATGGATTGTGCTGGGTGTCCTGGTTGGTCTGCCCTGCCCTCCCCCTGACTTTACTGGACCTTTTGTCTACCTGTATCTTCTATTCTTCCTCTTTCTACCCTGTCCTTGCTTCTCATAGCTTTTCTCTCTCCCAATTCAAAGTTCCTCTCTTTCCCTTTCTTTTCCCGATCTATATTTCTGTCTTATTCTTTCCCTAGCCCTTTGTTTTTCCCCCTTCCCTTTTCCTCTCTCTGCTTTGGATTGGTGTGCTTAATCTACGCCGAATGCATAATACTGGTACTTCTATGCATTGCAAACTGTTAGAGACTGTTTTGTGATTTATTTGAATTGTTATTTGAAAGTTAATAAAACATATTCATGAGAAAAAAAAAGTAGTACTTCATATAGAAAAATAATTAAAAAAATCTAAAGACGTCAGGTAAAAAAAATATTCATATTTGGATCACTTGATATGAGATGACCCTTACCTGTATATAAAACACCTATCCACACACTCAATCATATATGGTGAGAAGGCAATACCTATTGGCACAAATATTAAGAAATAGAAGAAACACAGATGACTGCCCATCTTACTTGGTCTGGGGCTCCATGCAAGATCTTGCCTTGTGGGGTAAGGATGATTGTGAAAGGTTATGAATCAGCTCAGAACTAAACAGGACCTGGTCAATGACCTGAAGAGAGCTGGGACCACAGTCTCAAGGATTACCATTAGTAACACACTACGCCATCATGAATTAAATATCTGCAGGGCACGCAAGGTCCTGCTCATGCCAGCACATGTCCAGGCGCATTTGAATTTTGCCAATGACCATCTGCATAATCCAGAGGAAGCATGGGAGGTTCATGTGGTCAGATGAGACCAAAATAGAACTTATTGGTATCAAATCCATTTGGCGTGTTTGGAGGAACAAAAAGGATAAGTACAAACCCAAGAACACCATCCCAACCGTGACGCATGGGGGTAGAAACATCATGGGTGCTTTTCTTCAAAGGGGACAGGAGGACTGCACCACATTGAATGGAGGATGGACAGGGTCATGTATTGTGAGATTGTGACCAATAAACATCTTCCCTCAGTAATAGCAGTCAAGATTGATCGGGGCTTGGTCTTTCAGCATTACAATGACCAAAAACACACCACCAGGGAAACCAAGAAGTATTCCATAAGACGTATTTCAAGGTTCTGGAGTGGCCTAGCCAATCTTCAGACCTGAACCCAAGAGAAAATCTTTGGAGGGAGCTGAAATTCATTTTTGCCCAGCAACAGCCTCAAAACCTGAAATAACTGGAGAACATCTGCATGGAGGAATGGGTCAAAATCTCTGCTGCAGTATGTGCAAACTTGGTCAAGAACTACAGAAAACAACTGCCCTCTGTAATTGCAAACAAAGGTTTCTGTACCAAATATTAAGTTGTGTTTTTCTATCGTATCAAATACTTATTTAATTCAATAAAATGAAAATTAATTATTTAAAAATCAATTTGATTTTCTAGATTTTATTATTAAATTCTCTCACAGATGAAGTGTACCTACGATACAAATTACAGTCATCTCCTTTCTTTGTAGATGGAAAAAACGTGCAAAATTGGCCGTGTATTACATACTTAATTTTACACACTATATAATCCAGTAAAATTTGAGCATAAACCCGTTAATAAGTTTTTATTACCTCTGCAGTGCTGAAGTATTACACAGTCCCCATGAATGATTTTGTGATATGCTCAATGTAGCCACCCTCTGCAGTAAGAATTGAATGTCATAAATAGAATAACACCTGTAATTTCCTAAAATGGCATTTGAAAGTAGGTTTTTCAAACCGGATTCCCTTTTAAGTCTAAGCAGAATGGTGACATGTATATGACAACCTTTTTGTCACGGGGATTGGTATAGTGTTAGGGAATCAGGAAGCAGGATGGTTATATGGGCTAAAGGCATTCAGGGGAGCTAGTTTGACCCATTGACAGAGTCTCTAGGATACCCTGCACCCAGAGGTACCTCTGAAGGTGAGGAGGTCTGTGTTGCCACCCTTGCCCTATGCTCCTGAAAAGCCTTAGGCTAAGAGCCCCTACCTCCACCCACGGACCAGAAAAACACAGCAACTCTTACAGAAAATGTAACATCAGCAAAAACCAGCATGACACTCGCACGTCTTCACCACTCGAGATCCATGTAGAGATTAACCTCTATCAGCAATACCTGGTGTGAGGAAGTGTAACTACTTAATGGCTGAGGGAGTGGACAAGTAAGTAATCTGACACCCCTCCACCTACGCATGCAGAGCCGCACACAGCAATACAGCAGCATCTGCACATTAACACTGAATGTGCCAAAGGAAATTCCCAGGTTTAAATCACAGCAGCATTTCACATGGACTGCAAGGCAGTCAACACGTGACACTTTTTTTGATGGTATAAATTGTTTAACCAATTTAGCACAGAAAATAAAATATAACTTTTAATGAATAAGATAAAATACACCAAAATACATAAAGTGACAAAATGCAACCAATACATAAAGTGCAAGAAAACCCTACAATAAAAAAGGATATGTCTCACCCAATTAGTTTCATAGGGGAGTCACTCCTCTCAGATGGGCAAGGAAAGCCACCTGTTAATCTAGGAAAAGTATCACACCTAGACGACAGCACCCAAAGTGTGGCGCTAACTGAACCCCAAAAGGACTAACTTTCCTGGTCGAAAGCGAAAAAAACTCTAATGCCACCCAATAAGGGTGGCAATCCTTAACTCTCCTGATGTGATTCTGCCTCAATATGTGAGGCTCATCAGGGGAGGAAATGGAGGGATATAGGGAGCCTTTAAATATGCATTCACTCCCAATAATATACCTGTGTAAGCATTACTATTTTGCGGGGTACCAAAATTGTTTAGCAATTCACACAATTTAATACTGTAGATAGAGACAAAGAAAACACCTTAAACATCAAAGCTTTCTTCAAAATCCTTCTACATAAAACTATTAACTCTGATACACACACTTGTTATCAATTATAAAGACATCCGGCACTCAGAAGATGGGTTTGTGTAAGAATAGTGATGTTTCGGTGACTCAATGCCTTACACAGTGCAGTGGACCGCAAAGATTTCAGGCAGCAGGTAGGCGCAAGTGTAAGGGCATTGTGTGACCGAATGTCACAATTTTTACACAATTTTTGGACCAAGGAAATAAAAGCTGATTTGTTCACCATTACTCATCTTCTGAGTGCCGGATCTCTTTATAATTGACATTATATCAACCTATCACTATCTGTCCCTGCAGCTTCCTAGTACATCCCTCAGCATCCCTGTCTGACTTAATACTGTACTGAAATTAGTGAGAAAAATCATTTTATAACTTACATGTTTGTATGGTAATTAGGATGGTAGGTAGACTGTGTGGGTGTTCTTTATGTCCATCCCTGCCTTCCATCGATGCCCCGGTGGGTGTGATACCCTAATGTACAATCGCTGACCCCTTCTTGGTAGATGAATAGATATGATGCGCCAGCCGTGCCTATTTCCAGTCCTGCGCATTGTGGGGGAGTAATTGGGTGTACTTGCTGGCTTCAGAATGCGCACTGCACATGCTCTGAGCCAGCAAGTACCCGAAATAGTCCCCCACAGCCAGCAGGACCGGAAATAGATGTGGCCGGCGGGTAATACCTGGAAGCAGCTCATCGATTTTAGTATTCACAAAGAAGGGGGCAGCACTTGTACATTAGGATGGCAGGGATAGACACAGAAAGAACGCCCAGACTGTCTAGACAGTGCCTAATTAACATGGGAAAATGTAAGTTATAAAAGGCTATTTTTCAACTAAAATACATGTTTAGCTCAGACAGGGATGCTTAGGAATGTACTAGGAAGCTGCAGGGGCAGTTAGTGATAGCTTGGGGGCATAAAGTAACTGACAGGTTGCCTTTAAGGACTAGAACTATATCTGGTCACCTAATAATAAAGAAGTACAGCATTACTTTCACTCTACACACACGTTTTAGCAACATTTTTCTCTCTAAAATGTGCGTCCTATAATCTGTACTGTAAATTCTGCTGATCCAGTATAGCTTTTAACTTGTTACCTCCCCCAGATCATCGCCGCACATTACAGAGAAGTTTTCAGAGATGTTTCGCTTCTGTCACTTTCACAATAAAGTATGATTTTAGGGTGCAAGATACCTTCATAGAAACAGAAAGTCTCAGCCTTTTGGGGGCTTCGAGTTTAATATAAAAATAAAAGATTCTAATCTAAATGGGGTTTCCAAGTTTTCCATACATAACCACTAAACATTAGTCCATCATATTATCATTTAGGATAAAGGGGGTCTGTCCAGTCACTAAAACTATTTTGATTGGCTGATCGGGCATTTCCGAGGGCCAGGCATAAGTGGTGATCAGCTGCAGAGACCACCTGTACATGTGACGTGCCTAGAAAGACCAGGGGGGAACAGCAGAGAGGCAACAACTGAACCACAAAAGATAGGATAGGGAAAATACAAAACTTTTGCATGGAAAAGCCTAAGCAATAGGTCATTAACAGAGGATATATACATTAATATATTAAACAAGCTGTGACAAAATATCCCTTAACCTTAAAACTGACAGCAATAAAAATGTAAGGATGTGGCCGCCCTCTGCAACCGATACAATTCTCACAATATCGTTATACACATTTTCAGCCAGGAAAATAAAAATAAACCTGAAGCATTAGAGCAAGCGACAGGAACTTACAGACTCTCTTTTCCCTTGGGATTTGCTATGAGAACGAGAGCGGGAGATATTGCTGAAGAAGGAATCTTTCTTTCCAGCTGACGGAGGAGGAGAATCTGTGTGGTCGCGGCCTCCAGGCAAACTCTCTATACTGGGAGATGAGCTGACATTCTTAGAGCTTTGGCCTAGAATAAAATACAGAACACAAGTTTTTAGAAGAGCGGCCGGTTTGTTTTAGTTCGGCATATGTACTGCTGTTAGGGAAATCAAATACATGTACGGTAAGACAGTAAGGAAGTTACCAGAGAAGGATAGCTGGAAGCATCCATACATTACTACATATGAGTACATGACATATCTCAATATAAAAATGGCACCCTCCTCGTCCTACCCAGTCTGTATTTCACCTTAAGCTGCCTACACACGATCAGTGTTTGCAGCATTATGGATGTAGTGTGTTTGCTCTGTGTCCATAATGCTGCATTGTACAGTAAAAGCACAGTGGATGGATTTATAGAAATCCCATGCACACTGTGCTTCTTTCCTCTGCAGTGTAAACTGAAATGCGGGGCAGCTTTCCCCGCCATCACTTGTCCGCAGCATGTCAATTTAGCGCTGTGGAGTCGGAAGTGATCTCAGCAGGTGAATGCAGGAAAAGTCACCGTGCCCCAAACACGCATCGTGGGCACAGGGAGAATGCGTTCACCCGCGGAGATCACCGGCTTCCCTCAGGTCCGCAGACACTGCATCCAGTGCACATACCCTTATAGTTACAGAGAGCCATAGGATCTCCGTAACTGAGCAACAAATTGGTTTACAGTAATACAGTACATAAAGAGCATGGAGGAGGAAAAAACAGCTGTAGTATCTTTCAATTTCTCTATATCTGTTAAGCGGAATTTTGTAAAGAGAAAAGAAGTGGGACATACACCTACTATAAAAGGGGTATTCTCACATGTGGAAGTTATCCCCTATCCAAATAACTGGCGCTTTGAAGAGCCATGTATGACGAACTGCTGGAAATAGCCAACGTCTATGATCATCTGGCCCTCAGGACTCCCATAAGCAAAAAAGGGGCAATAAGGCACATGATTAACCACCGCTCCATTTATATGGGGATCTTCAAAGCACTGGTTCTTTGGATCACTAGGGTGGTTGGACCTCCAGCAAAGTTAGCCCCTACCCCATGGTTATGGTACAACTTGCAAACTTGAGTCAATTTTAAAGTTCCTTTTAATCGATGGATCTTGGAATAATAATAATTTCCACAATTGGATGTATTTAAAAAAAAACTGTTCCTGTGCTGAGATAATCTTAGATGTGACCCTGCTATGTTCTGTGTAGTGGCAGTGTCTGACCACAGGGCTGCCACTAGGAATTTCAGGGTCCCTCACTGACAAAATGTATGGCCCCCCCCCCCCCCCCCACCCGACACTCTGCCCAGTCTCCAGCCAGGCTCCGCCTCCACCCCATCTACACCTCCACCCCAACACACAAATAATATATTTATATATATAAATATACCTCTAATATATAAAGCTGAATGTGTGTGTGTGTGAGTGTGTGTGTGTGTATGTATGTATATCCGGGATTGGCATCTACACCATCGCAACTACAGCCACAAAACTTTGCACAGGCACACGTCTGGACCCAGGAGCGTCATAGGCTATGTTGTGAGGCGAAATTTTAACCCCGCGCATTCCAATTCACCAAACAATTTTGCCCCTATCTACATCATGGGGAAAAAGTGACAGTTACCAGTTGACAGTTGTGAATGAGAGGGGCTTAATGATAGCACCAAAGACTAACAGCACATACCAGCATATAGTCACTAAGGTGGGGCCCCAACATGAGATATTCACCATGCACGGGGACAGGTATACACACCACACGCACAAAAAGAGTAACAGCAAGTGTATAGTCGCTAAGGTGCAGCCCCAACATTGGATTCTCACCACGGACCCGAACAAACACACACCACAAAGAGACACACACAACACAGAGACACACACCCCCCCCAAGGGGACACACACCCTATAGCGACACATGCACTCACCCCACAGGGACACACGCACCACAAAGAGTCACACACAACACAGACACACACACCACACAGACCCACCCCACAAGGACACATACCCCCAAGGGGACACACACACACACCCTATAGGGTCACATGCACTCACCCCACAGGGACACACATACACACAGCACAAAGAGACACACACACACCACACAGATGCCCCCCACAGGGACACACACACATACACACCCTATAGCAGTGATGGCGAACTCCAGGCCTCGAGTGCCACACACAGTCCAGGTTTTCAGGATTTCCATTGCATTTGACAGTTGGCAATCAAATTACCAACTGTCAAACTCTAAGGAAATCCTGAAAACCTGCACTGTGTGTGGCACTCGAGGCCTGGAGTTCGCCATCACTGCCCTATAGGGACACATGCACTCACCGCACAGGGACACACACACACCACAAAGAGACACACACAACACAGATACAAACACACCACACAGACCCCCCACAGGGACACACACACATACACACCCTATAGGGACACATGCACTCACCCCACAGGGACACACACACACACACCACAAAGAGACACACACCACAGAGACACACACCACACAGACCATCCCCCACAGGGACACACACACATACACACCCTATAGGGACACATGCACTCACCCCACAGGGACACACACATACACACACCCCAGGGACACAAACCACACAGACAGACACAGATGTGCACAAATCACCTCACACAACTCGCCTCATACGTGTGCTAACTTTAATTTCCTAACATAAACATCTGATTAAAAACAGCCAATGTGCAACACATGTGCCATATAGGAAATTAAGGCAGATGTCAGTCACATGAGCTGTCTATTATGTGTATGTGTTAGGCGGCCGTCACACGCACAGATATCGCACAAGATATCGCTTGAACGCGGCAGATTGAACATCGCGTAAGCGATGTCTGTGCGTGTGACGGCAAGATACGACGAGCGAGATCTGATCAAATCGCAAAATCGAGATCTGAGGTCCGGACCTCAGATCTAGCGATTTACGATTTAGCGATCTGCATAGGCTCTGCCGCTGGGAGATCGTTCATCGTGGTGTCATACACCACGATGAACGATCTCCCAGCGGCAGAGCCTATGCTGGGAGATGGTAACTATGGTACACGTCGAGTAACTAAGCGACGCGCGGCGCCTAGTTACCCGATGTGTACCATAGTTACCAGCGAGATCGCGGATCCACATCGCTGGTGAGTCTGTCTGTGTGACATCTCACCAGCGATGTGAGCGATATTGTAAGCGATCGCGCGTGCACGTGATCGCTTACAATATCGTTCTAGATATCTTAGCGTGTGACGGCCGCCTTAGGTAACATATACTGCCCGGCCAGGGGGAGGGTTTACTATTGGCTGGAGATTTATTAGGCTGCCTATAGCAATCAATCACAGCTCAGCTTCTATTTTCTTACAGGTCATTAATATGACATATTCAAATTCTATTTTGTTATAGCTAACATCAGTAATTTATTAACCCGGGCGCAGCCGGATACTACAGGTAGTATATATATATATATAGAGAGAGAGAAAGGGACAGGATCCCGAAACGTTGTCACCACCCACCTGATGGCCGAATAAAGGCGGTTGTTTCACAAAGAAGAGTGCTGCAGTCCTTTATTTTGTATACTTATACAGCAAGGAGGAGAGGCGAGCTGTATATGCAACGGAAACAGCTACGGCCCATATATGCAGAGGAGACGCTGCGGGCTGTATACACAATGGAGACTGCTGCTGACTGTATTCGCAATGGAGACTGCTGCATGCCATATACGCAATGGAGATGGCTGCAGGTTGTATACACAATAAAAGGCTGCAGATCATATACACAATGGAGACGGCCGCAGGCCATATACACGATACATGGCTGCTGGCTGTATGCACAATAGAGACTGCTGGCGTTACACACAGAGACTGACAGCTGTATACACATTAAAGACTGCCTGCTGAAATTTCTGCAGATGTCTACATATACTGTGTTTGTGATAGATAGATACAGTTGTGGCCAAAATTATTGACACCCCTGCAATTCTGTCAGATATACTCAAGTTTCTTCCTGAAAATGATTGCAATCACAAATTCTTTGGTATTATTATCTTCATTTAATTTGTCTTCAATGAAAAAAACACAAAAGAGAATGAAGCAAAAAGCAAAACATTGATCATTTCACACAAAACTCCAAAAATGTCCCAGACAAAAGTATTAGCACCCTCAGCCTAATATTTGGTTGCACAACCTTTAGCCAAATTAACTGCAATCAACCGCTTCCGGTAACCATCAATGAGTTTCTTACAATGCTCTGCTGGAATCGTAGACCATTCTTCTTTGGCAAACTGCTCCAGGTCCCTGATATATGAAGGGTGCCTTCTCCAAACTGCCATTTTTAGATCTCTCCACAGGTGTTCTATGGTATTCAGGTCTGGACTCACTGCTGGCCACCTTAGAAGTCTCCAGTGCTTTCTCTCAAACCATTTTCTAGTGCTTTTTGAAGTGTGTTTTGGGTCATTGTCCTGCTGAAAGACCCATGACCTCTGAGGGAGACCCAGCTTTTTCACACTGGGCCCTACATTATGCTGCAAAATTTGTTGGTAGTCTTCAGACTTCATAATGCCATGCACACGGTCAAGCAGTCCAATGCCAGAGGCAGCAAAGCAACCCCAAAACATCAGGGAACCTCCGCCATGTTTGACTGTAGGGACCGTGTTCTTTTCTTTGAATGCCTCTTTTTTTCTCCTGTAAACTCTATGTTGATGCCTTTGCCCAAAAAAATCTACTTTTGTCTCATCTGACCAGAGAACATTCTTCCAAAATGTTTTAGGCTTTCTCAGGTAAGTTTTGGCAAACTCCAGCCTGGCTTTTTTATGTCTCGGGGTAAGAAGTGGGGACTTCCTGGGTCTCCTACCATACAGTCCCTTTTCATTCAGATGCCGATGGACAGTACGGGTTGACACTGTTGTACCCTCGGACTGCAGGGCAGCTTGAACTTGTTTGGATGTTAGTCGAGGTTCTTTATCCACCATCCACACAATCTTGCGTTGAAATCTCTCAATTTTTCTTTTCTGTCCACATTTAGGGAGGTTAGCCACAGTGCCATGGGCTTTAAACTTCTTGATGATACTGCGCACGGTAGACACAGGAACATTCAGGTCTTTTGAGATGGAATTGTAGCCTTGAGATTGCTCATTCTTCCTCACAATTTGGTTTCTCAAGTCCTCAGACAGTTCTTTGGCCTTCTTTCTTTTCTCCTTGCTCAATGTGGTACACACACAAGGACACAGGTTGAGTCAACTTTAATCCATGTCAACTGGCTGCAAGTGTGATTTAGTTATTGCCAACACCTGTTAGGTGCCACAGGTAAGTTACAGGTGCTGTTAATTACACAAATTAGAGAAGCATCACATGATTTTCTAACTGTGCCAATACTTTTGTCCACCCCCTTTTTTATGTTTGGTGTGGAATTAGATCCAATTTGGCTTTAGAACAATTCTTTTTGTGTTTTTCATTGAAGACAAATTAAATGAAGATAATAATACCAAAGAATTTGTGATTGCAATCATTTTCAGGAAGAAACTGAGTATTATATGACAGAATTGCAGGGGTGTCAATACTTTTGGCCAACACTGTAGCTGACAGATTGAATAACTAGAAAAAAATTGAATAGATAGATAATAGATGTGTGTTTATTAACATCTCTGGGAAGTGAATGTATTTGTTAGCTATAAATCCTGGAGTGTATTGTTTGTACTGGTGACCCCTTCACCTCCTGATGAGGATGGAGCTATTTGTGCCCCATCTGACCCCTGACAGGACACTGCAACTCTTCTCAAGATTCCAGTTTTCCAAGAGCAGTTTGTAGTAAATGCAGCTCTGGGAATCTTGAGAATGGAGCTGCAGTGTGCTGCTCCTTCTCAGCAGAAGGTGGGAGGGGGTGACCAGCACAAGCAGTGATCACACACAAGATTTATAGCCGATAGAGATCAGTTTTAGGAGGGAGACTCCTCAGTAATGCTGGAGAGCTGATAGTGAGGTCCCAGCTCAGCACTGATCACCGAGGAGCCTCTGCTGCTGTTGTTGGTGTGAAGGGACAGGAGGACACATAACTAATGCTGGCTCAGCCTCACAGTCACTGTGCCTTGTGCTCTGTCAGGTTCACCTGCGCTGCCCCTCCCTCCTGACCACTGATGACAGGAAATAGCAGCACGGGCTGAGCAAGGATTGGGTGAAGGAAAGTCCCGCCTCCTGCAGCTCCCATTGGCTGCACTGTCCCCGATTCCTCCTCACTTCTCCTTCCACAGATGGCTCCTGTTTAGGGTATTTTAACCCTGTGCTGGGCTGTGACACGGGCCCTGGGCGGGGTCCAGATGAGATTGGTAGGAGAAGGGGCCGGATAAGATATGAGGGGGCATGGCCTGGAGGAGATAGGGGCCTGCCCCCTCTCCAATGAATCACCGCCGGGCCCCTGACAGTTGTCACGGTAAAAAGGCCCTGTCGGCGGCCCTGTCTGACCATACAAGGACATGGTCTGATCATACCACATCTCCTGGGCCGGGGAGGAAGTAAAAGAGTGTACAGACATTACAGCACAGGATCATATCTCCTGGGCAAGGGAGGACACAAAAATGTATACAGACATTACAGGATGGGATCACAGAGGATTCTTTTTTGTGAGGTAAAATATTTCCCTGACGGTTTGTAAAAAATGTTTTACATCAAAGAAAGAATTATTTGTGACCCCATGCTGTAATGTCTATATACTCTATTTAATCCTCCCCTGCCCAGGAGATGTGGTATGATCAGACCATGTCCCTGTACAGTGCGACATTACAGAGTACATAGCGGGCACACATATATAAGATTATCTCAGCACAGGTGATGTGGTATGATCAGACCATGTCCCTGTACGGTCAGACACATCCATAACACAGTACATAGCAGGGACACATATATAAGATTATCTCAGCACAGGAGATGTGGTATGATCAGACCATGTCCCTGTACGGTCAGACACATCCATTACACAGTACAAAGCAAGTACATATATTTAAGATTATCTCAGCACAGGAGATGTGGTATGATCAGAACATGTCCCTGTATGGTCAGACACATCCATAACACAGTACATAGCAGGGACACATATATAAGATTATCTCAGCACAGGAGATGTGGTATGATCAGACCATGTCCCTGTATGGTCAAATTCATCTACATCCATTACACAGTACATAGCAGGGACACATATATAAGATTATCTCAGCACAGGAGATGTGGTATGATCAGACCATGTCCCTGTACGGTCAGACACATCCATTACATAGTACATAACAGGGACACATATATAAGATTATCTCAGCACAGGAGATGTGGTATGATTAGACCATGTCCCTGTACGGTCAGACACATCCATTACACAGTACAAAGCAAGGACACATATATAAGATTATTTTAGCACTGGAACATTTTTTTAAACACATCAAATTGTGGAAATAATTATTATTCCAAGATTTATTGATTAAAATCAACTTTAAAGATATGCATAAAGTCAGAATGGTTAGAACATCGGTAACCTGTAAAGTCTGTAATAGGGTTATGCGTTAAAATGTGTTTTGTACAAACATTGTTATTTTTTACATAAATCAGTATTTCAGAAAACTTGTGGTTCACGTTAACATGTCTGTTGAAAACCAAAGATATCCAACATAATACAGGAAAAACACAACAGGGAAGGAGGGGGATGCAGCTGCAGCTTCTTTCACTTTTTTATTTTTATGAAACTGCATTATTAAATAGAGGTAGGAAGGGAGAGACACTTGATTCAGATTATGGAGTGCACTGTAGGGCAGTAGGTGCTGCCTTCCTCTCAAACTTAAAGTTTATGGCTGCAACCTTCTAGTGCTGGAGTGTAATACGTATTTATGACAGAGGTCGTATAGTTCATCCGTATCACAGATCACAATACAGAACCAATGGAAAGTTTTGCAGTATGGTATTACGTTTACACTGCTCATCATAGAGCCTCTGCTGTAAGAGCACACGGCATGTGTCACTGCTGTGCAGAACAGTATCCAGCTTGCACACTAATTGTGAATGACGAGTCTACAATATTTAGGAGGTAAAAAATAAAAAAATGATAATATTTTTCTAATTCACAGTGAGTAAAGTGCCAATACTAATCCATGTTTGTACAGTGACAAATGAGGCAGAAGCCACCATGATTCATGGGTGCAGTGCTGCCCTGAACAGAGATTTACAGGAAGCTCAGAAATGACAAAGCAGAGTCTTTTGCGATGATGTCAGGACATTGTGTCCTCTCCATTGTGCTGAAGGACTTGTTCTGCTGAATCCGCAATTCACAATATAGAACTACAGCAGGGAAATTCTACTGGTGAGATGGAAAGTGAGAAACAACCAGATCTCAATTCTCTAATACAGCGGTCCCCAACCTGTGGTCAGGAGCCACATGTGGCCCGAGGGCCTCTGATGTGTGGTTCACAGCTGTCTTACAGATTGTTGCATTAGCATCAGGTCTAGCAAACAGCTATGAAGGGCAGATCTGCAAATGTTGACCTTTGTGAGTAGCCCCACACAGATCTGGATGGTGGTAAGGTGGGAACCCCTGGATCCATAAAGCTGAATGTGGCTGGCAAACATCTTTCAGAGCTGGATGTGACTCACAAGGTCAGAAAGGTTGGAGACCTCTGCTCTTATATAATATATTTAACTGATTTACTATCAATAAAAGGAGAGATAATCATTTGCTAATTGATGAGACATCCACTAGTCGTGAGAATGAAGTTCTGGAGTGCACCACCGCTCCATTCATTGTATATAGGACTGCTGCTGTATCTGGCCAAGTCTCGAGAAGTCCCATAGACAGTCAATAGAATTGTGTACAGGATTATTGTTCCCTTACTGGAATCCCATCAATCAGTGAATAGGTACTAACTTACAATAACAGAGCTTCTGATGCAGTCCCAATTGTGAATGTGGACATGACAGATGAGGGGTTCTCAGCTGAGAAACATCCCTCTATTAGACGGGGCAGCTGTAAAGAGCATCTCACGGGCTTTCAAATGAAATGCAGCGCTCAATACAGTTCAAAAGGATCCAGTATTTAGAAAAGGAAAGCCCCGGACCAGATGCAATGTTTCCTATGCAATCCTTTTTACTAAATTCCATTAAAAGCATAGACATCAGGATACACGGGGTAGAAAGTACAGAGCATATCACAGAATCAGAATTCCACGCATCAGGCAACGCGTTTCTGGCCTCCATTGGTCCTTGTTCACTGCCGTGCAGGCAAGAAACGCATTGCCTGATGCAGGCAATTCTGATTCTGTGATATGCTCTGTACTTTTTACCCGGTGTATCCTGATGTCTATGCTTTCAAAGGAATTTAATAAAAAGGATTTTATATGAAACGAATTGGAGCTGGTGCGAGGTTTTCCTTTTCTATTACCTGAGAAGTCGGCTCCGTGCATCAAGGCACAGGTGAGCTGACTGCTTTTGCAAGTTGGCTCCAGTATTTATTCTATCTTTATCCTTGTTGCTCTTCAGAATATTCTGTTTTTTTCTTTTTTAAATCCACGATACAGTCCTAAAGATAGGGGCAAATGTCTGTGAGCCCTCGCGGACAGGATCTTCTCCCCTCGTGTACCTGTATGACCTGATCGTCCACATTTATTGTACGTGTCCTCGTCTGCCTTCCGCATGTAAAGCGCCATGGAATATAATGGCACTATATAAAGAAATAAATAAATAAATAATAATATAGTCTTTATCAAAGGGGCAGTGCTCACAAGATAATTATGCAAAGCAGCCTAAAGACACAACCCCAAATCTACACCCCTATGTTAAAGATTACAAAAACTACCATTAAATAAATAATAAAGCTTACAGCTAAAGTATTCACCCCTTTGGCATTCTTCATGTTTTATTACTTCACAACCTTGAATTTCACTGTTATTTTTTAGGCTTTGCCTCAGTTCATGTAACGAACATGCCTACAGCTGAGAACATTTGGCTTTCTTTTTATTTGTAGAGCCTCTTTTTGCATCAATTACAGCTGTGATTCTCTTTGGATAAGTCTGTATGAGCTTTCCACATCTTGCCACTAGGATTTTGCCCATTCCTCAAGGCAAAACTGCTCCAGCTCCCTCAAGTTAAATGGCTTCGTCTTGGAGAACAGCAATATTGAAGTGTAACCATAGATTCTCAGTTGGATTAAGGTCTCGGGGTCTGACTAGGCGACTCCAATGCATTCACACATTTTCTCTTAAACCACTCAAGTGTTTCTTTAGGAATATGCTTTGACTCATTGTCTTGTTGGAAGGTGAACCTCAGTCCTATTCTCAATTCACTGACAGAAATGAAACAGGTTTTGCTCACAAATATCCTTGTATTTCGCACCATCCATCTTTCCCTTGACTTGGACCATTTTCCCTGTCTCTGCTACAACAAAACATCCCCAAAGCATTATGCTGCCAACATCATGTTTCTCTGTAGGGATGGTGTTCTTGGGGTGAGGAGCTGTTGGTTTGGCACCAGACATAGCATTTACCTTGGTGACCAAGAAGTTCAATTCTGGTCTCAACTGACCACAGCACCTACCAGCAAACATTTAGGGAGACTCACACATGTCTTTTGACAAACTAAAAATGTCTTATTTTTGGCTGTAAGTAAAGGTTTTGTTTTTGTCCACTCTTCCATAATGACCAGCTCTATGGAGTGTATGGCTTATTGTGCTTGGGAACTTTGCAGACCCTTCATGGCTACCTTGGTCTCTCTGACAAATGCCCTCCTTGCATGGGATGAGAGTTTTGATGGGTGCCCCTCTTTTGGCAGGTTTGTTGTGGTACCATGTTCTTTTCATTTAATGATAATGGAATTGATGGTGCTCCGAGGGATCATCAGAGATTGGAATATTTTTTTAGAACCCAACCCTGACTTGTTCTTCTCAACAACATTGTTTCTCTTTTATTTGGAGATCTCCTTGGTCTTCATGGTTTCTGGTTAGTGGCGCCTCTTGGTTAATGGTGTTGCAGCCTCTGTGGCCTTTCAGAATAGCTGTGTATATACTCGCAGACCACGGGGGACACTTAGACTGAACACAGGTGGACTTGCTTTTACTAAGCATGTGATTTGTGATGGGAATTGCTAGCACCAGAAATTTTTAGGGCCTTCATAGCAAAAGGGTGAAAACATATGCACATGGCAATTTTTATTTATTTTATCCCGTAAATTAAATTTTTGCCTATATTTTTATCACTTCACTTCTTCAACTTAGGCTGCTTTCACATTGGGAAATATGCAAGTCTGTATGGATCCTTGAATTTCCAGGATCACATGGACAGGCACTGATCCGTGCCAACAGATGTCCACGGACCATTTTTTTAACGGATCCGTCGTCAGTCACCAGAGATGCGCTGGGAGGAGCTGTACCTTGCTTCTAAGCATGCACAGTACAGCAAAACGGATCTGTTTCACGGATCCATACAGATCCGACCTCCATAGAGCTCCACGTTATCTTATATGGACAGATACAGATCCGTGTCTGTCTATTTGTGCCCACTTTTTTCAAGGCAGCCCAAAGTCGGAGCAGTATCTGATTCTGGGTGCGTGCAAAAATCGGACACAAATGGATCCGTGAAAAGAATGGACACACGAATGGCCACTGTGGACCAATCCATGGCCATAGGATAACATGGGAGGCCATAATGGATCCAGATAGACACGGATAGAAAAATTGCCAGTGTTAAAACAGTTTAGACTATTTAATGCTGATGGATCACTCACAAACTGGATTGCAAAAATACTTAAACACGTTATAATGTAACAAAATAGATAAAAATCCAAGGGGGTGAATACTTTAACAAGGCAATGTACATCTATCAAACCAGATGTCGGGTTTGCAAAAAAAAAAAAAGTAGACTGTGTTGGTTTTTGTATTATGTCTTTACTGTCTTCTGTATCGATCACATGTTGTCCATCAGTGACCCCTGCAGACAATCACTGGCCTCAGCAGTGACGCTTGTCTCTATGGCACAGAGGCTGGTGAATGGCTGAATCATCATTTGTATAGTAAATCTGGTGACTGATTCACTTTACTTCCATCACATACATTTATGACATATCCTTATGTCCGTCTCTAGGGGAGGCAAAATCAGTTAGAATAATTGCTGTCGTTTTCTCCTGAACAACTCAGGGGTTCCGGATTCTAGGACTTTACCCTGCTGAGATTTGTACATTAAAGCTGTATTTATAAAATAATCTATGTATACATATTCTATATACCGATTTATATATGGAAATGAACAGAAACGGCAAACACTGTGCATCCGCCATGTGTGAGTGCTCAAGGAGGCAAAGAACAGTCACTTTTACCAGTTTCTAGATATTCTTCAGAAATAATAATAATGAAAAGAACAAGTAAAATGAAATGATTCACGTCGGGTAGAAAGCACAACTCAATAAATATGCCAACACTCATCAGCTCCAAAATAGAAACATAGCCACAGAACGGGGGAAAAGAGGCGATTTCCTAGGCGATCGGGCTGTCACCTATCCTGAGTAGCTGTGATATAGAACCATAAGAAATTGATATTTATCCACTTTAACACATACAGAAATCTCTGCCATCCGCCGCAGTACTCATTAGAAAAGATATCTCAGACAATACTGCCACCGTGTGGATAACAGTCAGGATGGCAGCTGCAGCCAACTTTATATACATACAGTCTATGTAACTGAAAAATGACATCTAACTAAACTCAGACAAGTAAACAAAAAGTTAAATAAAATCCTTATGTTTTTATCATATTTCAATAAATGGAGCAATAATAAAATAAGGGCTGTTCATGAATGAGTAGCTTCATGTTTTATGTATGAAGGACTGAGAAAATATTCAGGTAAGACTTATGATTTACATAGAAGTTTTTTTTTCTCCTGCTTTTCGGTACTAATATTGGGGTCACATTTAGAGTGCAGCAATTTGGCTTGCAGTCTATAGAATAGGCTCTATGGTCAGTGACATGTGCAGAATAACACGAGTCAAGTAGTTTTCTTTTCAGTAAACTCTCCTTAGCTAGTGTAAGGCCAGATTCAGATGGGAATGAAATAAGGGTTGTGTATCGGACCATGATGTTCAGGAGGGCTATGGGTCTCCTGACCAAAACTGGACAGCTTCAAGGCCATACATGGGGCTGTCATGATGGTGTCATGATGACCATGGGATAATGGGGAACCAGGGCCCCTGATCTGTCCCTCAAAAGCCAGCAGACAAATCTGATGCTCTCCCAGAGGAATGAAAGAGATAAGGCAGGATGAAAGCTTAATTCCTAGGGTCCCATCACACTTAGTGACGTTCCAGCGATCCAGACAACGATACAACCTGGTAAGGATCGCTGGAATGTCGCTACGTAGTCGCTGGTGAGATGTCAAACAGTCTGATCTACTCAACGACGCAGCAATGATACAGCGACCCGTATAACGACCTCGGTGGTCATTGGAACCCGTCACACAGCAGCTAGTCTGACGACTTAGACCTACGTGGCTGAGTTCTGAGTCGCCAACGAGGTCGTTGTTAAGGCGTCAAACACATAGATGCATGCTGCCCAGCGGGAACCCAACTATCAAAAAGTGGTCCAGGTCATTCTGACACGATCGGCGATGTCACAGCGGGGGCCCGGTCGCTGCTATGTGTGGGGCCATTCTTCATCAATGGAGATCTCAATGGCACTGGATATCTGAAATTGCTACATGATTCAGATATCCAGTAGCATTGAGGTTTCCACTGATGAAGAATGGCCTCTCTAACTTTGTACCCCATATACCACACCATACCATCAATTTTTGTGTTCCAACAGTCTTGGAGGGATCTATCCACTGTGGGTTAGTGTCAGACCAATAGCGCTGGTTTTGTTTGTTAACTTCACCATTCACAAAAAAGTTTGCCTCATCACTCATCTGAAGGCAATTGTCTATGCTGTGAAGATACGAGATGTGCAGCATCTGAAACAACGGATACTGGAAGCATGAGCTAGCATTTCTTCTGTGGTGTTGTTATCACTGTGTCATGAGTGGGAGAAGAGGGTTGCATTGACAATCCAACACAATGGGCAGCACTTTGAACACATTTTATAAGTGGTCATAAACTTGTAAATAACTCATTAAAGAATAAACTTATGTTAAAACCAAGAACACCATTGTTTTTCTTATGAAATTTTTAATACGTTTGATGTGTCACATGACCCTCTTTCATTGAAAAAAATAAAGTTGGATCCAAAATGGCCAACTTTAAAATGACCGCCATGGTCACCACCCATCTGGAAAAGTTTTCCCCCTCCCATATACTAATGTGCCAGAAACAGGGAGTTGATATCACCAACCATTCCCAATTTATTTAGGTGCATCCATATAAATGGCCCACCCTGTACATTACATCTACTCAAGTAACAAGTGTAAGTTTTATGAAATCACAGAAATAGTGGTCAACAAGGTAGAGTTATCTCAATAGCATTTATGGAGGGATTGCTCATTACTCATACTTTAGTTAATGAACATTGAGGCAACCATTCTTCATATGTCAATAGAAAGGTGTAGAATCCGGTGCCACAAAATTCCTCTTTATTTTCAAAAATTTTTAAAAATCACACATGCTCCAGAGGAGCTCCTGGACGCGTTTCGTGGGTCTAGCCCACTTAATCGTCAGTACAATGGCAATACAGACAAAAAGAATATATACAATTTAAAAGCAAAAAACAGCCCCCTCTCGCATGTGTGACAAATATACATCAATTATTTCTAACCAATCACATACCTGCAGGTTCTAAAAGAGTTAAAGGGAAAATTAAGTGGGGAAGAAGAGGGGGAGGGGAGGAAAAGAGAAAGAAAGGAAAAAGAGCTGATAACAAAAAGTAAAAGAGAGAAAAAAAAAAAAAAAAAAAAATATATAGAGAAGGAATAAAGGGGAGGGAAAGAGAGGGAAAGAGCTGATAACAGAAAGTAAAAGAGAGAAACAAAAAAATAAATAAATAAATAAATAAAAATATATAGAGAAGGAATAAAGGGGAGGGAAAGAGAGGGAAAGAGCTGATAACAGAAAGTAAAAGAGAGAGAAGAAAAAAAAAAAAAAAAAAGAAAGAAGAAGAGGGGGGGGAGAGAGGGGGGGGGGGGGAGAAGAACAGAGCAAAGAACTGATATATTAGCAATGCAAATACATGGTAAACATTACAGGTGTAGAAATCTAAAGATAACCACAACAAAGATCTTTCTTTCTTATTGTAAGTCACCAACTACAAGGCTATTACATTTTAGAAATAGTATATTCCAAGAGAAAAGGTATAATCCTCCAACCATATAACAGTAGGGGGATCCCACTAAGATTTCATTCACAGAATACATAAACATATACCTCCTTTCCCAATGGATTATTCATACATTATGTATAGCCATCGTATTGCAAGTGCACTCAATATGTATTATACAAAGGAGCAAATACCATAAAAGAGACATAGGGTGCAGGATCAATAAAAGTATAACAAATCTGATCTATAGTTCAGACCCTGTGGAATCCGTGCATCAAGCCGCAGGATCCATAATTTTTCCTGGTTATGTAGTGCTTTCTCCCAATTACCCCCCTATATGGACGGGGTATCCTCTCTATGCCTCTGATCTTCAAAGTTTTAAGGTCCCCTGCATGGAAATCCCTAAAATGGCGCGATAAACCTGACAAGCCCGTTCTATTGGCCTTTGAATTGGGATTTGCCCCTGTAATGTGCTCCGACATCCTTACCTTAAGGGATCTGATAGTGCAACCTATGTAATATTTGTTACAGCTACTACACGTAGCCATGTATACTACGTGGGACGTGTTACAATTGATATAGGTAGATATTCTATATTGCTTCCCAGTTTGATTATTGCAAAAGGTTTCACCCATATCCACGTATTTACACATGGTGCACCTATTTTCACCACATTTAAACATACCCCTATAGTTCAACCAAGTCTTCCTTTGGGTTCTTTTTTCCAGATAAATACTAGGAGACAAGTAATTCCCCAAATCTTTCCCTTTCCTAGGGACCACCCTACATCCTGAATCTAAAATAGCTGATAATTTACTATCCTGATATAATATGGGGAGATTCTTTAAAAAGATGCGTTTGATGTCGTAGTACTGGTTGCTAAAGGGTGTTGAGAAGGTCGGTATTATTGGTCCCGGAGGGGCTTCTCGTTCTTTCTGTGCCAGGAGGGATTCCCTACTCCTTGATTCGGCAATATTCACTGCTCTATCTAACATCCATTTTTTGTATCCTCTTGATCGTAACCTTTTAGTCATAACATCAGCTTCATTCATGAAATCCACATGTGTGGTGCAGTTGCGTCTTGCTCTTATTAATTCCCCTACCGGCAGATTCTTAATCACATGCTTAGGGTGGTTACTTTCTGCTCTAAGGACCGAGTTCCCACTAATGGGTTTGCGATACAATCTAGATGTAATTTTTCCTGTTCTTACATTACCCACTAAATACACATCCAGGAACGGAGTTTCAGTTCCATGTACCTCCATTGTAAATCGTAGATTGAAATCATTTGTATGAAAATATTCCAACATTTGGGCGGGCGATGGTGAGGGAGATATCCAGGACGGAACCCCCCAAATAAAGATCAGGTCGTCCAGGTACCTTCCACACCATCGTATGCAATCCTTAAAGGGACAGTCCTCAGAATAGATAAAGCTCTCCTCACATTTCCGCATATATAATATTGCTAGTGAAGGGGAAAATTTTGAGCCCATAGGGCAACCACACAGCTGTAGATAAAAGCTTTCATTAAACGTAAAGTAGTTACTTCTCAAGAGAAATTCTACAGACATGATTGTCAGTAAATACATCCGTCTCTTTCAGGGTTTCTTGTAATACCCATATAGCTTTTCCATGGGGGATAGTAGAGTACAGCTGCACTACATCGCAAGTTAACCAGTTAAAATCCTCCTGCCATGTCATTCCATCTACAGCCTGCATCAAGTGTTTGGTATCCTTTATTAAGCCTGGAGTGCCCTCCACCAAGACCCTCAATTTTGAGTCCACCCACCCCGAAAGTCTCTCATGAAGGGATCCAATCCCTGCCACGATCGGCCTCAAAGGTGGGGGGAACACAGCCTTGTGGGTCTTGGGGAGGGCATGGAAGACTGGAACAACTGGTTTGTCCACATATAAGAAATCCCTAGTTTTCTGATCTATTGCACCAAGTGCCACCCCCTCCCCCAACAATCTATCCAAATCCATTGATAAATCCTTAGTAGGATCTGACAAAAGGGGCCGGTAGGTGGTTTTGTCAAAAAGGATTTCTTCTATCTGTTTTTTATATAAGCCAGAATCCATTACTACCACCGTACCCCCCTTATCAGATGGCCTCACTACAATATTGTCATTAGATTTGATGGAGAAAAGGGCTTGTTGTTCATCCCTAGATAAATTGCTCCTTATAGAAGTTTTATTCTCCAGGAGACTGTTCAGGTCTCTTTCCATAGTGACCTGGAAAATCTCCATGGCAGACGCTCGTGATGCGATAGGATAGTACATGGGGTTAGACACTGTAAATTTAGATGCCTCAATTTTATTTTTAACCCTTCTACAATCCTCAACCTCCACATTCTTATTCAAATGATATAATTCCCTTGTTGACAGAATTTCCCTCAGATTCAATTGTAAAGGAAAACAATCCACCACATTATTACTATTTGCAAGCTCACCAGTCGCAGACAAATTTACATCACTGTTCACACTAGTGTCCAAGAAATGTCTTCTCACTGTCAAATTTCTGGTGAAATGATTAACATCCTTAAGGGTCTGAAAGAAATCAGCGTCCTTATTTGGTACAAAGTTCAGTCCTTTTTCCAAAAGACATATCTGCGGCTCTGATAATATATTGGCAGATAAATTCATCACCGCAAAATTGTTAATGTCACTTACTTTTTCTGTTTCTTCCTGTACCCCCGATTTTCTCCTTGACCGCCTCCTTTTCTTTTTCCCCCGTTTTTTGGAGCTGAAGCATATCTGGTATTATAGCCCGCATGGATTTCCTCCGGGCTATGATCCTGGCCCATGTCCAAAGAGCCCTCAGAGCTCCCAGATGAAACGGGGGAGGAGAAGCTCACATTCCTCTTACCTGATTGCTGTGGAGGATTCCTCAGAATAGGTTTAGGGGCTGGAGTCTTGGGTGTTTTTGGAGGTCCCGGGGTGTACGGCGAATGCGGTGAACGTGGTTTTTTAGGTGTAAACTGCTTCCAAGCATAAACCGTATCATTCTCATAGTCATTCAGATCCCGTTTGAACTTTGATTTCTTCATTTCAATAATGGTCTTTTCTAGTTCATCTATTTTCTTATGCATCTTATTATATAAGACCTCATATGTGTCCAATGATATAAATTTATCTGCTTCATCTTGTAAGGTTTGTACCGATACTTCTAAGGATTCCAATTTCGCCTCCTCCTCAGAAATAATCAAGGTAATCAATCTCAGTGAACATTCTGTGAGGATATTATTCCACTTACAAGTAAATTCCTCGCTGAAAGTGGTGGTGGCCATTTTCTTGATACGGAGACCTCTAGGGATCATCTTTTTGGATAGATATTTCTCCAAAGATGCATGGTCCCACCATACTTTCAGGTGTTGAATTAAGACTTTTTCCAAGGCATGGAAAGCCTTATTAATGTCAGGAGTGTCGCTACACAAAACGCCTTCCCCGGAGAAAATAGCTTCCAGTTTCTTTGCTCGCAGGTTCCGACAGATAGATAAATAATCTTTCGTGGAGTCCATGGTCAGACTTCGCTAACCTAATAAAGGAATTATATCCAGATGCGGGAAAAGGTGGGAGCTTCCACCAAGGGTTTGCAAATCAAAAAAAGGACTAGCTCCAACCACCTAATATTCCCAGGACTCCCAGGCAAACCGAAAAGTGGCTTGGCAACCACCAGTAGCAATAGAAAGGTGTAGAATCCGGTGCCACAAAATTCCTCTTTATTTTCAAAAATTTTTAAAAATCACACATGCTCCAGAGGAGCTCCTGGACGCGTTTCGTGGGTCTAGCCCACTTAATCGTCAGTACAATGGCAATACAGACAAAAAAAATATTACCATGTATTTGCATTGCTGATATATCAGTTCTTTGCTCTGTTCTTCTCCCCCCCCCCCTCTCTCCCCCCTCTTCTTCTTTCTTTTTTTTTTTTTTCTTCTCTCTCTTTTACTTTCTGTTATCAGCTCTTTCCCTCCCCTTTATTCCTTCTCTATATATTTTTTTTTTTTTTTTTTGTTTCTCTCTTTTACTTTCTGTTATCAGCTCTTTCCCTCTCTTTCCCTCCCCTTTATTCCTTCTCTATATATTTTTTTTTTTTTTCTCTCTTTTACTTTCTGTTATCAGCTCTTTTTCCTTTCTTTCTCTTTTCCTCCCCTCCCCCTCTTCTTCCCCACTTAATTTTCCCTTTAACTCTTTTAGAACCTGCAGGTATGTGATTGGTTAGAAATAATTGATGTATATTTGTCACACATGCGAGAGGGGGCTGTTTTTTGCTTTTAAATTGTATATATTCTTTTTGTCTGTATTGCCATTGTACTGACGATTAAGTGGGCTAGACCCACGAAACGCGTCCAGGAGCTCCTCTGGAGCATGTGTGATTTTTAAAAATTTTTGAAAATAAAGAGGAATTTTGTGGCACCGGATTCTACACCTTTCTATTGCTACTGGTGGTTGCCAAGCCACTTTCCGGTTTGCCTGGGAGTCCTGGGAATATTAGGTGGTTGGAGCTAGTCCTTTTTTTGATTTGCATTCTTCATATGTCCTTGGATCAAAATGTTAACAGTATATAACCTAAAGAACAAGAAGCAAGGATAAACATCTAGATAAGATGGTAACATACTTCATTATGCAGTTGGTAAGATAACAACTGATTGCATTATAAGCTACAGAGAAAAAGAATGAGAAAAGAAACAAGCGAAAAGAAGACAGAAATAGATAATAATGAATAGAAAAGGAAAACATTTCAAGGGAAGAGAAGTATAGGCAGTCACTAGATTACCATGGCACTGTACCCGCATTCACATCCTCTCCAGTGTCTCTGAATGGGACTTTGAATTCTGGCGCCAGATCAGAAGGAGCTTATCTATGGTATCTTTGACTTCTGCTGTAAGATCTTCCATTCTAAATAGTTTATTCATTTCTATCAACCAGTCAGTCAGTCTTGGACACTGCCGAGTCCTCCACAATCGAGGTATAACTAGGGGAGCCGCCATCATATTTTTTAATATAATAATAATTTTATTTTCAGTGGGGCAAAAGGGAGGTAGTTAGAACTAATGTTTTTTTAATATTTTTAAAAACGTTTTTTTCACGGATTGCTCCTGCTGTTCAGAGCTGTGATGATGATCCACCTTCTGTGAGCAGCGCTGCTGAGGCATCACTTACAGGAAGTGCGCTGTCATGGCAATGCACATAGTCCCGGTGATTGCATCACTGTCCCGCCAATGCAGGGAACAGCACGATCCCCTCCATGCCGCTTTAGAAGGTGCTATCAGTGATTGACAGGGCAATATACAGAGTTAACAGCGCCAGGTAGATTGCTGATAGCTGCACATGCTGCCTGATTAGATTAGCCAGTGGGTCCCGTTATTGATGTGAGCTCACATCAAAGTGAGGGAACATGACCAAGGACGTAATTCTATGTCCTTGGTCATGACGGGGTTAAAAAGATCCATTTGTGAACTAGCATGTTAAAGAGAATCTCTCAGCAGGTTTTTGCTATGTAATCTAAACACAGCATAATGTAGTGGTTAAAACAATGACAAAAGTGATTTGCCACTTATTAGGCTGCATGTTGTTGTTTACTTACAATGAAAATAATATCACCAAGTGATTATCACTGCTAGGACTGTGGGGCTTGTGAGCAGTTGTTCGACCACATCCCCTCCTCTAATAAGTGGCTCACTCTCAATAGACAATGTACACAGAGAGCTGTGTTGTGGGAGGAGGTAGCTTTCTGAGCTAAGATTTCTGATTGTGCCTCAACTGATGCACCTAGTAATCTAAATGATAACTCACTAGAATCAGGGTCTCTTTTCTTACATCTAGCTGCTCTCAGATCAGACAGCAAAAGCCTGGTGACAAATTCCCTTTAAGGGAATGTCCTGGACACAGTGCCAAAGGAATAAAGGGAAGCCACGAGTGAACGCAGGGCGAATGCAGTCACCTGTGCCCACAATCTGCATTTGGTGCAGGGCGGCTTTTCTCCGTATTCACCTGCTGGAGATCGCTTCCAACTCCGCAGCAATAAATTCACATGTTGTGGTGATGCCAAAGTGCTGCAACCTGCAGCACAGCTGAAAACACGCTGCAGTCAGATGAAGCACAGTGGGCATGGGACTTCTGGAAACTCCATCCACTATGCCTCTACTGTACAAACACTGCAAACCATTGATCGTGGGCACATATACCGAGTCCTAACCAATCGCTCCAGCTACTATTACAAACCTTTCATGGCAAGTCTAGTCTCATATCACTGTGTAACCTGACAGCCAGACTGCTTGAAGGTCATATACTTCCAGCTAAATTGTTATCATTTTCCTTCATTCATGGAACTATGAAGAAATTAAACATAATTTAACATCTGACAAAACTTTTTTTGCTGTTGAAAGCTCTACATTAACTGGTTTAATATTCATAATGACGAGATCCAGTGGGGGCAATCGAGGTAACAGACACCGCCAGTTGCTTTCACAGTGATTTACTGTAGAATTGTCAGCATGTCAAAATCAACAGTTGTCTGGCTGTTCCCTAAATAACTGATAGAGGTTCTGGCAGGATTGTGTTCTCCCGCCACGCTCTTTATTTGCCAGAGATAAAAACAAACACTGTCTTTAAGCATCAAGTATTGCACATCCCTAAGAATCATCCAGTAACGATGCAGCCTGGAGAACTAAGTGGCAAGGAACTATTTGGAGGCTTCATGGAGGAACATAAATGGGACAATTTAATACTTTTTGTGCCAATGTTCTTAATCCACATTACATGCACATACACAGTTATACCTCATTACATTTAGCCGCAACACACAGGCAACTGTCCCTATTGGGATTCACAATGTAAACTTCCTATCAGTATGTGTGAGATAGCTATGGGTGGCACATTGACAGCCTTACAGCCTTACAGCGCTGGGGTCTTGGGTTCAAATCCCACAAAATACAATATCAGCACAGAGTTTGTATGTTCTCCCCGTGTTGGTTTTCATTTCCTCTGTCCTCTGGGGTCTTTATTTTTCTCTCAGACTCCAAATACGGATAGGGAAAGTAGAGCTTGCGAGCCCCAATGGGGAAATTATTACTGATGCAAAGAGATGTGCAATTACAGTAAAATTGCTATGCAAGTGAATAATAATTATTATTATATAAATGTTCGTTGGGACAGAGAATTTTTCAGATATGTAACATGAGGCTGTTAAGAAAAAAATCCTTCCCTGACTCCGCAGCGCCCTGGGCATACGTGGGATTAGAACCGGCAAACTCTTGTTTTGAGGTTGCCGGTTGAAGAGTGCTCTACATAATAATATAGAGCGTGACGTTATTGACCTTCTACACTTCTCACAGTATGAGAACGGTAGACACAAACGTCTATAGTTCACATTTTCAACAAAGGGCCAGTTCCTGTCATCTGCAAAAAAAAAAACCTACTCAAAACCATATTATAGGTCCCTTAGGCTGTTTCACATTACGGATTTTCTAAATCTGATGCTGTCCGATAAAAATCGGACAGCATCGGACGGATTTTGGGCCCCATGCTGCCCTATGGGCATCGGGCCGAATAGGATGTGCACTAAATGCCATCCGATTTGGTCCGATCCGATTCTGTCCGATTTTTTTATCGGTGCAAAAATCGGAGCATGCTCCAATTTTTGCACCGAAAATAAAATCGGATCGGACCAAATCGGAAGGCATTTAGTGCACATCCGATTTGGTCCGAACAATTTAGCATGGGGCCCTATGGAGCAGGGTCCGAGGAAACATCTGATGTCTCCTAGGACCCGATTTTACTGTACTGAGCATGCTCAGTACAGTAAAACGTCTCCAAACTGGGAGAGAAGGGGTTAAAAAAAAAAAAAGTTTATGCTCACCTATCCCCGAGCCCCCGCCGTCTCCCGGTGTCTGCAGAGGTCTTCTTCATCTGTACAGGACCTGCGGTGATGTCACAGTCACGTGACCGCAGGTTACCATGGTATAACTTGCTGTCACGTGACTGTGACATCACCGCAGGTCCTGTACTGCAGTAGAAGACCTCTGCAGACACCGGGAGCCGGCGGGAGATGGCGGGGGCTCGGGGAAAGGTGAGCATAAACCTTTTTTTTTTTTTTTTTTTTTTTTTTACAGACCGGAGGCAACGATTTAATGCCAGAATCGGATGCCTATTTGGCATACGATTCCAGGCATCAGAAGGGAGCCGATGATGTATGAATTTATCGGACAGCATCGGCTCCCTTCAAAATCGTTATGTGAAAGTAGCCTTAGTCATATTAAAAGGCTTGTTGGAAAGCGATTATGACTTTGAAGAGCTACTTAAAGGTGGTGCTGGAGTTCTTCCACTTCCTTACTGAAGTGCAAATTTGCATATTTCCTATGGGAGGGTTGTGGCTGCAAATCTCCTTACCTACTAAACTGTCTTCTCATGGTTGCAGGAAAAATTCTCTCCATAAGGTAGATAGCAAGTTCCCAGACCTTGTCTTAGCCCACTCACACAGCCGGATCAGAATATCCCACACATTACACTGATGAGGGGCAGTTACCCCAAAACGCAGTGTCTGTAGTTTGGTGTTCTGATCTGTCCAAATCCCTTAGTCATATTAAAATGCTTGTTGGAAAGCGATGATGACTTTGAGGAGCTACTTAAAGGTGGCGCTGGAGTTCTTCCACTTCCTTACTGAAGTGCAAATTTGTATATTATAGGTATAATTTTTGTAAGGGTCAAGTCCTAACATGCCTGTATAAGTGATATAGCTAGTTTTTAGGGGTGACCAGCTCTTTTTAAGCAAATGGAGTTCGTGGAGCCTCGATTAAGAGTCTCAAACATGGGACTAGCTCTTTTTAAGAACACTACCAAACTATATTGACACACCATGACAACCACTCACTAAGACTACGTTCACATGTTCAGTTTTTGGTCAGCTTTTCATATTCGCTTTTGCAAGTTAAAAACAGAAGTGGATGTGGTGACACTTTTCTATTAGGTTACGTTCACACGTTGAGTATTTGGACAGTATGTTGCATCAGTCTTTACAAGCCAAAACCAGGAGTGGAACAATCAGAGGAAAAGTATAATGGAAAGACGTCACTGTGACGAAATGGACCCCTTTAATATATAATGTAGGAGGATTTCTTATTTATCCCAACAATATTGTATTTTGGTTTGCAAAATTGTAATATGCCACTCATGGGTTACACAAGATTTCTAGGAGCCTGCTAGTATTTAAAGTGGGTAATGTAATTATCTTGCCTTTGTATTGTGATTTAATTCCTACCTTGTGAGGGGCCACTCATTGTTTTTACCAGTCTTGTAAATGCTTGGAAATGTTGATAGTGTGTAATTATCTCATATCTTTCTCATAGAGGGACAGAGGTTCAGAAAACCTAATTATGCTAACCTCCCTTTGTATTACTAGGTATATTGCTGATTTTATTATTCTTGTTCTGAAAAAGGTTCATGAGGGGGGGGTTTGGCTGGTGGGAGTTTTTGCGGGGGGTATATTTTTGGGGGTTTTGGGGCACTTGCCTTAGATGCCTCCAGGTCGGTCAGATTTCAGGCCATTGAGAGGGGGGGAGGGGAACAGCTGCAGGAAGTGGGGCTTCCTCACTTCCGTCCTTCTCCTCTCCTCGGGCATGGGGTGGTGCAGGGGTGGCTGGAAGCAAAAGGCCCCCAAGGGGGCAGGCCGACTCAGCCGCGACTGCTGTGACCAAGGTTTCCCCACTAATGCATTTTTGGGGTATCCACCAATTAAGGGGATTAAGTTATTACTGGGTAGGTTATTTTTCTCTCCCACAGTTTCAGTTTTTGGGCCCTCTATGTTTTTTGCTTGCCTTTGTTTACATTCAACATACTGTATATACATATGGTCTTTTATTATTTTGTTGCTACTTTTTCAGCTCCTCCCAAGATAACTTTTCAGGGAAAATTTGTGCCCCCCAATTAAGGTTTTTTGCTGTCGGAAAATTTTTTTTCCTTTACCGTATATTTTCCCTGAAATTGGGTTTTGGGTTGGTTGAGGATGGGGTTTGCATATTTTTAATGCATATATTTTTTTTGTTTTTAATGGCTTTGCTGTGCTATTTTTTGTTATAAAGTTTGTTAGTATCTGAAAAATTAGTTTGGGCGGATCCCAATTATTGTCCCTACCTGTTTTCTGTGCTGGATTCACCCAATCTATCTTTACTTTATTGGGCTTCACAAGCGTTTCGGCGTTAACGCTTCATCAAGTGTAGCCGGTACATGCTATACGGGACATTTTTATATAGATGCTTAAAAAAATTAACTAACAGGTGTTAAACAATGACCTATTAATTCAGTTAACCTCTTTCTCTCCATTGCCATATGTGGCAGTTAACACTGTTTAGAAAAAAAAAACCCGATCAGTCTTTTCAGAGAGAATTAAACACTGAAAAATACTAAATCCCGGTTGTGCAGGGGTGCGCAAACCACAAAAGGTTAGTTAAACTTTCTTTACCCTGCCTCCATCCTCTCATCATTTGGGTACCACCAGGAGCACCTCTTTTTCTTTTTCCTTTCACCAAATTATTTCTAAGGTTTTTTTTTAAAAAGTAAGCTCCAGTATTCACAATTTTGAATCGGAGATTTGTTAAAAATTTAACATGTGTGAGGATAGAAAAATGTCCTATTCGGGTTCTTCATTGATTGTATTGTTATAGAAAAAAAAGATGTGACATTTCAAATTTATTTAACTTGACGATAAAAGGGGAAAAAAAAGTTTGGAAACCCCATTTAATCAGAAAAATTTCTTTCAGACTAAGTGTCGTTTCAATCGTTGCGCTAACTTGAAGGAATCTCCTCTAGATAAAGGGAAAGGGGGTAGTAAACGACATAAATAACATCCCTTACTTCTGAAACATTTTGCACGTTTTAAAAGCTTGCGTGAGAAAGGGTTCACCCTGGGCAGTTGTAAGCAACATCTGCTGGCTTAATACGAGGTTGGGTTTTATGAGGCCCTCTATCTCGCTGAAAGAAAATTCACAACTATTAAATCTCAGGCATTTCTCTTAACAGGAAAATTCAAGTTTTGATTTTAATATGTAGTTTTTAAATTAAATTTAAGCATGTTTATGTAAAGAAGAATACACGGCACAGTTTTGCCAGCGGATCTTTCTTGAGATCACAGAACATTTTTAGTCTTTCAAAAGATCTAAAATATACAGTCCCCCTTGGTAAACCCCTTGTCAAAATTATCAGAAAAGTGTTGAAACTAAAAATTCTGCAGAAAGGGGACATGACTCCACGCAGTAAGAAGGGAAGAATTCCTTTTTATACATATATGCACGAGTTGGGCTTTTATTCAAGGTTGGTTACGATTGTAAAATGGATACAGGCTGGACATGTGGCTCGGGGTCTCTGATGGTGGTTCATGGGTTTTCTTCAGCTTGGTGCATTAGCCCAGGTCTAGCAAACCGCTATGAAGAGGAGGTCTCCAGATGGGGACTTTTTTGAGAGCCCCCCATAGAGAGCAGAAAAAAAAGGGGGCTAAGGTAGAACCCTGGATCTGGAGCATCTTGGAAAATTGCTGCAAGGGGATTCTGTGGAAAAGTTTTTTGTCTGTCATTATAGAGGTAGGGGGGAAATCTTAGTGTCACTACTGTGAGAGGGTTGGGTTGGAGGATGTGATCATGACCCCTTTCAGAGATGCAGTGGCTCTAAGGTCAAAAAAGGTTTGGGGGCCCTTTTGCATTAGAGCAACAAAAATGTTGGGTAAAAAATATGTTTCCCCATCCCAAAGATTATTGAAAAAAAACATATTTTACTATTTTAAAAAAATTTCATAATTCAGCTTTATAGTAAGTATATAACTTATGAGTGAGCAAAAAGGATTCACAGAGCCTGATTTTGCCCTTTACTACTTGTACCAGCCAGATAAAGGTCGGGAGTAAATTTCCTCTTCAGGTCTTTCTTGGGTGACCCTTGCATTTATTAGGCTGCTGCGCTGGTTACTAATATATGTCAGATCCCCCCTTTGTAGTTGCTTATTCTGGTGCTGGCCCCCCTCAGCTCTTATTCTCCTTTTAAAAGGAAACAGGAGGGCGTTTCCTATGTTGGTGCATATGTGGACTGTCATTTCAATAGCTAACCCAGCTCCTTCTAAATATAAAATTGGCTGTGAGAAAAGGTGTCAGCTTCAGATACCTTAAATAAGCAGTCGCCAGGTTCCATCAGACACGCCCTGGTATATTTTTCTTGGACCTTCGCAAGAAAAGCTTTCCTATCTTGGCCACGGGGAACCCAAAACCCAAGTTGTGAGGATTAGGTTGGCGCCCTACAGGATGACAGTGGCATCTGGCCTAACGGGGGACTATTGTTAAGGGAAAAAACCCCTTACTAGTAAGCAAAACTTATACTATTAGTCACTTCCACAAAAAAAGTAGAGTCAATCTGTACCGGGGGGTCTTTATTTTTCAACCGGTATGTGCTTTCAATATGATGTTAAAGGGTGCCACAATCTTTAAAAAGGGAACCGCTCACAAGTAAAAAGGAAAAAAGGGTTTAATAAAATTTTCCCCTTAGCAGAGTAATAAATCGTTGGCCAAAGTGTATGTGCACATTGTATATAGCATAGACAGTTGTTTCTCAAAAAATTTTATTTCCTGGAAAGATTTTTGTTTCTTGGCTTTTCAGAGAATATGAATAATAGCACAAAACATTTTTTTCCCCCCAATGGTTAGTGGTTGGGTGAAGCCCCTTATGTCAAACTCTGCGATTTTCTTTAAATCTAATGACAACCAAAAACATCCAAAAAGACCATGGTCAAAAAGGGTTACATATCCGTTTTAATACTGTGTATTGCCCTCTAAAAATCAATGCAGTTGAAAATCTTTTGTGGTGTTTTGGATAAGGCTCTTTATTTTCTCCCGTGTAAGCTGCCATTTTTTGGCCCAAAAAGGGGCTCAAGCTCCCGTAATTCCTGAGCTTTCTTCCATAAGCTGCGCGCTTAAGTTCTCCCCAGAGTTTGGCTCATTGATATGAGGTCAGGAGACTAGAGGAGTTATGCAGAACCTTTACTTTTTTTTCTGCTGTAGCCAATGAAGATTGACTTGGCCTTTTTTTTTTGTATTGTTGTCTGTTTGCACGTCCAATTACCTCCATGCGCACTTCCCAGTGATGAGTGCATTTTTTGCCTCAGTATTTCCCGATAACGTCTGTATTTATCTTTCTTAACTTTTTTAACAAGTTTTTTTGTGCCATTGTAGTTCACACATCCACATCATCAGCCCAAACCACCTCCCTGTTTCAGTAGGAATGGTGTTCCTTTCATCATAGTTTGTTGATTTGGTAAGGTAAAAAAGTTAGGTTTTGGTCTCATCACTCAAAAATTTCCTTTTTCCAGAGTTTGAAGGCTTGTCTCCGTGCTGTTTGGTGCATTGCAAAGGGGAGATACTTTGTGGTTTTTGCGCGAAATGGCTTTTTTGGCGACCGACCAGAGTTCACTGCGTCGCACTTCCTGGTTCTTCTCTGTAAAGCTGGTCGAGTGAGGGGCACAGCGCGTGAATCATCTCCGCCCCTGATCAATGACCGCCCCCGAGAGAACAGGAAGGCCGGGCCGGGGCAGCGACAAGGAGAGAGGCACAAAGGGGACACAGCTGGAAAGAATAAGTTACGTGGTTGTTATTTTACTATGGGCAAGCAGCAGGGGGGGGGGGCCAACCCAACAGGGGGGGCATTTTGGCATTCATGTGGGGCTATATCCAGCACAGGAATTTTGTGTGCCATCACTGGGGGGACGTTTTGCCAGCACTGGGGGATGTTTACCCCACCGGGGGCCTTTTTCCCCCTCACTGGGGGAGTTTCCCATAAATGGGGGAGTGGTCAGCACTGGGGGATGTGGTTTTCGCACTGGGGGTTTGTGTCAGCACTGGGGGTTTTTTGTACAATCACTTTAGACATGCCCCAAATCCCACGGGGCGCCGGGGGAACGTTGTTGAAACCATCATTTGTGGATTTTTTTTTGTGCCAAGTACGGGGGGATGTGTGTCGGGCATGGGGGAGGTGTGTGCCATCATTGGGGGCCCATGATTCAGCACAGGGGGGGACATGTGCCATAAATGCGGAGTTTGCCTCACTGGGGGCTTTGTTTAAAGCACAGGAGGTTTATGTGCCTCACTGGGGATGTGTGCCATAAGGGTTATGTGTGTAGCATGGGGGACATGTGTCAGCATGGGGAACGTTTTCCCCGCACTGGGAGACGTGTGCCATCATAAGGGACATTGTACCTCACTAGAAGATGTGTGCTACTGGGGGAGTGACACCATAACCAGATTAAGGGGGCCATATCTAGTATGGGGGGGGGCGCTAATCCCAGTATGAGGAACAGGGTTCCGGGATGGGGGGCTGGCTATGAGGGAATATACTCTTATGATTTGTAAGATGGACATGATTTTAAGTGGACCCCATTTAACATTAAAAATTATTTTTTTTTCTTTTCTTCACAAATAGGGAGTGCGTTTTTTTTAAACGAAAATATGGTAAATTTTTTGATGATATTCTAATTCATTTAGATGCACCTGTATGTTTGGTTTGTGGAAAAAACCCCTGATCCCTGCAAAATTTTAAACAGTAGTCTTGCTACCAGTAGTGGCATCTGGGAGAAGAGAATTTAAAAAGGGGAAAAAAGTCTGAGATTTAGTGCAAGAGAGTTGAAATGGGAGAATTTCTCAGAGATTTTCTCTTTTAAATTTTATGAGCCTAATCGGGGTGGATGGTCGTCCAAAATGTAAAGACTAAAGTAAATCATTAAGATAAACTTGGGTTTAACAGAGTTTTTTTTTCCATACACGGCAGTGCAGTTGGGGCTTTCATAATCTCAGTATGTTTTTGTCCTTTGTTTAAATTTTTAGAATAAAAGCGCCATTAGAGGTGTGTCACAATGAATTGCAGGGTTTGGATGAAAGCGTATTTGCGTGTGTTCCAAAACATGTGTAGTACAGAACAAGCATAGTGGATGGGATTTAAAAAAATTTCCCTTTCCCTCACTATGCTTCCCGGGCCCAACAGCTGTTTTTTCAGCTGTGTGGGGGTTTCCCGGATTTTCCGCTCTGACAAAGCCGCCGAGTGCGGGGGAACGGTTGAGCATGAGGGACCTTGTGGTGCTTTTGATTGTTGCCTTTCCCCCGGCTTCTGGTCAGCTATGGCTAAAAGGGATGAAAACAGTGTGCTTTGGTATTATAATTTCCATTATAGATCATTAAACTGAAACCTTGGCAGTATAGAATTTCCAAGGTGACTTTGGATACAATTGGGGTGGGTAGAAAAAAACACATTGAGTTTATCCTTAGGGAAAGTATGGATTATTATAGGTGCCCCCAAAAGGATGGGGGTGAATGTTCAGTCAGGTGTATATTTTCCCGCCAGATATTGTATTTTTTGGCAGAAAGGGGTACAACTGTGTATGCCCTTTAAGGGGGATTTATTTGGGTGTAGCCTTACTGATCACTTCTTACTACTATGTTCTTGTTTTTTTCCCCATGACTTGTGATATTGGAAAAGGGGGTTTTAAGACCGTAGTTTGGAAATTTTCGGATACTGTTTGCTCCCTAGTGGGGCCCTCTTTCTTTGACCTAACAATAGTCCTCAGTTGTGTTTCCACAGCTGGTGTTTCCTGTTACTCTTTTTTGGTGTTTACTGTTCTTGTGAATTATTGTTTTTTTAAATTTTTGTCTGTATTTTTGTACTGTGTGCTTTTTTGAAAAAAATTTGTAATTAAATTTTTATCTGGGTTTTTTTTAAAAGACTACAATATAACATTACCCGTGTTTGGTGGTCCCTGAATTTTGTGGGGTTTAAATTATAATTATTGGGGAACCCAGGTAGGACTTTCAGTCGATTTTTGGATATAATTTTGAAAATTTTGCAGCATTTTTACTGAGTTTTGGAGTGTCTATTGGGAAAGGTTTAATGCATCGAAAAAACAGATAGTGAGTGCTGGGCGGGGTGAGTCTCCCTTCATTCACTTTTTAAAGACCAATGCTACCCTAAGTGTTGTGAGGATGGGACACCCCTGGTGCTATAATTACTTGGGTAATAAACCAAGTTCCTTTATAACTTTCAAAAAAAAATTAAAAGTAATTCAATTTATAAAAACCTTGAAAAACCCGAACCCCCTTCACAGACAAGAGAAAGACTATCCCCAGGCTATGCGACTCCCTATTGCTGCCTGTACATTCGCTGTTAAGGTGAAATCAAAAATAAAACTTGGGAATTTAAAAAAAAAAATAAAATACTCATATCCGCAGATGTCCCAGGAAAAAGTTCGTACAATGTAGGGACCTGCCGGTTTAAAAACGATCAGCCGATTTAGTCAGCTGCATCAAAAGTTTTCCATCCGGTCAGTGACTAAATCAGGTTATTGCCTTTTTCCGGCAGGCAAGCGAGCAGATGAATTGGATCGGTTTGGATGTTGTGGAACCCCGGGTTGTGGTCTACGTTGGGGGGGGGGGAAATTGGGGAGTATGTAATACAGTTGTTTAATGGAGGTGTGTGTGTTTTTTTTAATAAAAAGTTTTTTATTTGGTGTCTGTGCTTTTTTTTTTTTTCTTACAACTCCTACTATTGCTAAAGACGCTTGGGAAGAAGGTGTACCACCGGTCAGCGCTGCCAGGATAACTACATCAAAGAAAAGAGTAATGATGTTCAACCCAATCCTTTTTTTCCTACGCTTTTTAGGTGCCCTCCTGGGACCCTTATCAGGGTTAAAAAAAAAATAAAAAGGGCTCCCCTTTATCTCCTTTCCCATGGAATGGAGATTTGGCCCAAAAAATTACATCAGGGACCCTTTTTTTTGTTTGAATTATTTTTTCTTCACACTCTCCTGTGGACATGAAAAAAAAAAAATTGCAATCTGTAAAAAACCATATAAAAATGCAGATTTTTGAATGAATGCGTTTTTTTACCTGGCAAAAAATTGATCCTCAAAATCAAGGGAAAACGAACCCGAAAAAAAAAAGGGCAAAAATGCAGGTGTAAAATTTAGCCATAACATGTATTTCTAAAAAAAGGGCGGGAGGGTGGGGGGGTTTTCAAATTGTCGCAGCATACAACACCTTGCTGTGGCCCCCAGGGCCCCCTAAAACATTCTGCTCTATGTGGGGGTGCAGTTCACTTGTGCACTGAAGGGGGTTTTTTGGTTTCAGTTTGCTAATTAGTAGCGAGGATTTCCCGAGCTTCTCTGCAGTACTCGGGGGGCTCGCCGACACCCCCTGTCCCGGGTATATTTCGTGGAGTAAGGGAAAGTAGCGCCGGGGCATACTCGCTATCCTTGATCCCAACCAGTTAAAGAAAGGGCCCGACAGAAAAAACAGCCCCTGGCGGGTTTTGGGCCTATGGAGATGCAGAATCCACAAAGTCAGAGAACCATTGAGAGAAAAGCTCACCCCCATAGCCGGCACCCAGGGGAGTGTGGGGGACAGAGCCCGGACAAGCAGCACTGGGTCGAGGACTTGGCAGCACCGACAAACTAAAAGGAGGGTGGGTTTCCTATTAAAGGGTGAGTCAATGCAAGAGAGGGCTATTGCAGAGTTTTGGTTAAAGGGGGAAACCGAAGATTCACCGGGTATCCCCAGATTCCCCAACGGGGACCCCCAAATTTCCAAGTTGGAGTTACAACAAGGGGTGAAAGGACAGCAGCAACATGGCCCAAGAGTAGGGCATCCGCCAACAACCCGGGAGAAAACAAAAAGAGAGAGAACAGCCTGAAGGGACATTGAAAGAGTGAGGGGTCTCAGAGATGACAGCCTGGTGTAGTGGGTTTAGCAAAACGGGGGTAAAGTGACTGTAACTTGTGTTGAAGAAACTGTACTGAAAACTGCTGTAAACTGTTTGGAAGAAAATGAGAAAATAAACCGGGTGAACCCCGCTCTTGTGTCCCTGTTTGATTTCAGTATAAAGAAAATGTTTAAAAAGACTTTTATCTGTCGGAGCAGCCGGGCTTGCGGCGGGGGTCATCCATCTGGCTGGGGAGCCCCAACCCCCCTTTTTTTCCCGGCAGAAAAGGTGCAGCGGTGGTCCCATCACTGACAAAAAACCCGTGGGTGGGTCACGACACTTTATATCCTTATTTAAAAATTCCCTTTACTGGAGAACCGGGACACGGTCCGGACCCCGGACCTCCCTGACATCCCCACAGCAACCCGGTCCGGTACGAGTACCCCGTCCCCGGGGGTCACATAGAGGGGAAAACCCTTATGGTTCAGTTTCAAAGAAGATTTTGCCACCGGTCACAGTAAATCCCCATCGTTTAAAATGCACAATTTTGGAACATATTATATGGAAGAAAATTTAGAGGCCATTTATTGAAATTTGTGAAAATTTTAAAACACCCGGTAAAAAATCCACAGTATGTAATTTTACCATTTCTTTTTTTTGCACCCCGTGATGAATTCAATAAATTTTTAATTTTGCTGCAAGTCTTAGGTTTTGTTCACATGTGGAGTTTTTGCTGGGTTTTTTTTCAAATCATATTTTACAGCCAAAAAAATGGATTTTCTTCATCTCATTTCACATGCTCTTTTTTCTTTGCATATTTTGATCTTGCCCGCATTGTTATGTCAATTTCCCCCGGGCGTTTTGCCAGCATTTCACCTTTCAAAAAGAAAGGGTAAAAAATCATCTATAAAAACTGCATGGGAAAAGCAACGTGTGAATAGGGCCTTAGCGCAGTTGAGAGTTTAAGATGTCCCCCTACGTGAAAGCGAGATACCTATGTAGCATATTCCCTTTAGACAAATGTATATTATTATTTTTCCCGATTATGGGACATGAGGCAACAACATGGCTGTTTTATAAAAAATGGGCTGCTAGGAAGAATAAATCCAGGGTTTTATGCAGACTCGGAGTGAGGAAAATAAGAAATCCCCTCCCCAGTCATAACGTGGCTGTGCTTGGCTAGTCATGCATTTTCCCCGGTGTAGACCACATAATCTTTTGTGAATTTCCCTTTGCCTGGAAGGGATCAGTTAGCCACATGTACAGGAAACGATTTCTTAATCATTTTTTTAAAAATCTACATATTAAACTTTGGAAGCAGCCTCTTCTATTTCTGTGGGGTAAGACATTTCTCTCAATTTCAATATAGTTTTAGCTTTGAAAAAAAATAAAAATTTGAATGAATTTAAAAAAATAAAAATATCTCTGCTCCATGTTATAGAAGGTGCCCTCTAGGGGGAAGATGCTTTGATAGGGGGAAAGTATTCGAGCTAATTGTACATGATTCTTTAATAGAAGTGGTTGTTTATTGGTCTATGAAACAAAAAACGAAATATCAATTTGGACACCAGACCTGGAAAGAAAAATAGAAAACGTTCATATCTGATATAAAAGTGGCAGGATAAAAGGGATGACGGCGGAAAAGATTGCCGAAAGTGAACAAGCTATGGCAAAGTTATTCCTCACTTCTGTTGTAGGCCCGGAATAAATAAAACAAAAAAGAAGCCATCTGAGTTCAGAAAATCAGCAGCGTGGCAAGAGTAAAGAGATGGGTATGATGATTAAAACCAAACTGGCGGTGACCGAGAGCAAGGGCCCATCAACAACAGGGTTCTCGCTGCCCTTGAGGATAAAATTACAGTTATAAGTTTATATTAGCAAATCTGACGTGCCTCACATCCCTTATAAGCCCAGAAAGTGAGGAATTAAAGTGACAATTTAAAAAGTGTACCTGCCATTAAATTTTTATTGCATAATAATGTGGAGCAAGTGATAATAAACTTTCATATATACTTCAAAGTAAAAATATGGAACAAAACCTTTCAAAAGCCTTCCAAAAGATTTTTCCCACGGGGGCTGTTTCTAAACCGGGGACATATGCTCGTTGTCAGGGAGATCATATTCGTCCACACATGAATTACGGCCATATAAGGGGGGGGTGGAGTTTTACGGGTTTGATCAGGGTTTCAGGTTACCTCAGGCAAAGGACAGTGGTGTGCTCAGCCTGTCATCATGCAGCTCCTGTGATTCTCTATTGACACGGCTCTGCTCTGTGCAATCAGATGAGGAGCTGTGTAGAGTTCTTCAGCTGATAACATGGAGCAAACCCCAATGTGAATGGAGAAGATCAGAGGAGCTATGTTCTGACAGCCTGGAGCTCCCTCAGGCTAGTTTTCCACACTGAATTTTTCCCTGATAGGTTTCCAGGGGGTTTTTGTGTCCCAAAAACCCGGGAGTGTCTCAAAAACTTTTTAAAGGTGTCAATCTTTCAATTTTAATTTTTATCTGCAATTTTCCTCTCCTATTTTGGCACACAAACCGATGGAACCTGATCAGGGAAAAAAAACTGAAAGGGGTGAAACCAGCTTAGCCTGAGGGTAAAGATACACTGGTTAGTTTGTGAACGCCAGTGTTAGGCCCCACACCTTATGTGGCCTTTATTTATGTGTGGAGCGGGAAGACGGAGTTCCCTGACAACCAGCATTGTCAGGTTTAGAAAACAGCCCCAGTGGGGACATCTTCTGGAAGGTTTTTGAAAGGTTTTTTTCAGATTTCACTTATGAAAATATATGGAAAGTTTATCATAATCACTTGAACTACATTACTATTAAACCTAAAATTTAAATGGCGGGTTTTACTTTAAATGGGGTGAAGTCATTTCCAGTATTCTATGCCAAGAAAGTGTTCCAATCCACATGCTTGTAAAGTGCTATCTATTCCTTCTGAGTGGAAAATTTCATCTTCACCAGCATTAAGGTGCTGAAAAATTCCTTTACCTATTTCTCGCATATATTGTGGCTTGGTTGTCTGTTTCCCAAACCTCTACATCCCTTTTCCCCCCTTTAAAAGGGATTGAGCCGTGACCCAATTGTACCCTTATAATTAAAAGATCTTAGAATAAAAGAAAAGTTTCCCAATTGGATGTGTTAAAAAATATTTCCTCTGTCCTGAGATATTTTTCAAATGTGCTCCTTGGGAATGTATGGTGTTTGGGCCATGCAGGAAAAAGTCGAATTTACCACAGCTACGCAGCATGGGAGAAATTAAATGCCGTTTTACAAGCATTAATGTGGAAAGCATCTAATTCTTTTGTGATTTTTCATTTCTTGTCGTTTAAAAAAAATTATTTACATCACGAAAGGAAACAGTTAAATCCCAGCAAGTAATATTGTTAATACTTTTAATTTCTCCCCTGCCAGGAATTGTGGGTATATGCAGCCTGTTCCCGATTGGTCGGGACACATACATCACATAGGGACATGTGTAAGAAAATATCGGGACTGGAACATTTTGTTTAACAATTCAAATTGTGGAAATTATTTTTATTCTTAAATTTAATTACCGTATATACTCGTGTATAAGCCGAGTTTTTCAGCCCAAAAATTTTGGGGTGAAAAAATCTTTCCCCCTCGGCTTTTACACGAGTTTAATACGGGGGGGGCTGTGTCCCGGGGGTGTGTCCGGGGGATGTGGAGGCTTCAAAGGGGGCGGGGGGGGGGGAGGGCTGCTGTATGACGGCCCCGTCGCGTGGGGGTCCCGCTCATTAAATATTGCACGCTTTCCCCTGTCTATCCCCGGGGCAGGGGAAAGCAGTGAATAACAAAATTAAAATTTCACCCCCCAAAGTGCTGGCACCTGCCCCCCTTGTTAAAGGGCCCCCCCCCCCCCCCCGATGGTTTTATTTTTTACCATTCGGACTTTTTGATCCGCGCCGCTCCTCGATCCTCCTCGCGGCTCCGTCCGTCTTCTCATCTCGGTTTCCCCGGCCGTCGAGGCATGGGGACGTCATCGCGCGGCCCGGGGCCCCCGGGAAAGTAGAAGACGGAGGAGCAGCGGGAAGGAGCGGGGAAAAGCGGCGCGGATCGGGAAGCCCGGAAGGGTTTAAGGGAGAAGCGGGGGGGGGGCCCTTGCAAGGGGGGGCGGGGGCCCGGGCTGTGTACCCCAGGGGTGCTGGGGACCCCCAGGGGGCAGCTGGGTACCCCCTGGGGGCTGCTGGGGCCCCTGCTCGGGGACCCCCTGGGGGCTGTTGGTACCCCAAGGGGGCTGTTGGTACCCCCTGGGGGCTATTGGTACCCCCAGGGGGCCTGTTGGTACCCCCTGGGGGCGGGTTGGGTTTTACCCAGGGGGCTGTTGGTCCCCCCTGGGGGTGCTGGGGTACCTGCTGGGGACCCCAGGGGGCTGGTTGGTACCCCTTGGGGGCTGTTGGTCCCCCCTGGGGGCTGTTGGTACCCTTGGGGGCTTTTGGTACCCCAGGGGGTGTTGGTACCCCCTGGGGGCTTTTGGGTTTCCCCCGGGGGGGGCTGTTGGTACCCCTGGGGGTGCTGGTACCCCTGGGGGTTTTGGTTTGGTACCCCCAGGGGGCTGTTGGTACCCCTGGGGGCTGTTGGTACCCCCAGGGGGCTGCTGGTACCCCAGGGGGCTGATGGGTACCCCTGGGGGTTTGGCTATTTGACCCCTGGGGGCCTGCTGTATACCACTGGGGCTGCTGTATACTACCATGGGGCTGCTGGGGCTCCTGTATACTACCACTGGGGCTGCTGGGGCTCCTGTATACTACCACTGGGCTGCTGGGGAATCTGTATACTACCACTGGGGCTCCTGTATACTACCACTGGGGCTGCTGGGGCTCCTGTATACTACCACTGGGGCTGCTGGGGCTCCTGTATACTACACTGGGGCTGCTGGGGCTCCTGTATACTACCATGGGGCTGCTGGGGAATCTTGTATAACTACCACTGGGGCTGCTGGGGAATCTGTTATAATACCACTGGGGCTCCTGTATACTACCAAGGGGGCTGCTGGGGCTCCTGTTATACTACCACTGGGGCTTGCTGGGGCACCTTCCTGTATACTACCACTGGGGCTGCTGGGGAATCTGTATACTACCACTGGGGCTGCTGGGGAATCTGTATACTACCACTGGGGCTGCTGTATACTACCACTGGGGAGGCCTGTATACCACACTGCTGGGGTCTGTATACCTGTGCTGGGGTTCCACCCTCGGCTTATACACGAGGTCAATAGGTTTTTCCAGATTTTGGGGGGCAAAAGTAGGGGGGTCGGCTTATACACGGGTCGGCTTATACACGAGTATATACGGTAATTCAAATGTACAATTGTTCAATGTCACAACCTCTGTAAAGCGTAACCACTGTTTAAATTTCTATTTTAAAAATAATGAAGAGCTAAAGATTTTAATAAACTTTCAAATGTACTTTATCAGAGAATTCTGGTTGAAAACCATTATAACCCTTCCACAAGGTGTCCCCAGTATACTGAGTGTGAAGCAGAATATGTTGATTATCAGTCAGATCCGTCTTCACACTGAATACAGGGCATGTAACCACATGAAGGAAAGGGGGTATGGCATACACTGCTGGCAACAGCTGATGAGGAAGCAATGTATCACATTACTTCAGCCTACAACACAGTTGCAGAGCAATGTCAAATGTCAGGATCACTGCAAACTCCTCTTACCTTGGCAAAAGATTCTCTGATCTGTCATCTAGATCCACACAGCTCAGTCAGGATCTCTGTTAACCCTTTGTCCTGCTCTGACAGCCTGCTCTCAGAAGCTGTGTAAATACACACAACATTGCACTGACTCCTATCAGAGTGATGACCACACCCCCACAGCCATAAAATGCCAGTTTTTAAAAGAGCACAGAAAAATGTGAGAAAAGAAGTCATATGGCTCAAAAAAGCATTATGTTAGCTGCTATGTGACCCATCATTAACATCCAGTGCAGTACTGTTTTGTTTCAATGAAATTACAAATTTTCGCTTTACGTATAGTGTTAAAACGAAAAAAACAAAAGAGAATTACAAATCTTAGCTATATCCTCCTCTTCTGTCATCAAACAGTTACAAAATTCTTTAAAAATTGGGGCCCTTTGCATATCTGTCAACAATAATGCAGTCTGTAGGGAGCATGAGTGGAGGAGCTTTCGCACCTTGAGCTTTTGAGCCCCTCTACCAATATTAGGGCCCTTTCACATCAGCGTTTTTTGAAATTCGCGGCAGATGCGGTGAAAAAAACCGCATCTGCCACGATTACCGCATACCGGCTGCACTTGCGGCAGCGGTTGCGGTAAACGCCCATACTATGTATAGGCGGACTTGCGGCAGGTGCGGCAAGTGCGGTTTTGGCACTTGCGGCAGGTGCGGCCGCCGAAAAAAAAATTGCTGTCAGCCGCGTTTTTGTTTCACGGCCGCACCTGCCGCAAGTGCCAAAACCGCACTTGCCGCACCTTGCCACAAGTCTGCCTATACTTTAGTATGGCGTTTACCGCAACCGCGCCGCAAGTGCAGCCGGTATGCGGTAATCGTGGCAGATGCGGTTTTTTTCCTGCATCTGCCGCGAAAAAAACGCTGATGTGAAAGGGGCCTTACTTTCTTTGCTTTGATATTTGTAAGAAAAAGTTATATGTAATGATCCAATTCATTTTTTTTATCCCCCTATTGGATTATAAACTTTAAGTTATATTTTTTTTAAGCTTATGAACCAGTCTCTACAACTTGACACTCCCCCCTCCATGGAAAGCCTACACCATTATATTAATACTTTCTCTGTTGTGATTTTAATTAAACGAAACCTGAAGGTAGTTTTATGCCATCCAAACCAGGGGCAACATGACTCAGACACTGGCTCCATTATTGCAGGCATGTATGTGAAACTCCAGCAATTCAGAGAAAACATACTTTGAAAATTAAAAAAAAAATGACGTGTGTCTCAGCTGACTAGTCTGACACAGGTCTCTGGTGGCTTCATCACACACTGTTCCTCTAAAGCAGGGATCTCAACCTACAGTCTTCGAGGGCTGCAAACAGTGCCTGTTTTTAGGATTTCCTAGCATTGCACAAGGGTTGGAATCGTGACCTGTGCAGGTGATTCAATTATAATCTGTGCAATGGTAAGGAAATCTTGAAAATATGCACTGTCTGTAGCCGTCGAAGCATGGAGTTTGAGATCCCTGCTCTAAAGTGATATGGAGTGCATTGTGGGAAATTCAATGGGTACCTGCCTCTTGGACTAGTTATATGAGACGCATAGTCCTAGGCCTGCTTTTCAGACTAGTTTCCCTGAATGCTGCAAACATTTCAGTATAAAATTTACAGTCCTGCAATAACATACTTTGAGCAGAATGAGCCTCATGAAAGGTTCCCTTTACTTTGTGTGACATATAGGGAAAAGTTCCAATAATTGGATTTACGGTCTGTCTTTACAAAAAGCAACAAATAAGCAGCACTACGGTGGCTTCACACTTGCAGATGCATCTGCAGCGTTTTGCAGATGCATCTGCAGCGTTTTGCAGATGCATCTGCAAGTATCAGCATGCAGACCACGGCCGTGGTGTGAATGCTCTCATTGATTCCTATATGTGAGCCGTAAGCAGGCGTATGCCTGCTTACAGATCACACTCTCCCGCCCGCACTATGGACGCGAGATGTTGCGTCCAAGGTGCGGGGCGGGAGTGTGTGATCTGTCAGCAGGCATACGCCTGCTTACGGCTCACATATAGGAATCAATGAGAGCATTCAGACCGCGGTGCGCCCTATTATAAACATAGGGACCGCGGTCTGCATGCTGATACTTGCAGATGCATCTGCAAAACGCTGCAGATGCATCTGCAAGTGTGAAGGCAGCCTACCAGAAGATAGCTTGCAATATAAAGCGTGCAAATGCACATATTCCTTCCAAACTCTATGATATTAAGAAAGAGAGATTTTTGGCAAAATATTGATCAATCTTTTAAGCCACCCTGCCACGTCAAGGCAATCTCATCAATGCGGTCCTACTCTCTCTTTTTTTTTTTCACTTTAGTTGTGCCTGTAAAATGCCCCAGATTAGTGCGGCTTTTAATGATTCTGCTTTATATGTATGTTGGAGGCCACATGGCACAACTAAAATTAACAAAAAATATATGGAAATAGGACCGCATTGATGAGATTGCCTTGCACGTTGGCTCAAAAGATTGATCAATATTTTGCTAAATATCTTAATTTTATAATAATATATAGTTTGGAAGTAATATAACGTGCATTTGCACACTTTTTATTGCAAACTAACTTTGGCAGAGCTGGCTCATTTGTTGCCTTGGCTGCCTTTACAGTATTTTTTCTTCATATCATGCCAATCTTTTGTAATTTTAGATATTATCTATAAGTAAAGTTTAAAATAAAAATATTACTACCTTTATTAAGCTGCACTGGCATGCTCTCCGACTTCATGATGCGCTGATTTTGATGCGTCTGCTGGGATGTTGAGGCTTGATATGTAGATGGCTCCATGACTGTTTGAGTTGGCATGTCTGCTGTAAAACTAGCACTTACAGCACTGTGGCTTGTGTTTGATGGTGAAGACATAGGGTTCATAGGACCCCCACCGGGTGGATTTGGTGCCATTAACTTCCGCCCAAAGTTTAGTATACTGCTAGACACTTTGTTTATATTGAGGGGAGCAGGTTTGGTGTTCACACTAGAAAAAAAAGTGACAATTCATGGTTATACACTGTGCATTTGAAAGCATAATATACTGAATTAAATAAAACTATTTTAAAGGGAATCTGTCACCAGGTTTGTGCTATGTTATCTGGGGGCAGCATGTTATATGGGAGAGACCCTGACTGAAGATATGTATCACTTACTGGGCTTCTTGGTCAAGTTTTGATAAAATCACTATTTTCTCTGGTTCAGATCTAGCAGTTTTCTAAATGCTGAACCCCACACCACTGATTTGCATCTTTCTATGTACACTTTAGAATGGCAGAAAGCTGCTTATCAGTGGTGGGTCAGAATTACACAGAGCAGGAGAACTAATGGCATGAAACAACTAGTTATCTAGTGATATAATATCCTGCAAAACCTCACTAAATACATTCATAATCTATCCCTCGGTGGTCATCTACCATTAAAAAGGAATGCCGGGGAGATAAAAATGTTTTCTACTGTCCCTGCCCTCAGACTATGAAAACTGTGCGGCCCACTGCAGTTCTAAGATCTTTAGATAGCTTATAAATCAATAAAATAGTATCTGCTTCTTAGAACTCATCCCTCCCGTATGGGGCAATATGTCACAGAACAGATTTGGGCTGTCGGGCAACTGCGAGCTGCAGCCGAGAATAGTGGTGTGTGTTTGAGGCGTGGCTGCATGCTCTATTTCTCATCCTACATGCTATCCCCCACTCTTTGCCAACAAAACTCTATGCCTGTTGCATGCATGAATATTCCACTTGAATATTTTGCCTAATCCGCCCACTGCTCAGCGTCCTGCAAGGGGTGCACGCACTGTATGGCTGCTGGATAACTTCGCAAGGATTGCATCACAATCCTCTGTATCTCTCCTGAGCTGAAAAAGTCACTGCAGCATAGAAATATACAGTAAAGGAGAAAAAAGCCAGAACATTGCTGCCTGATGAAGTGGCCAAGTGGCCACGAAACGCGTTGGCTTGAGTGTGAATAAAGGTTTGCTTGCATCTTCGGTTTTTCCCTGTGGTCTAGCGAGGACAAACCCGGCTTTTTTCTCCTTTACTGTATGTATCTGCATCCCTGGATCTGCAGCGGCCAAAACTTCTAAAGGTGGTTGTGACTCTCACAACCATACCAGGTGAGTGGATTACCTTTGTTAATAACACGCTGGTTTCCCTCATCTACTGCCTTAGTGCGCTCCCCCTCTCTCTAAATGTTTGCAGCATAGAAATCATTGCACCAGAGAGGGTCCTGCAATGGGTGCCCACACTGGATGGATGCTGTATTACCGGTACTGTCAGCGCGGAGGATTGCATCATATCCTAAGCTGAGAGTGATAGCATGTATGTCTTTTCAATGGGCACCCCTTGCAGAACACAAAGAGGTGGGTGGGAGTAGGCTGAATATTCATGCATACCACTGGCATAGAGTGTGGGTGGCATAGAGTGGGGCTGGAATGTAAGAGCCGGTGGCTATCCCCCCCCCCCCCTGTTCTCGACTGCAGAAGTTGCCCGAAGCTGAAACAGCTCTGTGACCTATTGTCCCAAATGAGAGGGGTGAGGGCTGAGGAGCAGATACTACGTTATTGATTTATAAGTGATCTAAAGATTATAGAACTGCAGTGGACAGCTTCATAGTATATGATGTAAGGGACAGTAGTTTTTTTTTTTTTCAATTTCCCCTTTAAAAGTACCGTACTCTTACTGCAGTTATGTGGCTAAGGAAGAACAAGAAAATTGTAACTCCCCTTCTAGTGGCATCTCACTACCAAGTGATAATATACTTACTGCTTGTCTGATAGATAAGTGACAAATGTAGTTTGATGAAATATGTCTTTATTATCCTCAAAAATAGGCCATACAATGGTAACATTTTAGAAATTATTTGAAAAAGAACACAAAATGGCGTGTGCACATCAAATGTTAAACCACAACAGAACTTTATTCTTGATTGCTGTTATTATGTATAGAAACGTGGTTCAATGACTAGTCTCCATTAACAAATGTAGTAAATATTTTCTTTTAGACTTTTAGGAAATAGTTAAATGTCTTTATTTACCTACTATAGAATAGCTGACAGATAAAAAATACTAACCGTGACTGTTCATCAAGTCAAGTCCACGGGCTCTATAGTAGTCCAGATTTTGATGGAACTGATAACTCATTGGTCTTGGATTTTTCTGTGAATTGAAAGAGAAATAAAAATCATGATACTTCCAAAAAATGTGCATTAAAAACAAAATAGGACAGTTATAATTTTAGGTGCAATTGGTGTAGGACCTCTCCCCAAGAAGACTTCCATTTGACAAGACCTTACAATGTGCTTCCCTTAAGGGTACCTTTACACGCGGCAACTTTTCTAGGAATTTCACTGGCAACTTACTGGTTGCAGTGAAATCATGGAGACATTGTTCTATCTTGTTGCTGTGTACAAAGGGAACAATGTGTCCATGGTTTCACGCAACCAGTAAGTTGCCAGTGAAATTCCTAGAAAAGTTGCCGCGTGTAAAGGTACCTTAAGAGGCTCTCACCTTCTAGAAAACTATTTTTATCACATTTGTTTGCATTTCATTCTATATGCCATATAGGAAATTAATCATACAATTCTAATTTATTCAAATAGCCACACTTGTCATTTTACGCTTTAATTATTTTGCACAAAGAGGTGTATTTCAAAAATGCTTTAAAAAAGAAAAGATGAATGTGCCACCATCTTCATATTTTACTGTGATAAATCAGCTTGAAATATAGTGACGTATAAATATTGTTTCCATGTTTCAGGAGAATAATTAGCATTTTTTTTAACTAATCCCAAACAAAAAAAAAACCTAAGAAAAGGAAACATTCTACACGACTGCAAAGTCAATGACCCCAACTCAAATAAATTACATCAAAGTAATGGCAAGCCTATAATTATAAATCTAATCTATCTAAAGCACCGCATTAACACAGTGCAAGCAGCGCCTAGAGACACGACATACCTCTTTATGGTACATGCATGACAGCTTTAAGACCTAGGCATTGTAACATTCAAGAACATTTCTACCAGAACTTAAAAATATTAACCACACATTAGAAAATCATGCAGCAATTCTGCAGCCTAGATATACACTTAGATTTCATAAAAAGCCTGGACAACCCCTTTAAAAGTATTATCTTACAATTAATAATTTTTGCCTACCTATAGGACAGGTAATAAATGTCTGAGCGCTGGGGACCACAATCTGTGACCCCTATGGCTATTAGATCACAAGTCATAACTCCGGTTTTCTTCTTTACTAAGCAACCATGGTAAAAACAAACTAGTAGAGAGCAATAGTAAGGGAAGGGTCCTGTCAACTTTCAGGCTCCTTATCTCACCATCACTACATCTTTGAGTGTGAGACTGCATTCGTTTTATAGACCATCATCTTGGGTATCTCATACACCAATTTGACTAGCAACTTTGTAGCATAGGATCCGTTCCCTGCAGTAAGATTGCCTGGCTCTGCATGTCTGTGCTTTTTAAAATAATGGCTAAATAAATGTCAAGTTTTAAGAACCCTATCTCCTGTGGTCGCTGGAGACTACTCTTCTTGTATATTGGATTTCCTCACCGCCGGGACCAGGGCGGCTGCGTGAGCCGATGACCAGCCAAGGAACCAGGATATAACGGCATGAGCTGAACATTTTTCTTTTTATATGATTAGTGATGAGTGAACCCGAACTGTAAAGTTCCGAGTCCATACTGAACACCTAGTGTTCGGGTCTAGATCCCTCACAGTTATTGCCCCTCCCACTTCCAGGGTAAGAATAGCAGCCCGCAGCCACCGTAGAAATTGGCGCATTCATTAAAAGTGCTAAATCTGGCGCTTTACCTGATTTTCTCAATTTGCCCTGGTGCGCTGGCAATTGGGAGTAATAGAAGGGGTTAATTACAGCTTAGAATTGACAGCTGTCATCAAGCGCTAGATTAGTAATGCTGAAGCCTCTATGAGGCCCGCACATTACCAATCATATACGTGAATAATTATACACAGAGAAAAATCCTTTATTTCAAATTAAACACACAGACAACTCTCTTATACTCCTTTATTAACCCCAAACATACCCAGCTCCGATGGTAAATCCACAGCATGATCTCCCGCAAAGCTCCCCGGCTCTGCTACATTGTGGTGAGCGGAGACATTAGTGTCCGCTCACTGCAAGCAGTTCTCTCACAATGACAGCCGTCTGTGGGAGCGGTGACATAAGAGTCTACTTCATCTGAGGTTACAGCTGGCGTGGCTCAGCTGTGACTTCAGATGAACTCTCTGACGTCACCACTCTCACAACCGGTTGTCAGTGTGAGAGAGATGCTTACAATGAGAGGATGCTGTTATGTCTATACTCACGACAATGTGGCAGAGCCGGGGGAGCTTTGCGGGAGATCGTGCTGTGGATTTACCATTTGAGGTGGGTATGTTTTGGGTTAATAAATGGGTAAATTAATGTTCTCTGAGTGTTTTATATCAAATAAAGGATTTTTCCTCTATGTGTGTGTTTTTTAACTATTTACTTATTGGATTGGTAATATGCGGGTGTTATAGAGGCCTGAACATTACCAATATTGAGCTTGATGACAGCTGTCAATTCCCAGCTGTAACTAACCCCTTCTATTACCCCAATGCCACTGCAACAGGGCAATCGAGAAGATCTGGGTAAAGAACCAGGATTTGGTATTATTAATGAATGCGCCAATTTCTGGGGTGGTAGCGTTCAGCTGTTCTTACCCTGGGGTGGGGGAATAACTGTGTGAGAATAACATGTGTTTTAACTTGGCTGAGTATTAAATTGGGGGGAGGGAATCCACGCCACTGTGTTTTCGAATTAGTTATTTAAATAATAAACAAAAACCCGAGTGGAATCCCCATATTTGATACTCAGCTAATGTAAAGAGCACAGCTGGTAGCTGCAGGCCGCAGCTGCCCACTTTATCTGCACTGAAAATCAAAAATATAGGGGACCCTATGCATTTTTTTTGTAATTATTTTTCTACACATGATGGCACATTCGTTGCCAATCAACTAATGTGTATGGCATCCAATCACAGACCTTGGCACAATGGGTTGGAGTGCGGTCTGACTGAATAGCCAATCACAGACGCTGTCACAGAGAGTGGGTGTCTGTGATTGGTTGTTAGAGTCAGTGCAATGAATAAACAATGGGGGTCAATGAATGGACCCAGACGCAAGTGTGACTGCAGTGCGAGACTGGTAAGTATAATTCTCCTGCTTTAATCGTTATTTTGCTTTCTGTTACAGCCCTCATCCTTACTGCCACTATTTTATAACTCTAAAGCTTGGGTCATCATAGATTTTATGGGGTTTGGGCTCAAGTTCTGGTCATGTCCGAACCTGGACTTTAAAAATAGTCTGTCCGGATCCACCGAAACCGAACATCTGTGGGTTCGCCCAGCTCTACATATGATTAGTTATGCAGATTTTTCTCATGTCACTACATTGTTACTGTTTTGCTCCTGTTGTTTGAAAAATCTTTTTCTTCCTATATACTACAAATTATAACCTAATATCATATTCCCTAATAGCTTAGTGTGTTATTAGGTTGATTTCCAAGTCAAGTCACTGCTTCAATCGAGAAGCAGCCATACAAAAGATTTCCCAAAAAAAGAGAAACAACCTCATGCAGGTCATCGATAGAGGCCTCTTGGCCAAAAAAATTGCCAAACTGCATCATGTGAATGCCATGAAAGTTGGAAGAATACAAAATGATGTCAATCCATTCAAAGTCAAGAGGTAGACAAACAGGCAAAATATCAGATTCAACAAGTCATTCTGGTGCAACAAACATGACAGTGGAGGTGGGTCGTATGCTTCGTAATACTGAGATCACCAAAACCATGCAAGCACTGTGTGACTCATGTTACACAAGTCTGACCAAAAAAAGGTGAAGCAGCCTTGACTTAAATATCATTATAACAAGCCCTAGCTCAAATTTGCAAAAAATTAAAAAATGTGGACAATAGAATATTGGAAACAGGTGATTTGGAGCAATTAGAGGAAAGTTAATAGACTAGGCTCTGATGGGTGCAAAAAGGTCTGGAAGAAATATGGGAAAAGGTGACTAGTGAATCAAGAAATTGAAGGAACTCTCAAGTTTGGTAGAGAAAGCCTGATGCTGTGGGGTTGTTTCACAGTCAAAGGCATTGGATACTTGACCAGGATCGATGATGGTCTCAATGCTGAGTTATATTTGAAAATCCTACAAGACGAGTTACTTTGTACACTTGAGTACTGTGGGTACGAAAAGGACAACATAGTTTTCCAGCAGGACAATGACCTGAAGCATATATTTAGATTGAAGGAGAAATGGTTCAATGACAATGAAGTAGAGGTGCCTCCAAAGTGCCTAGGCACTTGTGGGTAGAGGTGAAGAAAAGTCTGTATACACATCCGAGTGAGTCGCAGTATTCACCATCACTGTGAATGTGTAGAAGAGACCTGGGATCAGATTTCGGTCGAGACATGCTATGATTGAGAGAATGGCAAAAAGAATTCAGGCAGTGTTAAAAGCCAAAGTTGGATTTACAAAATAAAAAAAAATTAAAGTTAGATTTTTAGGAGCAAACAGTAACAATGCAGTGACATAACAAAAATTTGCATAACTGATTATTATTGTAATATATTTATATAGCGCCATTAGATTCCACAGCCCTTTACATATGGAAGGGTAGATGAGGGCAGGTACAATACAAATGGACAGTCAAGTCGTACAGGTACGGGAGAGGAGGGAACCTATCTGCGAGGGTTCACAGTCTACAGGGGGCTGGTGGGGATACAGTAGGAGGGGGTGGTGCCTACTGTGAGATGGTGCGGTGGACCAAGTCTCATTGTAGGTTGTAGGCTTAATGAAAGAGGTGAGTCTTCAAGTATCTTTTCAAGGTTCCCAGGGTAGGCAAGTGTCTGATGTGTTGGGGCAGAGAGTTGCTAAATGGTTGCAAGTCACATTTATGTATGAGATAGCCAAGATGATTGTCTATATAATGAAGGTAGTCTCATGCTCAAAGCTGTAGTGGATGGTGAAATATGGAGCAGGAAAATAAAAGGTTCAAAATACGTCAAAAAAACAAACTCCATGTGAATTATCTGAGAAGGTGTCAGTCACTTGACAACAATCCATTCCACATTCCAGCTTCAGAGTAACGGGCACCACCATCTCCACCGGGCAGAATGGTGTCCACAGGCCCTTACAACAGTCAGGGACTCAAAAATTGCCTTAGTGCCTGATAATTTTATTCACCCCTCAATAAATCAGTGAAAACCTGGCCCTACGAACAGTGAGTACAATAAGATCTGGACACATCATTACTAAGGTCAGGTAAGAATTATACGTCTATGAATACCCCAATAGACAGAACACAGGCAAATAAATAATTTATCTGACTCCCAGAAAATGGTGATGTCTAATAACTGGTGCCGTGTTGAAGAATGGCATATTAAAGGATATATTTATCTCTCACATCTAGCATTTTACTCTTGGAGATATGAATTGCATAGCAAGTTAAACTTTAATAAAGCAGAACCTTTTAAGACATCAATCATGCATTCATTTTCCAGATCTACATATAATTAAGACAACCTGAGCGCTTGTAAGTAAATAACAACATTATTGACTGATTACAGATTAGAAGGTATTTGATAATGTTACCAATGCAAATATCACCAGTGACCACTAGATGGCAGGCACAGTCTTTGTCTTTACGGGATTCACAAAGGGGTCTTACTAGAAAACGGATTCCTAAACCAAAGTGACATAGGACTGAACAAACTAAGAACCATGGACATAGACTTGTATGCTGTACTGTATATACGCTGTGCTGTATATACGCTATGCTGTATATGCGTACGTACCTGGGACACCCTCATTCATTTTGTGATGCCAGTTCAAAATCAGCTAATTTAACATAAAAGTGAATGGACGTCTAAAGTGCCTTTTAGATGTCAAGTAATCCCAAAGTAGGCATGCAGGTAAGCAGCTGCCATACACTTTCTGTGACAGTGTGATTTGGTATTTGTCCATATAGGACACAATACGCAGATTTTCTAATGTGGATTTATGTAGTTAGTGTAAGATATTGCATTATTAAAAAATTACATATTTAAATTTCCAGGTCTGTAAAAGCCGTAAGTCTAGGAAACTCTAAATACTTATCCTGTATAATGAATGGCATAAAGCAAAAAAATCAAAAGTGTGATTTGAAATTTTTGTCTGTTTCACAGCCCAAAAAATGAAGTAGAAAACATTCAAATAACAGTAACAAAAAATTTCAAATCACCACTCCAAGTATAAAAAAACATCAAGTAGCTCCAGCACCATTAAAAAAAGCTACAAAGTTCAGATATGTTTTAAATCATTAAAAAAAGTAAAAACATACATGAGTTTGCTATTGCCGACCTGAAGAATCATACTGTCCGGTCATTTTCACTGCACAGCGACGGCCATTAATATGATAAGAGACGTCAGAACTCCATTTCTTTTTCACCATTCTACCCTACCTTACCCCAAACATGTTTTACAGTTTTTCAGTACATAATGTTAAAATGAATTGTGTCATTCAAATCCACATCTAGCAAAAAAGAACTGAAGATAGGGAAGAAAAACAAGCACAAAAAAGAACATTTGTTCGGTATTCAGGAGTTGTTATTAAAGATAAGTGACCCTTTCAAGGTTCGATTTGGGTTGCCAAATGTCCTGGTGTTGAGCAAACCCGTTTGGCTGCATTGCAGCGAGCACTACTGTGGTCGGATACAGTTGATGCTTGGCCCAGTGTGGCAGTGTTTGATCGGTTCATACTGGGCTTAAAAGAACAGTTTGTAGGTGTAGAGTGCATCCAAGCTTAATTAAAAAGAAAAAAAATGTCTTCCCACCCCTGGAAGTGCTTTGTTAATGGCTGGCTGTATGTGGGCAAAGAGCTGAGCTGCCAATCAGTGACTTCCATTGAGCTTCGTGTCAAATTCAGGGTCACGAACAGTGCACCAAAAAGTGTGGCTGCAGCAGCTGAACCCGAACTTCAAGAGGTTTGCTCATCTCTACTTCTCATGTCAGGACATGTGTGTCAAGGTTTTCGTACATGTACAAAACTTTGATACAATGGATTCTCTCGATGTGTAAAATCGGAATTGTTTCTCAAGGCTCATGATCCTTATTCGAGATACAGATCAACTAGATGCTAGTTATTGTGTGACACCTACAGCTTATAAAGATAATCTTTGGAAAACATATACAAAAAAACTGCAGCATACCCTGTCTGGTGACCAATATCACAGCATACACAAGAAAAAGACATTATGGTTTCTGGTCTCAGACAGCAAGAAAATATCAGTACAATAAATGTAGAACGGAAGCTGAATGTTGCTTGAAAGTTACATTTCATTTAGTTTACAATATCCCAAAAAAAGACCCCAGTGATGAACAAATTCATTCGCCCAATTTACTGGTTTAGTGGGTTGCCAAAAGAATCTTAAAGGGAACATGCCATCAACTTTATTCCCTTAAACCTATCACTATCTGTCCCTGTAGCTTCCTACTACATCCCCTAATCATCCCTGTCTGACCCAATACTGTACTGCAATCACTGTGAAAAATGCTTTTTATAAATTACATGTCCTTATGTTAATAAGCAGGGTGTTGTCAAGATTGCAGACACTATGGGCGTTCTGTAAGGCTCTATGTTCCCTGTCGCTCCATTGTAATCACGCCCTGGTGGGCATGATAATTAATGCAGAAGCGCGGGCCCGAAGTTTTGAAATTTGTGGGTATAATGCGTTAGCTGCACATCATTTCCAGTCCATTGTAGAGAATTATTGGGTGTACTCCGCGGCTCCACAGCATGCACAGTGTGCATTCGGAAGCCGGCTAGTACACACAATAATACCCCACAATGTGCCGGACCGGAAATGATGTGCCGCTAACGCATCATACCCGGAGGAAGATCCACATATTTCAAACTCAGGATCGTGCTTCAGCATTAATTATCATGCCCACCGGGGCGTGATTACAACAGAGTGATGGGGGACATGGAGCATTACAGAACGCCCACAGTGTTGTGAGGCATTTTAACAATAAAACATTTTTTATTATGGAATTTCTCTATTTGATTATCATCCTGTTCCCATTGGGGCTCACAATCTAAAGTCTTTGGAGTGTAGGAGGAATCCGGGGAATCTGGAGGAAACCCTCGCAAACAGGGAGAGAACATGCAAATGTTGTCCTTGGTGGGATTTGAACCAGGACGATAGCGCTGCAAAGCAACAGTGTTAGCCACAGTGGTACCATGCAGCTCACTGTGATGCTGGTATAATAGCCCTGTGTGACAGAGCTTATTGGGTCTCTCATAACTCAGCAGCTCCTGATATCTTCCTACACCCAGCAATCACATCATCAATGGGTCTGGAGGTGAAAGCACTGTCAGTGATTCCTAATCTGTATCCACACTTGTTCAGTGCTGTGAATACAGTTAACAGGAAGACAGAGATGGTAATAAAACCATTTTGCCTTCTCTGTGGGAAGTCTGGCCATTTCCCCATCCTCGCAGCTACAAATCATGCAAGCTGCTTACTCAACACAGACATTTTAGAACATCAGTGCAGGAAAAAAGAGTGGATTGCTTTGATATTTAAAGTCCTGAACTGGTTAATAATTCCAGCTTTTGACTGTAAAGAAGTACAGTGATACCTTGGTTTGCAACGGTAATTTGTCCAAAAATGATTGACGAAAACCGAAAGCGTCGAAAACCAAGGCAACAATTTCCAAAGGAAACAATGTAAAATGAATTAATTGGTTCAGGACACTGCAAAAGACCTAAAGAAAAACACATTTTATAGTGAATAAAGAAAGAGGTTTATACTGGAAACACTCAGCAATAACTGTAACATGAATATAAAAGAAAAATAACCTCAGTACTTCGGTTATCGCCCTGCTGTTTGAATAAAGCCTAAAGCAGGGCGGGCTCAGCCGGTGACGTCACGCAAGGCTGCTCTATGTGACCAGCGTGATTGACAGCGCAGGAGAAACAGAGGGCACAGCAGGAGGTGGCGGCAGGGACATACAGGGGGGGGGGAAGGAGAACAACCACGGAGCATGCTGGAGAAATATGCCAGCAGTGAAGAGCTGGTAATAAGACCCCACCGATTAGACTAGTTATATATAAGCTGTCTAAAGTCTATTTCCCAGGATTCAGGGGGGCTAGAGCCATAGGAGACCAGTGCTGCATTTACTTTGCCATGCAGCAGGGGATGTCAAGTCCTTTTTAATGCTATTTTATTTTCATAAAAGCTATTTTTGGTGTATGTATGGAAAAGGCCAAGGAATGGAGAGAGGGGTACACTTAAGCCAAAATTGGCAGTGAAGTATAGACAAAAAAATGACGAAAACCGAGACACATTTTTCATTGAAAAAGTCGATGAAAACTGAAACTGACGATAACCAAAGTACTGAGGTATCACTGTATATAGTAGAATAATAAGGTAAATACACTTTAATACAGGGACATCTTCAAATACAACCATGACGGTTGCCCAAGATGTCAAAATTGAATCCCGGAATTAGCAGCTCTCTTGTTCATGGACTGTCAGACACAGGCCATTTACGAGTGTGGTTTTCTTTCTAGGCCAATATGATGACATTACAGCTCCCACGGAGATCGTCACTCAGCTTTAGGAGAGAAAAAATCTGCCTATCTGGGCATCAATACAGGACCTGGTAAGGAAAATAGATTTGTCTTTATAGGAAGGAATGATGACAACCATTGATGGAGATGTAACCGGTGCCGCATTGGATAAGATGGCTGAAGGTGACTCAGGCCTTCACATTTCTACCGCTGCTGAGGCAATGTCATTATTTGACTTCATGAACTTGTTCTACTGCTTCGTCCTTCCAGTGAAGGTGCTGGCAGGATACCTGAATGTATCAGTTCGCATAGAAGCAAACAGTACAATAACTGGTGAATGAATGAAGACTTTGGCTGCAGAAAGCCTGGCGCATTTCCAGGCTGTACAGATTCCACTTTTCTATATTAATAATAAGCCGGCAGCTTTTAATGGAGACAAAACTGTTAGTATCAATTTCTGCAAACTGGAGTAAAAAAAAAAAAAAAAATAATAATAATAATAGAGAATAAAGAAGACAAGGCGGCGGTGTTTTATAAAACCACATAAAGTCTAAGCTCTCAGTTCTCAGGATTAAGCGTCTTGTTATTGAAAACAATGAGTAGATAGATCATATGGTGCACATGTGTTTTCAAAGGATTGACAAGCAATTCAGGACGAGAAACACAGATCTGCCATCTAAGTGCTCACATCCATTATTAGGAATAATGATCCTACCTGAATATATGAATAAGATGCAAGTATTACTTCAGCAGGGCAATTTACATTCCTGTGAGGTTTGCTGGTATTAAAATGAGCTGTTTACAGTACGGGGAGATTAAAAAGTGCACTTGAAATGCAATTTTGAAGGTATAATGGAAATGTGAGAACAAAATTGAAGAATTATTTCTTGGAAATTTAAGAGACAGAAAAGTCCCATGTTTTGAGTGCCGGCCCCCTGTCAAAAGGACTGCCGCGTTAACCCTTCTGTAAATTAATACTCTGTCACTACAAGGAGTACAGTAACTATGAGACAGTCCGGCGTAGAGCAGCATGGGAGCGAAACTACATTGTGAGATAAGGCCCTAAATATTGATCCTAGTTTATTGATCCTATTTGGAAAGTCTCTGTCATGAGACATATGAACACTAATACCTCTCAGTGTATAGGATTAGTCACGCGTTTCTCATGACTGTTCCTTAAAATCAACTTGATTAAATCTGACATTAAAAAAGAACTGTCACTTCCAATATATATATGTCATTCTGTAAAACGTTTATAAATGCTGCTGCTCTCCTGAACTTGGGATTGTTCCCGTGTCTGTCTGATTTGGTCCCCTCTTTCCTGTATGTATGCTTAGTATTCCCAGCCACATAGGTGGTTCTCAACACTACTAAAGGGAGTCTTTTTGAGGACCAGGGGCGTAGCTACAATAGGTGCAGGGGTTGCAATTGCACCCGGGCCCAGCAGGCTAGGGGGGCCCCAGAAGTCCCTTTGACCTATAGAAAAAGACATACTATTAAAGATTTGCAATAATTGGGCCTGAAGTTATGCCACTGTTGAGGACCACACACATTTAGTTAACGAGACTAGACTTATATGCAGCAAACAGGATGCCATATCTTAGGAATAGAGAAAACTGAAAATTAAATATAAAACATTTCATATTTGGCATTTACAGAAGGAAAAGAAACCATGAGGGAAATGTAACTGGTTAATAACAGAATTCTAATTATGTCATATAATATTCTGGAGCTTAAACGAAAACTGAGTTTATTAAAAGTGATGTGCAGTTTGTGTCACTCTTTGACTATTTTTCGTGTCTGGCACTATAGAAAAGTCACATTTTATCCCATAAAGAAAAAAGTATCATAAAGAAACCTAAATCTGTTCATAGATTTTAGGGGCATTTGTTAAAAAAATGTATGCATACACGAAAGTCCTCTGTTGACAGATCTCATAGAGAGGATGTTGCCATGTTGAATTTCATGTTGCTAGATCCACTGGGTGATTAGCTTTGGCATATTGTGCCTAGTTCCTCCTGCTTCTGAGATCTAACACTGCTCAGTATAAGCTGCGGCTGTCAGTCAGGCTTGGTTAGCACCTATTGCCGCAACACTGACCTCTCCACGACATCTGTGGCATACTTAATGCGGCCAGGCTCTTAGAAGCAGAGAGGGGTATGCATAATTACAAGGCAGCAGCACACAGGTCCCACCCATTGCGGCTTGCTCAGAAACAGAGAACTCACACAGGACAAAGTAATATAACTTTTTCTCTTGCTTTACAAAAGCGATTTTTTCTGCAAAAGGGATAGCTAGAAATGATAAGAGGGGGTGCAGGGACAGGTCTAAAGATACGCGGGGTCAGTTTCTGTGTTTAGGATCACTTTAAAGGAGGAGTATGCCCTTAGCCATATGATGAGAAGCATATCTGGTTAAGTACAGTTTATATAAGGCACCTTTCCCCATAGGGGGGTGCCTGAGCAATGTGGTCTACTGCTAGAGATGTGTTGTTGGTTGCCAGCTCCCTGTCCAATAATTTGTCACTGTGCCTGTGATCCCGATCCTCTAAGCTTGGTCTCATCCTAGTGCCTACCTGCACCTGCTGGCATCTACCATGCCTTATGCCAGCCTGCACCTGCTGTGCTGTACCAGCTTGAATCTGTCTGCATTGGCCGTGCCGCATATACCAGCCAGCACCTGCCCTGCCTTAACAGCCATCTACCAGCCTGAACCTGTCTGCATCTGCTTCAACTTATATTCCAGCCTGCACCTGCCTACCCCTGAGCAAGATCCGCTGTGCTGCCTCGTAGCAGCCACATCTGCCATTACCAGTTGAGCCTTGCCATCTGCCTGAATTGGCCACTCTGGCTGCACCTACTCAGAGACACTACCTGTCCAATAGAGCCAACTCCTGGAGTGAGCTGTCGTGATACTGAGACCCATTGGGGCTGCACCTGACAGCCAACTTAAAGCTTAGCCTAACTCCACCTCCTGTGGCATTAGCAGAAGACTCAGTGGTCATCCAGGTGGCTATTGGTGCCATGGCCCAGTGGGTCTACTCCCGGATGCTAACCCTGTGTGTATTACACTAGTTGGTGGAGACTGAGCATTTTCTTTGCTGATTATCTTTGCTGATCTTCCTTGCTGAATTTCCTTGCTGATTTTCATTGCTGATTTTTCATTGCTGATTAATATGGTAACTGAATATCCACCATTCAGGTTTTGTTTCAACAGTAAATGTAAATTATCAGGAAATAAACATATATCTCATATATAATTGCCGAAGGCACGTTTTTGTCGGACCCCGGCACGCCGTGGCTTTGTCACTATGTGACGTCACCACGCCGTGCGAGGCATTGCCCGCGTAGCGGGCATTGCGACCGCCGCTGTCATCCCGCCACTCGGCATGAGGGGCCCATTGCCTCCACCCCCTGGGGGGCCCCGTGCTGACACCAGCCGCCCGCCGTGCGCCCGGAGAGGAGGGAGGACGGAACTTCCTGTCCGGCAGCTCTGCCCGCCCCTCCTCTCCTCCTACAGCACACGCACGCCGGTGGCGGTGAGTCTGCACTCCCCCTGGCCATCTGTCTGACAGCACCCCCCCCCCCTCCAGCCTCCGCTCTCCCCTCCAGCCTCCGTTCTCCTCTCCAGCCTCCCTTATGCCCTCCAGCCTCTGCCATCCAGCCTCCGCTCTCCCCTCCAGCCTATCCCCTCCAGCCTATCCCCTCCAGCCTCCGCTCTGCCCTCCAGCCTCCGCTCTGCCCTCCAGCCTCCGCTCTGCCCTCCAGCCTCCGCTCTGCCCTCCAGCCTCCGCTCTCCCCTCCAGCCTCTGCCCTCCAGCCTCCGCTCTGCCCTCCAGCCTCCAGCCTCTGACCTCCAGCCTCTGACCTCCAGCCTCCGCTCTGCCCTCCAGCCTCCGCTCTGCCCTCCAGCCTCCGCTCTCCCCTCCAGCCTCTGCCCTCCAGCCTCCGCTCTGCCCTCCAGCCTCCAGCCTCTGACCTCCAGCCTCTGACCTCCAGCCTCCGCTCTGACCTCCAGCCTCCGCTCTGCCCTCCAGCCTCCGCTCTGCCCTCCAGCCTCCGCTCTGCCCTCCAGCCTCCGCTCTCCCCTCCAGCCTCCGCTCTCCCCTCCAGCCTCTGCCCTCCAGCCTCCGCTCTGCCCTCCAGCCTCCGCTCTGCCCTCCAGCCTCCGCTCTGCCCTCCAGCCTCCGCTCTCCCCTCCAGCCTCCGCTCTCCCCTCCAGCCTCCGCTCTCCCCTCCAGCCTCTGCCCTCCAGCCTCCGCTCTGCCCTCCAGCCTCCGCTCTGCCCTCCAGCCTCCGCTCTCCCCTCCAGCCTCCGCTCTCCCCTCCAGCCTCTGCCCTCCAGCCTCCGCTCTGCCCTCCAGCCTCCAGCCTCTGACCTCCAGCCTCTGACCTCCAGCCTCCGCTCTGCCCTCCAGCCTCCGCTCTCCCCTCCAGCCTCCGCTCTCCCCTCCAGCCTCTGCCCTCCAGCCTCCGCTCTGCCCTCCAGCCTCCAGCCTCTGACCTCCAGCCTCTGACCTCCAGCCTCCGCTCTGACCTCCAGCCTCCGCTCTGCCCTCCAGCCTCCGCTCTGCCCTCCAGCCTCCGCTCTACCCTCCAGCCTCCGCTCTACCCTCCAGCCTCCGCTCTACCCTCCAGCCTCCGCTCTACCCTCCAGCCTCCGCTCTCCCCTCCAGCCTCCGCTCTCCCCTCCAGCCTCCGCTCTGCCCTCCAGCCTCCGCTCTGCCCTCCAGCCTCCGCTCTGCCCTCCAGCCTCCGCTCTGCCCTCCAGCCTCCGCTCTGCCCTCCAGCCTCCGCTCTGCCCTCCAGCCTCCGCTCTCCCCTCCAGCCCCCGCTCTCCCCTCCAGCCCCCGCTCTCCCCTCCAGCCTCCGCTCTCCCCTCCAGCCTCTGCCCTCCAGCCTCCGCTCTGACCTCCAGCCTCCGCTCTGACCTCCAGCCTCCGCTCTGACCTCCAGCCTCTGACCTCCAGCCTCTGACCTCCAGCCTCCGCTCTGACCTCCAGCCTCCGCTCTGACCTCCAGCCTCCGCTCTGACCTCCAGCCTCCGCTCTGACCTCCAGCCTCCGCTCTGCCCTCCAGCCTCCGCTCTCCCCTCCAGCCTCCGCTCTCCCCTCCAGCCTCCGCTCTCCCCTCCAGCCTCCGCTCTCCCCTCCAGCCTCTGCTCTGCCCTCCAGCCTCTGCTCTGCCCTCCAGCCTCTGCTCTGCCCTCCAGCCTCTGCTCTGCCCTCCAGCCTCTGCTCTGCCCTCCAGCCTCCGCTCTGCCTTCCAGCCTCCGCTCTGCCCTCCAGCCTCCGCTCTGCCCTCCAGCCTCCGCTCTGCCCTCCAGCCTCCGCTCTGCCCTCCAGCCTCTGCTCTCCCCTCCAGCCTCCGCTCTCCTCTCCAGCCTCCGTTCTCCCCTCCAGCCTCTGCCCTAAAGCCTCTGCCCTCCAGCCTCTCCCCTCCAGCCTTTCCCCTCCAGCCTCTCCTTTCCAGCCTCCAGCCAATCCCCTCCAGCCTCCAGCCAATCCCCTCCAGCCTCCGCTCTCCCTTCCAGCCTCTGCTCTCCCTTCCAGCCTCCGCTCTCCCCTCCAGCCTCTGCCCTCCAGCCTCTGCTCTGCCCTCTAGCCTCTGCCCTCCCCTCCAGCCTCCGCTCTCCCCTCCAGCCTCCGCTCTCCTCACCCCTCCATATGCAATGTACAGTATCTACTATATAATTGCCGTAGGCACTTTCGTGTGGGTACCCGAAAAGACCGTGGCTATGTCACTCTGTGACGTCAGCACGGCGAAGCATTGGCCGCGTAGCGGCCAATGCGAGTCGCTGGCCTGCGCGAGCAATGGCCGCGAGGCCATTGCTCGCGCAGGCTGAGGACGAGCAATGCGAGTCGCTGGCTTGCGCGAGCAATGGCCGCGAGGCCATTGCTCGCGCAGGCTGAGTACGAGCAATGGCCGCGAAGCGGCCGTTGCGAGTCGCTGGCCGAAAATCGAACCAGAGGCTCGGCCTCAAAGTTAACGATTTACCGGTCAGGTAGCGCGAGCAATGGCCGCGAGGCCATTGCGAGTCGCTGCCTGAGCCGCGCTTCTAATTGGTCGGCGCCAGCGAGTCGTTACACTTGCGGCGCGCTTGCGGTAATCCTCATACAAAGTATAGTATTCTAGACACCCGATGCATTTGCATCGGGCTCACAGCTAGTATAATATATTTATACAGTTCCTAGGATATGATAAAAACTATTTAAACTATTTTTGTATAGGAACAGTATGAAATCCCCTGTGTAGAAAGTTGTAAAACTTGTATACAGATAAGGTCTTTTTTTTTCTTTCCAACCAAAAACTCTGGTGAGAGGATATTCAAGTGTATGGTTTCCAGATAATTCGAGAGTATTACCAATTGTAAGGGGATTTTTGTTTCTCATATAAGCATTTGACTTGGCATCTATTAATGATCATACTATGACTAAGGATGTGTGAAACATCAGAATAGCGTCCGTTGTAATGTATTCAATAGGACCTGTACCATCTTTTAAAATGAAGAAACAATAAAGCAAGAATCTATTTTATCAAGCTGGTGACTGGGAGTGCCCTATTTTCCTTAAAAAGGTTTTTGCAACTACCAGCTTAGCCTATCTCCACCTCCTGTGGCATTAGCTCAGACTCAGGTTCATTATTCCAGGTGGCTATCGGTGCCATGACTCAGTGGGTCTACTCCTGGAAGCACACCATGTCAGCGTTACACTGGGTGGGGGAGACTGAATACCCTTGAACTCATTATCGCTTACTCTTTAATTAGACTAATGAAATGCTCATCCTAAAATCAGACATGAGAGATTATTTAAAGCGAACCTGTCACCCCCTCCAGACATCTAAAAATACCATAGCCACCTTCTGTAGCACTAAGGCTGCAGTCTGACAAGGTGTCTATAGCATTTATGCTCCCTTGATTCACTGAAATAAAGACTTATATAAAATCTGTTTCAAACCTGACTCAAGACCGGGAGGCGGGTTTTCAAGTGTCTATCTCCCTCCTCTGTGGTGTCAGTCATCCCTCTCTGCTCTCTGTGCACCGCCTCCAGGGCCATCTCCCTGCATTACAGAGCTTTGTCAGCTCTGCTACAACATAGAGCTGCTGTTATAAGAGACCCCACAGTAGTAAATCTAGCAGGAGGACCCTGAGCAGAGAAAGCACTGCCTGCTACATAGCAGCCTTGAGCTGTCAGCAGTGCAGCAGAGTTGAGTTTGTGCTTTAGATCATAGGCTGAGGAGCAATGCTGCTGTTTACAAGAAACTGAAAGTGAAAACTGCTCAGCTCAAGGGCTATGTAGCAGGCAGTGCTTTGTCTGCTCAGGGTCCTCCTGCTAGATTTACTACTGTGGGGTCTCCTATAACAGCAGCTCTGTGTTGTAGCAGAGCTGACAAAGCTCTGTAATGCAGGGAGATGGCCCTGGAGGTGGTGCACAGAGAGCAGAGAGGGATGACTGACACCACAGAGGAGGGAGATAGACACTTGAAAACCCGCCTCCCGGTCTTGGATCAGGTTTGAAACAGATCTTACAAAAGTCTTTATTTCAATGAATCAAGGGAGCATAAATGCTATAGACACCTTGTCAGAATGCAGCCTTAGTGCTGCAGAAGGTGGCTATGGTATTTTTAGATGCCTGGAGGGGGTGACAGGTTCGCTTTAATAATGTCTACAGTGTTACATCCACCGTGGCACTGGCACCTCCACAACAGGGAGATTGACAACCATAGCATACTCACCTCTCCAGCAGTCCCACGGTGTCTGCCATGCTGCATTTGATGCTTGCTGCCTCCAGGTCCTGCAAATGCCACACACGTCTCCTGGGAGGATGCTCAGACCTTCTGGCCAGTGAGCCCTACTCAGAAAAGCTTCTCAGCTTATAGCCCATGGTTGAGAAGCACAGAGTATTTAATGTGTCTTTCAAAACTGGAAAGTGCCTGAGCAATGTGGGCTACCTACCAGCCCAGCCTATCTCTACCTCCTGTGGGTTTAACAGAAGACTCAACGGTTGCTCAGGGTCTCTCCCCCAGGTGATGATCGGCGCCATGGCCCAGTGGGTCCACTCACGGACGCACATCAAACTGTGCATTAAAGTCTACTCAGGCCATGGACTCCGCTGAGTTGGGTCATCTTCCACCCTCGTAGCTACCTCATGTAATGATCCGCTTACAATTACAGCAGGATTTATCCCCGCTCATTTGCCATTGGTGTATATCCAAATTAATGCCTTTTTTTTCAGGCTTTCAGAAAAGGGGGCATAAGAAGGGCTATGCTCTGGCATATCCATTAAGGGTGCGTGCACACGATCCGGAGTAGCTGTGTGTTGGACACAACTCCTCCGGACCTGAGGGAAGCTGCGGGTGGCCGCAGCCACCCTGTACTCACCATGTGTAGTGGGTGCAGGGCGGCTTCTGCCTGCAGTCACCCGATGGGAGCCGCTTCCGATTCCGCCGCATGAAATGAACATGGTGCGGAGGAGCGGACTCCCGGCAACCCGCAACGCAGCTCCAAAGATGCTGCGGGCGGGTTACGCATAGTGAGGATGGGATTTCTTGAAATCCCATCCACTATGCTAGTACTGTACTACGCAGCATTTTGGACGCAGCGGCAAAACGCTGCGTACACTGGTCGTGTGCACGCACCCTAACTGGCATATCTTGAGTCTGGAGACGCCAACCTTTTCTGTGTAGCTGCACCTGCTGTAATGTGCCCTGCACCTGCTGTACTGTGCCCTGCACCTGCTGTCTTTGGTCCTGCTCCTACTGTCCTGAGTGTCGCACCTAAAGTCCTGTATTCTGCCTGGCGTCTGGTGTTTTGCCTGAGTTGAGTGACCTGCCCGAGTCTGGTAACCTGTCTGAGGCAGTCTTACCTTGCGCCTGAAGTATCCAGGTACCTGTGAATCCAGGGACTGGTATAATGGCCCCAACACTTTGTGCGCACCCAAACTTTGTAATGTCCCTACAGTAATCCCTACAATGTATGAGGTGCCCTTAACAGCGCAGACATTGGTTGAGGTTCCAGTATACCCACAATTAAGGTGAACTACCACAGTTTAAATAGAATTACCTGGTTAGTGGCCCACTCAGATGTCCCCCCGTTCCCGAGCTGAACCTTAGCTATGCCTCTGATGTGTTCTTATTTAATCTATTTGTGTGATAATTATTGGTTGTAGGATAAATGGTCATCTTTTTCTATAGACAGAAATAATGCAAGGGCAGTCTCATGTTTGGAAATTATCTCATATTCAGGAATAAGGGGTAATGATAACTTAATAAGCAGAAGAGCCCCTTGTGAATGGAGTGGTGGTCAATCTTTGACACAACCGCTCAAGTCATTCTTACAGGAGTGCAGAAGACCAGCCAAGCACAGTGTTTGGCAGTCTCCGGAGGTCCCATTAAGAATGAATGGAGCCGCAGTGTATAAAGGTCAACCACGACTCCATTAAAACAGGCAATAGGCCTCTTCAGAGCTCCAGTTCTTGGAATTGGTGGGTATCCTAATGGTCAGACCAACTGTAACTGGGAAATACCCTATCCCATGATAGGAAATAATTTCCAAACTTGGGAATACTCCTTTAAGATTCTTCTGCCAATGTAGATCTAATGTTATTAGGTTACAACCTTCCATAACTGGAAAAATCATTATCATCTATTCCATGGTTAGGTCCTAACTATTATGCGGATTGAGATAAACCCGGCATTATAAGGTGGCAAACTGACCAACTAAATGGTTTCCTAGGGGATCATACATTATTGTTTATTGCTACAGTAATATTCAGTAACTTAACTGAAATATAACGTGAGGGTATGTGTTCTTATTAGAGGCGCAAGGTTTGGATTGTTTTATTGTTTTAGAAGTAACTATGGTGGTATAATGTGGGCAGTGCATGGCAGCATTATTTCAGTCTTACATGAAGGGGTTGTGTTAGCTAAAATTGTCATAACGCCTGTGTAAAATTAGGAAGTGTCGGTCCTGATTGGTTTCTTGTCCACAGAAACCCTGTTACCCAATGTTTGCAACAGCCTAAGAAGCTCTGGGTAAACCTAGCAGCCAAATACTTGTGCACCAATGAAGGGGCCAATAACACTGCTATGCACCAATGAAAGGGCCCATAACACTGGTATGCATCAATGAAGGGGCCCATAACACTGGTATGCACCAATGAAGGGGTCCATAACACTGGTATGCACCAATGAAGGGGCCCATAACACTGGTGTGCACCAATGAAGGGGCCCATAACACTGGTATGCACCAATGAAAGGGCCCATAACACTGGTATGCACCAATGAAGGGACCCATAACACTGGTATGCACCAATGAAGGGGCCCATAACACTGGTATGCACCAATGAAGGGGCCCATAACACTGGTATGCACCAATGAAGGGGCCCATAACACTGGTATGCACCAATGAAAGGGTCCATAACACTGGTATGCACCAATGAAGGGGCCATAACACTGGTATGCACCAATGAAGGGGCCCATAACACTGGTAGAAGTCTGTCTTCACTAAAATAGCAATATAGGTAAAAGTTACTGTGACTGGCTATAAAACTTTTGCAATTTATTTATTGACATTAAATGCTGAGCAATATCATTGAGTGCAATTATACTAACTACTATGCGGAAGTGACTGTGAAAATGGCATTGTTTTTGCAAATATTTATCACCTGTCTACAATAAAGCACATTTTTAACTTTAAAGCAAGAGCGTAAATAACTATAACAAATAAATTTTACCCAACTACCCAGAGAAATGTCAGCCATATCAGCACAGTACTTTGAAGGAGTCAAGGCTGCTCCATTAAATATGACATGCGGCTGATGAAATATAGTATCTCCAGTTAATATATTTTCAATTTACACCATAAATACAGCAAAAATAAATATAATTAATTATGATATGCGACATGGTGGGAAGTGTGCTGCTGTGAGGCTCTGGTTAAGGCAGACAAGCTTCAAGCTACCAGAGTATATACTAGGGTCATATCCAAGGCTGTATCAATATATTGGCATGCTAGATCACAATAATGTGAGAAAGGTACAGGCAGTACATTGTACCTTAGCAAAAAAACAAAAAGAGGTTAAAGGGAATACTTTACACTTGCCCAAGGTCTACAATGGTTTGGTTCAAGTAGAAAAATTTTAAAATCTGAGAGTCCTCAGTGGTTGATACCTTTCAATGGCTAAGAGAAAAGATGGCAATAAATAGATGGTAATAAACAGCAAGCTTTTGAGACAACACAAGTCTCTTCTTCAGACTGCTATAAAGGTACCATCACACCTGGAGACATCGGCAGCGATTTCTTAGGCGACGCAGCGGCGTGGCCTATTGTCAGTGTCATCAGCGGCGAGTCGCCCCGTGTAAAAAGGCGATTTTGCTCCGAAAAATCGGCTGAGAGTGGTCGCCTGGTTTCACAGTGCTGCATGGGAGCCTATGGCTCCCATCGCCTGTAACATCGCCAATCGCGATGTTACACGGGGCAATACTTACACATCGCCTGAGAGTGGTCGCCTGGTTTCACAGCGCTGCTGTGAAACCAGGCGACCACTCTCAGGCGATGTGTAAGTATTGCTCCGTGTAACATCGCGATGTTACCACCCGGGGGTCTGCCGCCCGTGCCCCGCGGCATGCTGCCGTTACTCCCTCGGCTCCCACTGCCCCTGTCCGGCCTCAAGGGCCCCAGGTGTCGACCATCCGCCGACGGCTCCGGGGCGCTGGCAGCCGCCGCCCGCGGGTCGGTCGGGTAGCGTCTTCCTTACCGCATGCTCCCCGGGTGCGCGCACCTGTTTCCAGCCGCAGGGGTCCAGCACCCTCTGCTTGAGCAACACTGCTCCTCTCACTTCCGGGACCACTGCTTGAGCTGTGACAATTCATCTCTAAGTTAATATCTGCTGGAGGACTGCAGGGAGTGTGCTCCTCCCCTCAGCCAATCACCAGGTCTCTGTGTTCTACCAATCAGGAGTACCCTGTTATGATATAAGCTTCCTGTTTTCTCTTACTCATTGCCAGGCAATTTCTATGTAGAGAACTTGCTAATCCTGGTCTGGTCAGGTTGTTTCTTTATCAGCTCGATATCTGATTACTCTTGTTCCTTCCCGCAGATTCCTTCCGTGCCGGCTCGACGCTGACTCCAGTGGTCTCGGTCTGTTCCCCGGATCTCTTTCCTGCTGAAGAGCTTCCTCCAGTCCTGCTCCGGATCCTCTGTGTTCCCGGTTCCCGTTTCTTATTACCCGGTTGCTGTGTTGTTATTACGTCGCCTGGGGTCAGTTTAACACTCGTGTCCGCTTCATTGGCCCCTCCGAGGTTGGTGCCGGCGGGATCCCTGTATAGGGGTTAAGCGCTCCGGGGCCTCCTTCGGTGGGTCTCCAGTGCTGCGACCTTGTGGCTCTCTCCAGGGGCGTGGGGTCTTGTGTTGTTGTTAATAAACCTGTTGACTTTACGGTACTTGTCTGACTCTCTATCACCCGGTATCAGCATCCGCTTTACGCGGTCCAGTGGGTCCACGTGCGAGTCCGTCAGTAGGACGTGACACGCGATTGGCGATGTTACAGGCGATGGGAGCCATAGGCTCCCATGTTACATCGCCAGAACGTCCCAGGAGATATTGCCGCGTGTAAAACATGTGATGGCAACGCTGGTGGGGTGCCAAAAATGAGCGCGCTCCCGTGTGTCACCTGCGAAATCGCCGCTGATGTCTCCAGGTGTGACAGTACCCTAAGACACAATCTGATGTGGCTTATATATTATATATATTTTATATATATATATATATATATATTATATATATATTTATATATATATACCATATATATACATACATATATAACATGACATGGAATACTGCAGTTCTTAAGACAAGTGAGATGGAGCAAAACAGGAATGGGATGGGATACAATGTGTATGGCTGTAAGTTCTGGAACAGGTCACTGATAAGAATTGTCATGTTTTATTGTCCTCTAATTAGGGTCTGTTGAAACATATGATGCCCCCAAATGCCTTTTCAATTGATGTAAAAGGACACGAATCCATGTGAAATGTTCATTCCTGCTTTCAATGTGTCAAAGGTCATCATCAATTTGTATTCCCAAATTCTTCTCTCTCTCTCTGAGATTTTAAATTACTTTTTAATACGAGCAGCTTCATGTCTATTATACTGTGATCAGAGCTACAAAGATGCTTGGCTACAGGTAGATTCATGTCTTTTTTTTATTGTGTGGTGATGAGAATTCATTCTTGCTCTACATTTCTGCCCTGTCTCCCCCACATACAAACCTCCAATTGTACATTTGGTACATACAATTAAATAGACCACATTCGTTGTGGTGCAGCTCAAGTTACCTGGGATCTTGGAGTCCTGATCTGTGCTGGGAATCTTTATCTTGTCCATTGTCATTATAGATGGAGGTTTTGCACCTGTTCTGGTTGCAGGGGAAGGTTCCTGCTGCTGTTGGAGAGGACAGGGCTCTTCTTGCAATGATGCTTTTTAGATTCAGGGGTTGTCTAAAACACAGAAGTCTGGGGTCTAGAAATATTGATTTTAGTCGGGCATCTTTTTGTAGTAGTGGTTACAGTTTCCGTGCAGCTCCTCTTAACACCTCCAGATTTGGATTGTAGGTGACTACAAGAGGAACTCTGTTGTTTTCTTCTCTAGTTTTGTAATGTAGGAGAGGATTCCTTGATATTCTGGTGGCTCTTGTAATCTGGTTTTCAATTGGTTCATGTAGTGAGCCCTTTTATTTCAATCGTCACTGCTTAAACTATAAACTATTTTTTTTTTTACTCGTTTCAGAGTGCTTCTTTTTTGTTTGTATTATATATATATATACATATGTATATACACTAAGTCATGGCACCCTTCATATAGGCCCAGAAGATGTATTTCTCCTGGAAATGTATTGCAATGCCACATTTTGTTAAACATATTCATTTTCTTTGTGTATAGTGGAACACCACAAAAAAACTTACTATTTCGTTGCACAACCTTTAAAATAAACTGCAATCTATTGCTTCCTACAATCATCATGAAGCTTCTTACAGGTCTCAACTGGAATCTCAGACCCTTCTTGTTTTGCAAATTACTCCAGATCTCTCACATGTGAAGGCAGCCTGTTCCCAACAGCAATTTTAGGATCTCTCCAAAGTTCTTTAACGGATTTTATATCCATACTTATTGTTGGCCACATCAGAACTCTCCAGCGCTTTATTTCCACCCAGTTCTGGGTATGTTTGGGGTCATTGTCCTGTTGAAAAGCCCATATCCTAAGACAGAAACCGAGCTTTCTAATATTGGGCACTACATTGTCACCCAAAATCTTTTGGTCATCTTCAGATTTCATGATGCCTTGCTCAAGGCGTACACTCAAGGCACTCAGAGCTAGAAGTAGCAAAATTACCCCCGAAAAATCTTTGAAGCTCCACCATATTTGACTGTAGGATTTCTTCGTAGGCCACATTCCATTTTTAGTCAACAGTAAAATGACGGGCTTTACCAATAAGTTCTATCTTGGACTCATCTATCCACATGATGCTTTCCCGTTTTGTAATACTGCAGTCAAGCTTTTTTATGCTTATGTCTCTATGTCAGCAGTGAGGTCCTCCTAGGTCACCTTCATAGTTTTATTTCATTGAAATGTTGACAGTTCGCACTGACACTGATGCACCCTGATCCTGCAGGACAGAATGAACTTCTTTGTAACTTGATTGGGGCTGCTTATCTACTATCTGAACTACCCTGTTTTGCAACCTTTCATCAATTTTTCTCTGGCGTCCACATCCAGCGAGATTAGCTACAGTACCACGGTTTGTAAACATCTTGATTATGTGGCGCACCATGGACAAAGGAACATTACGATATATGGAAAAGGACGTGAAATTAATAAACTTTGAAATTATTGATATTTTTTTTAACAATTTTGGTTCTCAAGTCCTTAGACAGTTCACTTCTCTTTCTGTTCTCCATGATTAGTTTGACACACACAGACACAGAATGCAAGGATTGAGTCAACTTCCCCTTTTTATTTGGTTTCAGATGTGATTTTCATATTGCCCACGTATGTTTTTTGCCATAGGTGAGTATGAGCGTCACGTGCCTGAAACAAGGTTGTTTACCCACAATTTTGGATTCCAAACAGCATATTTTTCCTTGGTATTTTTTTTTAACTCACACATCAACAGCATTGCATACTATAATGAATATATAGTTTAATCTATTAAAAAAGCATAAATACGACATGGTTGTGAAAAACAAAAAACTAAATGAGGCCTAAAATATAGATTTAGGTATAGACAATATCTGTCATAAAAAGGTGACTATTTATTCCATCATTTTATGTTTGGATAAGACATTACATAATATCATTGTACACAATCATTTCTTGCTACTATATTGCTTTGTTTCATCGGCTATTCATGAAACAATTCACTGTTCTAAAAAGAAAAAGGTTTTGTGCAATGTATAAAAGTAACTCAAATAATGTAAAACACTAACTAAAGTTCCTATGTAATACAGATGCCAGAATATGATACAAAATGGTAATTTTTTAAAAAATTTATTTAGATTTTAAAATATATATTTTAAAAACACATATAAAAGAATGTGATTCTGTGTCGTTTTTAAAATGTTAGGAGTCGTTATGGCTCAAGGCATAAACCTGTAATTCTAATTTAAAAATATGATACAATAAATTGTATAATAGAAAAGAAATAACTAAATATCAAGGACTTATCTTTATTTAATGGGACTCTGGCAGGTCAAAAATATGTAACTGCTATCATGTTCTAATTCCTTTCTCTAATTTCTCTCTATTCATGTATTTGTATTATTTATGCTTCCCTCCTATATTTTGTAAACTTCAAAATAAAAGATTAATTCCATCGGTCAACCACAGTGAGCTCTCTACTATCAACTCCCCATGGAATGAATATTCATGCATCATTACAGAGCCCTGCCCTCTGGGTTTTATACTCTGTGACTGCAGACAGTTCAGAAAGAAGGGGGGAAGAGATGTGTGCTCTTGCTCTTAGGCTACTTTCACATACCGATTTTGAAGGGAGCCGATGCTGTCCGATAAATTCGGACAGCATCGGTTCCCTTCTGATGCCTGGAATCGGATGCCAAATAGGCATCCGATTCCGGCATTAAATCGTAGCCTCCGGGCTGAAAAAAAGAAAAAAAAAAAAAGTTTATGCTTACCTCCACCCGAGCCCCCGCCGTCTCCCTGCAGGCTCCCGGTGGCTCCCGCAGGCTGCAGAGGTCTTCTTCATGTGTACAGGACCTGCAGTGATGTCACAGTCACGTGACAGCAGGTTCCACCATGGTAACCCGCGGTCACATGACTGTGACATCACTGCAGGTCCTGTACACATGAAGAAGACCTCTGCAGCCTGCGGGAGCCACCGGGAGCCTGCAGGAAGACGGCGGGGGCTCGGGGGGAGGTGAGCATAAACTTTTTTTTTTAACCCTTGCGCTCCCAGTTTGGAGCATTTTTACTGTACTGAGCATGCTCAGTACAGTAAAATCGGGTCCGAGGAGACATCAGATGTTTCCTCAGACCCTCCTCCATAGGGCCCCATGTTATAGGGATCGGGTCGGATCGGATGTGCACTAAATGCCATCCGATTTGGTCCGATCGGATTCTGTCTGATTTTATTTTCGGTGCAAAAATCGGAGCAGGCTCTGATTTTTGCACCGATAAAAAAATCGGACAGAATCGGATCAGACCAAATCGGATGGCATTTAGTGCACATCCGATTCGGTCCGATGCCCATAGGGCTGCATGGGGCCAAATTCGGATCCGATGCTGTCCGATTTTTATCGGACAGCATCGGATTTTAAAAATCCATAGTGTGAAGGCAGCCTTAGCTGCAGCTCTTCATGGCATGTGTGTATCTGAGGAATGTGTGTAGTGTGTGCCGTCTGAGATATTTCTGTATGATTACAAGAGCATTTGATCATTTGCTCAGCAGATACACACATTACATGTCTGCCGGAAAACCAACATTCATATGATAGAAATCTCTTACAGACAGTGCAGGACAAAACACCTCCTTCTCTCAGCACAGAGGGGAGGGACAAAACACCAGATTAGGTGGGTGTTGATATTTAAATAACACTTATAAAGCATCCAGACTAATCCTCTGTAAAAGTGATGGAGAGGACTAATGTACCAGCTCCCTGCAGGGTGTGAAAATGCTTATAACAAGGACACTACAAATAGTACAATAATGATTTTACATGTTTTAAAAAGTCTGCCCAGGCCCTATTCAGAGGTAATATTAGTATCATACTAAAACATGACTTGACAGAGTCCCTTTAAGGCTTCCCCAATTTTACATTAGGGTTTAAAAAATTTGTATTCTTGGCATACTACAGTTTATACAACTCGGAGATTATACAGAAACATGAGATGGTTCTTTGAATCTGCCTTTATGGTTTTGTACTGTAACAGTTTAATTTAGGAATGAGCTAAAATAAAGATTTGAACTAATCGGGATGCCGGTCCAAAAAGAAACGGACGTCTTTCGGAATTGCCATTATCTCAACTGCGGTTTTACACTTTGTTAAATACAGATACACTGCAGTACTTTTTTTGGGTTGGGAAAGAAATTCCTGTTGCTGCGGAGAAAGAAGCATATTTTATTTCAGTCTTCAGCCAAATTGACATTGCGGCAAAGCAAAAGTAGTCAAAAGTGATCTGCCTTTACTTACTGTATTAATTAAGACGGAATCGTTTAGAGTTACGAGCTAAACATTGTAAAGCACAAAAATAAAACCCCGCAAAATACGTAAAAAATGTAGCCTACTGAAAAATGACACTTGGTTTACAGAATACGTTATTGCCTCATTGCCAGGGGACATGAAAGCGTCATTAGAAAACAAAATTACTCAGCTGTTTATAAGCAAAAAGCTCAAGGGGAAATTCATAGGCCCCAATAGGAAATGCACATTAGGGTTAGGCAAACATATGTTGCAGGTGTTTTAGAGGAGACAGGTGGGCCAAGCCTCAGCCACTAAAATGGATTTATTAGAGGAACATAACAGAAACCAAATTGTCTGAATGCAAGCGGGTGATGAAGATACATAGCCGTACTTAACAGTATATGCAAAGTGAAACTGTCAGACAAAAATATTTGTCTCTTCAGTGCCAGCGAAACAGATCATTTTTTCTTCCTTTGTATTTTTTTTTTTTTTTGGATAGGAAAATTCTGCAGTATTTTAAACCTGGAACAAACAACCTGATAGAACTGCAATTACCGCAAAACTGTGAAGGATTAACTAAATTAGCCTTATTTAAACAAATATTCCGAATAAAGACAGCTTGTAGAGATACTCTCCTTGGTCTCCTTTGTGATGTTAGATCCATCTTAATTCTTCCAAAGCCTGTGATATTTCTAAATGAAAATGCTAATTTAGCCTTTTATTTTGCAGTGGATCTCAGAGCTGAAGATGGTCAATGCACAAGCACCTCGCCAGCGCTGCCAGCATCGTCTATCTGATGGTAAAGTACGCATCCAATTTTCTCTGTTATTATATATCATTTATAGCGTTGCTAATTCCTGTTCAAATTGCTAAAGTTTTGAGCAAAAAACAAGAAGCCTGGGGACGGTTTATTGTATATTGTAGCCAATGGATTCAGGGTTTATATTGTGCAATTTATACAGTGCAATCTTTTACTCCATTTTAACAATTATAAATATTTTTTTATTGATTCCCATTTATTATTATTATTATTATTTAGTTGGCCTCCTTTAATTTTTTTCTGCTTTTTGGTGGTGCTTTTTTTTATCTTTTGCACAGAACAATTATAACTCATACAGTATGCTATGTTTTAAAAAAAAATGATAGGAAAATGTTGAAAATGAAAGTGTTGTAGATGCATGCTTTTCATTAGTTTAAAACAGACGTAGGCCACACATTCAGTATTTGGTGGAGTTTTTACCTCAGTATTTGTAGACAAAACCTGGATTGGAACAATCAAAGGAAAAGTATAATAGAAACACTTCACCACTTCAGTATTTATCACCCACTCTTGGTTTTGGCTTAACTATAGTGATGGAGGTGTCTCATAGTGGCAGCTTGATGACAGATGTGATTTTTCACAAAACGTAGCTGGCATTAACCCATCTAATGAATGTGCCAATTTTGGTCCATCGGCGGGCTGATATTCTTAGGCCAGCTTCACACCACGTTTTTTTTGAACCCGGGGCTGTCCGGTGTGAGCCGGACAGCCCCGGATCCGATTTTGCCCCTATTGCATCCCTATGATGCCGGATGGCAGTTATTTGATTGCCATCCGGTTTTGTGTCTGCCTAGGAGGATCCGGCTGTTTTTGTTTTTTTGCTCCGGACACAAAATTGGAGCTTGCAGCATTTCAAGTGTCCGATGCAAAAATTGTACAAAACCGGATCCTCCCGGATCCGGCACCCATAGCATGGGAGTCTATGGGCGCCGGATCTGACATAAAATTGGACCAGTTCCCGGACGCCGGGCGCTGAAAGACCAGCGGCTGTTAAAAGCAGCCGCCGCTGAATTTCAGCACCTGGAGAGCTCCCTGGCTGAAATTTCAGCACTAAACAGAGGCAGCCACTGATTCCAGCACAAAAAAGGATCTGAGGGCATATTTGCACTCCAGTTGTTTGTCCGGGGCTGTCAGGCTCTGTCCGGTTCATCTTGCAAAACACCAGACACAACCTGACAGGGAAAAACCATGGTGTGAAGCTAGCCTTAGCCTGGGGAAGGCCTAATAACCATGGGGCTCCTCAGGCTGAAAAAACTAGGCCCCATCTGCATGCCTTATCTCAGTTGAGTATCAAATTTGTGGGGGACACCACAGGCCATTTTTATACATTATTTATGTATTTTGATATCCAGTCAAGATAAAGAACAGAGTTGCAGACAGCACTTGTCTGCTTTAATGAGCGGACCCAGAAGCAGTGTGACAGTGGCGCGGAATCTCAGTAAGGGTGCTTTTACATCAGCGGTATTGCAATTTTGTGGTAGATCTGGGAGATGTCGCCGCACCTGCCAGATCTACCGCATAACAGACAACTTGCAGCACCAATCCAGCAAGCCCCATTCATTATCTATGGAGCTTGCGGTCGGGTGCGGCAAGTGCGGTAATGACGAACCCGACACTTGCGGCACCGCAAAAAGATGCTGTTAGCAGCAGGTTTTTTGTGCGACCGCAAGTGCCGGACCTGCCGGATTCGGCAATACTGTACTTGCCGCACCCGACCACAAGCTCCATAGAGAATGAATGGGGATTGCCGGATCGGTGCCGCAAGTCGGCCATTTGCGTCGACTTCTGCCGATCTATCACGAAATTACAATACCACTTATGAAAGAAGATTAAGTATAATTGCTTGCAATATATTTGCAGGTCCGCCCATCTCTTCCTACAAACACTGAGGTAACAAACTCACCAAATATTTAACAAGCACAAGTGACCTTACATAGAACATGTTACATCCCAAAACATAATTAACCTGAAGATATGGGGTTAATATGCAGGTTAATAGCGTTCCAAAGCTGCATGGCTGCTTATTGCATTTTAATATTAAAGGGAACCTGTCACCTGGATCTAAGCCCCTACACTATCACTACCTGTCCCTGCACCTTCCTAGCTGCTCCCTATCTATCCCTCTCTGAGCTAAATCCGCCCTATAAAACTGCAGAAAATAACTTATAACTTACAGAAGTCCCTGAGGCTGGGGACTGAGAAGGCGGCGCCAGGCTCCATTCTGCCCCTCCTCCATGCAGCAGCACACGCCCCACTGGGCGGCATTATTCTTTCTTCATCGCCGCGTCCTCCATTTGGAATCTGTGCTTTACACCTATCATGTTGTGGTGATGCGACCTCGATGTGTCCCCTGACTGAGACACAGCATATGGGAGATTGTATCTTCTGCTCGGTAGCAGCACACACAGGGTGAGCTGCTACTGGAGCTAAGTGCTGATTGAAAGCACTGTCCCCCAGGTGTGCGGGTGAATAGGAGATGTTATGAGCTACCCTGGGCTGTGGGGAGGGGTGGAGTGTGTCAGGACAGCAGCAGGAGCTGCTGGGATTGTATGAGGTTCTACTCGGCTGTGCCCCGGTGTAACAGGCCAGACTAACCCCCCCGACCAGAATATACTCGGGGTTAAAGTGGCCTAGGCCAGATTATACCCCTCCGTATACCACAGCAGATGTAGATCAGGGCTCCAAGCAACACATGGGGGCCCGAGGCAGCACAAAGTGGCCCCAGGCAGCAGAAAGTGGCCCTACGCAACATACAGGGGCCCCAGGCAGTGCTAGGGGCCCCAGGCAGTGCTAGGGGCCCCAGGCAGTGCTAGGGGCCCCAGGCAGCACAAAGAGGCCCCAGGCAACATACAGGGGCCCCAGGCAGTACTAGGGGCCACAAGCTACACACAGGATCCCAGGCTACACACAGGGGCCCCATGCAGCATACAAGGACCCCAGGCAGTGCACGGGGCCCCAGGCAGTGCACGGGGCCCCAGGCAGTGCACAGGCCCCAGGCAGTGCACAGGCCCCAGGCAGCACAAAGTGGCCCCAGGCAGCACAAAGTGGCCCCAGGCAACATACAGGGGCCCCAGGCAGTACTAGGGGCCCCAGGCTACACACAGGGTCCCAGGCTACATACAGGGGCCCCATGCAGCATACAAGGGCCCCAGGCAGTACAAAGGGGTCCCAGGCAGCGCATGCGGGCCAGAGGCAGCACACAGGGGCCCCAGGCAGCACAAAGTGGCCCTGGGTGGCCCACTGCCTGGGGCCCCTGTATATTGCCTGTGGTCACTTTGTGCTGCCTGGGGCCCTTGTATGCTGCATGGAGCCCTTGTGTGTAGCCTAGGATCCTGTGTGTAGCCTGGGGCCCCTGGTACTGCCTGGGCCCTGTGCACTGCCTGGGGCCCTTGTATGCTGCATGGGGCCCCTGTGTGTAGCCTGGGATCCTGTGTGTAGCCTGGGGCCCCTGGTACTGCATGGGGCCCCTGTATGTTGCCTGGGGCCACTTTGTGCTGCCTGGGGCCCTGTGCACTGCCTGGGGCCCCGTGTACTGCCTGGGGCCCTTGTATGCTGGCTGAGGCCCCTGTGTGTAGCCTGGGATCCTGTGTGTAGCCTGGGGCCCCTGTGTGCTGCCTCGGGCCCCCATGCACTGCCTGGGGCCCCTGTATATTGCCTGTGGTCACTTTGTGCTGCCTGGGGCCCTTGTATGCTGCATGGAGCCCTTGTGTGTAGCCTGGGATTCTGTGTGTAGCCTGGGGCCCCTGGTACTGCCTGGGGCCCTGTGCACTGCCTGGGGCCCTTGTATGCTGCATGGGGCCCCTGTGTGTAGCCTGGGATCCTGTGTGTAGCCTGGGCCCCTGGTACTACATGGGGCCCCTGTATGTTGCCTGGGGCCCTGTGCACTGCCTGGGGCCCCGTGTACTGCCTGGGGCCCTTGTATGCTGGCTGAGGCCCCTGTGTGTAGCCTGGGATCCTGTGTGTAGCCTGGGGCCCCTGTGTGCTGCCTCGGGCCCCCATGCACTGCCTGGGGCCCCTAGCACTGCCTGGGGCCCCTGTATGTTGCGTAGGGCCACTTTCTGCTGCCTGGGGCCACCTTGTGCTGCCTCGGGCCCTCATGCATTGCTTGGGGCCCTGTGCACGGCTTGGGGCCCTGATCTACAGCTGCTGTGGTATACGGAGAGTTATAATCTGGCCTAGGCCTGTTTATACCCCGGGGTATAGTTTGGGCTAGGCCAGAATATACCAAGGGTATATTCTGGCCCAGGGGGGTATATTCTGGGCTAGCCCAGTTTATACTTCAGGTATATTCTGGTCGGGGGGTTAGTCTGACCTGTTACATCGGAATCTGGAGGTCTGTGAATACCTGAACTGTGTGCTGTGTGAGTAAATACCTGAGTCACTGCCTTCTGTCGTGCCGATCCTAACCGCTACCTTACAGTGTAAAGTGGGTGGGAGATTCCAAATGGAGGAGGCGGCGATGAAGAAAGAATAATGCCGCCCAGCGGGGCGTGTGCTGCTGCATGGAGGAGGGGCTGAATGGAGCCTGGCGCCGCCTTCTCAGTCCCCAGCCTCAGGGACTGCTGTAAGTTATAAGTTATTTTTCTGCAGTTTTATAGGGCGGATTTAGCTCAGAGAGGGATAGATAGGGAGCAGCTAGGAAGGTGCAGGGACAGGTAGTGATAGTGTAGGGGCTTAGATCCAGGTGACAGGTTCCCTTTAACTGAAAAAGACCGAAGTCTCAATCAAGGAATGACTTCACAATTGTAATCAAAAAATGCTAAAAAAAATTGCAATCTTTATTATCAATATCAGTAAAATCACATCAGAGCTAATTCCCAAAGGGAAAACCACATAGTACAGTATAACTCCTTTTTTTAATACAGAGTAATATCAATAAAGCAGAGAACCCTTACAAAAAGACAATGCCTCTCAAGGTAACATATAGAAACCAATACACGTAAGGCACCCTTAAAGGTCAAATTACAGTCCTTAAAACAGTCAATCAGATCCTATAGTCTGCCTGTTCATAAATGGCAAGCTCCCATACTCTTTTTAATCAAGAATCAATCATAGACATATGGACTAAGCTGGAAGTTGAAAGGAGTCCTATTAAAGAAGGGTAAAGTGTTTTACGCCCCCGGAAGAAGCTATTGCGAAACGGCGTAGGGGTGGAAATCCCAGGCACAGTATTCCTCCACAGCAGGTAACAAACACTTTACCCTTCTTTAATAGGACTCCTTTCAACTTCCAGCTTAGTCCATATGTCTATGATTGATTCTTGATTAAAAAGAGTATGGGAGCTTGCCATTTATGAACAGGCAGACTATAGGATCTGATTGACTTTTTTAAGGGCTGTAATTTGACCTTTAAGGGTGCCTTACGTGTATTGGTTTCTATATGTTACCTTGAGAGGCATTGTCTTTTTGTAAGGGTTCTCTGCTTTATTGATATTACTCTGTATTAAAAAAGGATTTATACTGTACTATGTGGTTTTCCCTTTGGGAATTAGCTCTGATGTGATTTTACTGATATTGATAATAAAGATTGCAATTTTTTTTAGCATTTTTTGATCACAATTGTGAAGTCATTCCTTGATTGAGACTTCGGTCTTTTTCAGTTAATGTTAGAGTTTAATGGAGTGATCATACTTTAAAAGGGACTGGTTGTTATTTATTCCATTTTAATGCAATGTTGCGGTGGTCATAATCAGGTAATTCTGACATTCTGATATTTTATTTTCGTTACGCTGTTTACTGATTGAATTAATTTATATTTTATTTTATATACATTTCTGAACGCAGTAATACCAAATATACTATTATTCTACAATCATTTACAGTGTTCTATGCTTGAGAATGGTAATTTATCCTGAAAAAAAGACAGACAGCACACGGATGGTCAGTTTGGCGTCCATTTTTTTTTCTACCACCCATTGTCTTGTATTGGCGAGTTTCGCACAATTACTGTATCTACTCACAGAATTATGAAACTTTTTGCTCAACCGGGATCTGGATGAGAAATATATTGCTCATCTGCTCTGACTCCTTGACTAACATTGGTCCAGGAGCAAAGAGAGATTTTCTCTCATTACACTAGCCCATTTCATATGAGCGAGGCCATACACACAGAATGTAGTATTCTACTTGTTAGTCTACCAAAAATATTTTATTGGGAGCAGGTTAGGAATGCTGTCTTTTTAAACAACCAAAAACTGATGACAGGTCCACTTTAAACTGAAATGTCGGCAACAGGGCTGCCACTAGGAATTTCGGGGCCCCTTACTGGCAAAAATTTGGGGGCCCCCCAGGACTCCACCCATGCTCTGCCCCACCAAGCCCCAGCCCCACCAGGAGGACTATGTGGGGACCATTATATACAGTGCCTACAAGTAGTATTCAACCCCCTGCAGATTTAGGTGGTTTGATAAGATGCAAATAAGTTAGAGCCTTCAAACTGCAAACGAGAGTAGGATTTATTAACAGAAGCATAAATCTTACAAACCAAAAAGTTATGTTGCTCAGTTGAATTTTAATAAATTTTAAACATAAAAGTGTGGGTCAATTATTATTCAACACCTCAAACCACCAGCATTCTGTTTGGTTCCCCTAAAGTACTAAGAAGTAGTTCAGGCACAAAGAACAATGAGCTTCACATGTGTGGATTAATTATCTCTTTTGCCAGCCTTTTCTGACTATTTAAGACCCTCCCCAAACTTGTGAACAGCACTCACACATGGTCAACATGGGAAAGACAAAGGAGCATTCCAAGGCCATCAGAGACAAGATCGTGGAGGGTCACAAGGCTGGCAAGGGGTACAAAATCCTTTCCAAGGAGTTGGGTCTACCTGTCTCCACTGTTGGGAGCATCATCCGGAAGTGGAAGGCTTATGGAACTACTGTTAGCCTTCCACGGCCTGGACAGCCTTTGAAAGTTTCCTCCCATGCCGAGGCCAGGCTTGTCTGAAGAGTCAAGGCTAACCCAAGGACAACAAGGAAGGAGCTCCGGGAAGATCTCATGGCAGTGGGGACATTGGTTTCAGTCAATACCATAAGTAACGTACTCCACCGCAATGGTCTCCGTTCCAGACGAGCCCGTAAGGTACCTTTACTTTCAAAGCGTCATGTCAAGGCTCGTCTACAGTTTGCTCATGATCACTTGGAGGACTCTGAGACAGACTGGTTCAAGGTTCTATGGTCTGATGAGACCAAGATCGAGAGCTTTGGTGCCAACCACACACGTGACGTTTGGAGACTGGATGGCACTGCATACGACCCCAAGAATACCATCCCTACAGTCAAGCATGGTGGTGGCAGCATCATGCTGTGGGGCTGTTTCTCAGCCAAGGGGCCTGGCCATCTGGTCCGCATCCATGGGAAGATGGATAGCACGGCCTACCTGGAGATTTTGGCCAAGAACCTCCGCTCCTCCATCAAGGATCTTAAGATGGGTCGTAATTTCATCTTCCAACAAGACAACGACCCAAAGCACACAGCCAAAAAAACCAAGGCCTGGTTCAAGAGGGAAAAAATCAAGGTGATGGAGTGGCCTAGTCAGTCTCCTGACCTTAACCCAATTGAAAACTTGTGGAAGGAGCTCAAGATTAAAGTCCACATGAGACACCCAAAGAACCTAGATAACTTGGAGAAGATCTGCATGGAGGAGTGGGCCAAGATAACTCCAGAGACCTGTGCCGGCCTGATCAGGTCTTATAAAAGACGATTATTAGCTGTAATTGCAAACAAGGGTTATTCCACAAAATATTAAACCTAGGGGTTGAATAATAATTGACCCACACTTTTATGTTTAAAATTTATAAAAATTCAACTGAGCAACATAACTTTTTGGTTTGTAAGATTTATGCTTCTGTTAATAAATCCTACTCTCGTTTGCAGTTTGAAGGCTCTAACTTATTTGTATCTTATTAAACCACCTAAATCTGCAGGGGGTTGAATACTACTTGTAGGCACTGTAGAGTCGGCTAGAAATAGCATAGTAATACATATGATATCATTACAATTTATCTCATATTTAATAACAACATAGTGCATATAATTGTGCATAACACACTCCTGACTAGAATAAACAGCAGGTGAAATAAGTATTGAGGACATCAAAAAGATTCTAAATAAATATTTTTCTAAAGCTGCTATTGGCATGAATTTCTCCCCTGATGTAAGTAATGGCTCATGCAATCGACACAGGATAAGAAATCAAACAATAGATGTCCATAAACTATGTGTAATAATGAGAAATAACGCAGGGAAAAAGTATTAAACACATGAAGAATGAGATGTGTAAAAAGCCCTGGAAAGTCCTGACACCAGATGAAATCTATCAGTAATTAGAAAGCAATCCTGACATTAAAGGTACCGTTACACGAGGCAACATTACCAACAACATCGCCGGCAACTCACAGGCGTGCGCACGTTTTGGGCACTTTGCCAAGATTGCTTAGGAGATGTTACACGCAGAGACATCGCCGGTAACGCAGGTACAATGTTGAAAGCAACTTTCACTTGCAGGGTTAAATTCAACCAAGCGAGCGATCCTTAACATTGTAGTGAATAGGGGAAGTTGCTTTCAACATTGCTATTGCGGTGTCACACAGAGCGGTGGTATCATATCGCCTGAGCAACATTGCCAGGTTTATGAACATGTTCATAAACCTGGCAACTCCGCTCAAGCAACTTATCGCCGTTGAATCGCCTTGTTACACGTTGCAACGCACTAGCGATATTGTTTCAACTTCATCACGCCCCTGAGTTGCCAGCGATGTTGCCTCATGTAACAGTACCTTCAGTGATAATAATGTCAGCTGGTGCCTCATTACCAAGGTGCCACACAAGAAACCTCTCATGATTGGTAAAACCAGTGAGCAGTCTCAAGACCTTCACAACATTATTGTTGCAACTCTAGGAGAGGGGGTCTCCAGCCCCACAGCCTCTGCACCTCCAGGAGAGGGGGTCTCCTCCAGCTCCACAGCCTCTCCACCTCCAGGTGAGGGGTCTCCTCCAGCCCCACAGCCTCTCCACCTCCAGAAGAGGGGTCTCCTCCAGGCCCACAGCCACTGCACCTCCCGGAGAGGGGTCTCCTCCAGTCCCACAGCCTCTCCACCTCCAGCGGAGGGGGTCTCCTCCAGCCCCACAGACTCTGCTCTTCCAGGAGAGGGGGTCTCCTCCAGCCCATCGGCCTCTGCACCTCCAGGAGAGGGGGTCTCCTCCAGTCCCACAGCCTCTCCACCTCCAGCGGAGGGGGTCTCCTCCAGCCCCACAGACTCTGCTCTTCCAGGAGAGGGGGTCTCCTCCAGCCCATCGGCCTCTGCACCTCCAGGAGAGGGGGTCTCCTCCAGCCCCACAGACTCTGCACCTCCAGAAGAGGGGGTCTCCTCCAGGCCCACAGCCACTGCACCTCCAGGAGAGGGGGTCTCCTCCAGTCCCACAGCCTCTCCACCTCCAGTGGAGGGGGTCTCCTCTAGCCCCACAGACTCTGCTCTTCCAGGAGAGGGGGTCTCCTCCAGCCCATCGGCCTCTGCACCTCCAGGAGAGGGGTTCTCCTCCAGTCCCACAGCCTCTCCACCTCCAGCGGAGGGGGTCTCCTCCAGCCCCACAGACTCTGCTCTTCCAGGAGAGGGGGTCTCCTCCAGCCCATCGGCCTCTGCACCTCCAGGAGAGGGGGTCTCCTCCAGCCCCACAGCCTCTGCACCTCCAGGAGAGGGGGTCTCCTCCAGCCCCACAGCCTTTACATCTCCAGGAGAGGAGGTCTCCTCCAGCCCCTCAGCCTCTGCACCTCCAGGAGAGGGGGTCTCCTCCGGCCCCCTGGCCTCTGCTCTTCCAGGGGAGGGGGTCTCCTACAGCCCCCCAGCCTCTGCTCTTCCAGGAGAGGCGGTCTCCTTCAGCTCCCCAGCATCTGCTCTTCCATGACTAGGGTCTCCTCCACTCCCCAGCCTTATGAGCTGCCCTACAAGCCATGACTCTGAGCTCTGACATGACCGATGCCTCTGCCCTGGCTGATGACACCTGCATAGATGTGGTGGGTGAGGGGGAGGACGAGGAGCCCATGGGCTGCCATTATGCTCAGGAGGAAGAAGAGGGAGAAGAAGAGGTGGTGGTGGCAGAGGACCTGCTGATGTCCAGGTCCCCGCAGTGCTCATCAACCAAAGAGCCCTCATACAAGCTGGGCAGCAGCAAGACCACCGTGGTGAGGCCATCCTGCAGAGCCCCAAGAAGAGGTTGACCCGCAGCATGATCTGTGAGTTCATCAGCCAGCCTTTCCCCTATTACCGGGAGAAGTTCCCCGCCTGGCAGAACTCCATCCGCCGCAAACTGTCCCTCAATTACTGGTTTGTCAAGATCCCCCGGAAGCCGGGCAACCCCAGCAAGGGCAACTACTGGATGCTGGACCCTGAGCCTGTCTGTTTGATAATGGGAGTTTACTCAGGAGGAGGAAATGCTTCAAATGGCAGCAAACCACTTCCTGCCAGCCTATCGCTGTGGACCCTACTGCTGTGGCTATGGCATTCAGCTACAGCCCTATCACCCACATTCTGCCTTGATTGCCTTCCAGTCCAAACACACACATCCAACTAATGCCACTGCCATGCCAGCTCTATCCTTGCTCCCAGACCTGCCCAGAACATGTACATTCTACCCTCACCAGCTCACCCCAGCATTGCCAGCCTCCCTCCAGACTGCCAAGACCTCCAGCTCAACACTCAGCAGATCCTCCTTCTCCATTGAGAGCATCATAGGTGGAGACATGGGCCCAGTCCAGTGCAGCAACTCTCCTTCCAAATCCTCTGGGGTCCCAGTTATTTCCAGGGCCCTGGTGACTTTTTCCAACACTCCTGCTGCTGCCACCTTGCAGCCTGGAACCATTCTTACCAATGGTGAACCATCTGTCCCCCTCACACTCACCTGTGCCCTCTCTCACACACACGAGACAAACCCTCTCACACTCACGTTTACCCCCCCCTCACCTGTCCCCTGGGCCCTCACTCTCACTCACCTGTGCTCCGCTCCTGGCTTGCCTCTTCCCTCCTCTTGCCGCACGTTCCTTGTCCCTGCACCAGCGCCTGCAGGAGGAGCTCGGCTCTGGGAGCGGATAGCAGCGGAGTCCGGCGGTGCAGCGCGCAGTGTAGACACCGCACGTCTCCCCCTCCTGACGTGCGCACACGTAGCAGCAGCCGCTGCACGGACCAGCTACACACAGGCCAGCGGGCAGCGGGCAGGCGGACAGACGCTCCGGACACAGTCTCAGTCTGCTGGCCAGGGGGGCGGGCCTCTTTGCTCCAAACGACCATGCCCCTCACCAGCACGCCCGGGCCCTCCTAGCCCTGTTAAAATGGCCCCACCCCTTCCATTGATTGGGGGCCCCTTATTCATTAAGGGTTGTGACGCCCTAATGGCAGCCCTGGTCGGCAATATTTACATATTATACAGATCTATAATCCAAATAACTAAGTTTCACTACTGTAATTTACATTAGGGGAGTGGAGTAATATGACATTTGTGTGGCCCAGACAAAATCTTCAACTAGGTTAGTAATTATCAAGGATCTTTAATAAAACTGTTCTTCTCATATGGATCAAAGGTAAATTTTGTTATCATCATCCAAAAACAGAAGAAAAAATCCAAGTAGCAATCACTAATTGCTAAACTCTTTTTTATTTTTCAATATATAAAGGAGTGCAAGACAAAAAGGATCAGGACCTGAAGAAGTGCATTCCAGCGCAAAACAGCTGTCATCCATATGTCCCACACATCTCTCCTCCTTTTTGCTCTGCACAATTTTGTGTTGAAGAATAAAGAAGATTTTAAGCAATTGGCGAGTGCCACTTTGATTTTTTTTCTTCTGTTTTTTGGACAATTGCATTTATTTATCTGGCGAGTAGAGCACCATAGTGAATTGATACCGGACCAGGACTACATCATATCTCAGTGATCCAATATAATCAAGTGTCTGTATATCTTGTGTGCAGTCATTTCTGTTGTCATGTATTAAAGTGGAATTTTGGCACCCCATAAGGTCTAGAGCTCAGGTGCATCTGCATCCCACGCATCCACTATGGAGGATAAGGGGATATTATGCCTGAAACAAAGATTTTCAAGGAGGCATAAAAAAATGAAAAATTGTTGCTTCAACAGCTACATGGGGTAATAATCATCCTTACATATACTGTATATGTGGCATAATATGTGGATAGGCCATCAGTTTAGCCCTGACAACTGCTATTTATACCCCAACAAGTGTAGCTGTTGGTGTCCCTTAGGGTACCTAGCCTTCTTAGCCAATATCCAAACTATGAACCCAGTTACAAGCATTAGAAAAATATCTAAGGCAACATTTTCATATTCTAAGAGAAGATTTGCAGTACATTTTATAATACTTTGTGACATGTATGATTACAACTAGAGATGAGTGAACCTGTTCGAGGATGGCATTCAGATGCTTTAGGTAGCCAAAACACTGGAGTGTGTATCACTGTGCTTGTGTACGCTTGGGGCTTGGTCCAGTGTTTGATGGGATCGCACTGGGGGTAAAAGCAGAGTTATGAGCTGCAGTGTGTTCCGAAAAAAAAATTGCAAATCCCCGTCCTCATAAGTAGATTGCTTATGGCTGGCTGTACAGTCCCTGACAAAAGTGATATCATTTATCCATGTTATGTAAATAAAAGCTTATAACCTGATGTTAAATTAATCCATTGGTTTTATTAATTACTCTTTTGAAAGCTGAAACCCTCCGAAAAAGTGGTTTAGGTCAAGAAAATAAATTGGCATCAATGCTGAAATATTGATCATTTAATGAACACAGAATGGTCAGATTTTGGCAAGACAATAGTTTTGTCGCCTGGTCATATAATATACCCAATCCTAGTTTACATCCTTACCTGTGCTCCGTAAATGATCGGTTTATTAGTGGGTGTGTATAAAAAGAAACCCAGTACCCCAGACCTTCACTTGAACAGCAATTTGATCTCTGACAACTTGCCAAAAATCCACCCTGCGACCAAAGCCTTGATTATCAAGGGGCTGAAGACCAGATCCACTGCAGAGGTGGCTGGCACCTTTAATGTGTCTCAGAGTCAAGTACAAAGAATTAAAAAAAGATTTGAGGAGACTGGAGATGTGTTTGACAAGCCCTGGTCTGTAAGACCCTGCAAAGCAAATAAAAAACCATGTGGCATTTGCAAAGTCCCACAACCTGCTAAACAGATGGACGCTGGAAAAGTTGCAGAAGGTGGATTTCTGTGATGAATCTTCAGTAGAATTACACCACAGTTGACGCAAATACTGCAGGAAACCTACTGGAGCCCGTATGGACCCAAATTTGATGGTGGAAAGATCATGGTCTAAGGTTACATTCAGTATGGGGGTGTGCGAAACATTTGCAAGGTGGAAGGCAATATCAATAGCCTAAAATATCAAGAAGTAATAGCTACCTCTTATATTCTAAATCATAAAAGGGGTCAAATTCTGCAGCAGGATGGTGTTCCATCTTATACATCCATCTCTACAACAAAGGCAAAAAAGATCAAGGACTGGCCAGCCCAGTCACCAGACATGAACATCATTGAGCATGTTTGGGGAAGGATGAAAGAGGAAGCTTGGAAAACAAAACCAAAGAACCTAGATGAACTCTGGGAGGCATGTAAGACTGCATTCTTTGCTATTACTGATGACTTCATTAATAAATTGCATGAATCATTGTTGAACCATATGGATGCAGTCCTTCAAGCTCATGGAAGTCACACAAAATATTAAATATGACTCTAATAGCACCACAACTTCATTCATCAATGTTATGCAACATATATTTGTATTTTGAGTTAATTATTTGTTTGACTATCACATTACTTTCTGTGGGCGACAAAACATTTATCTTGACAGAATCTGACCATTCTGTGTTCATTAAATTATCAATATTTCAGTATTGATGCCAATTTATTTTCTTAACCTAAACCACATTTGGGAGGGTTTCAGCTTTAAAAAGAGTAATTTAAAAAAACAATGGATGAATTTAACGTCAGGTTATAAGCTTTTATTTACATAACATGGATAAGCGACATAACTTTTGTCAGAGACTGTATGAGTGTGGAGGTTCAGGTCAAGTTTTGGTCCAAAACAAAACTTTATAAAGAGTCCGGCTGAACCACCAAACCCGAACTTACACGGGTCTCCTCATCTCTAATTACAACAATTGGGAATATTGTCCTAAAATTAAAACAGCCACAAAATGGTATAAGGAAGAAAAGTATGTTGTCTAGTAGATGATATAAAATTTTACCCATGTCTACTGTGGGTAAAATCCTAGAGGGTTTTCTAAGAGATGCTATACTGGAGTATCCGAGGAAAAATAACCTCATGACCCAATATCAACATGAGTTTACAAGGGACTGTTCCTGTCAAACTAACTTGATAAACTTCTATGAAGAGGTAAGTTATGGACTGAAAAAAAGAAATGCAGTGGACGTGGTGTATATGGACTTATCAAAAACTTTTGATACAGTGCCACACAAAAGGTTGATACATAAAATGAGAGCAATGGGATAGGGGAAAGTATGTGTAAGTGGGTTAAGAACTGGTTCAGTGATAGGAAACAAAGGGTGGTTATTAATGGAACACACTCAGAATGGGTAACAGTTAACAGTGTGGTACCACAGGGTTCAGTATTGGGCCCACTTCTTTTTAGCATATTTATTAATGACCTTGTAGGGGGCATACAGAGTAGAATCTTAATATTTGCAGATGACACTAAACTCTGCAGGGTAATCAATACAGAGGAGGCCAATTTTTTATTACAGGAGGATTTATGTAAACTAGAAGTTTGGGCTGATAAATGGCAAATGAGCTTTAATAGTAAGGTCATGCACTTGGGCAGAGGAAATAAGCTGTATAATTATGTGCTTAATTGTAAAACACTGGGAAAAACTGTCACTGAAAAATACCTGGGTGTATGGGTAGATGACAAACTCACATTTAGTGCTCAGAGTCAAGCAGCTGCTGCAAAGGCAAATAAAATAATGGGATGCATTAAAAGAGGCATAGATGCTCATGAGGAGAACATAATTTTACCTCTATACAAGTCACTAGTGCGACCACACTTAGAATACTGTGTACAATTCTGGTCTCCAATGTATAAGAAAGACATAGCTGAACTAGAGCAGGTGCAGAGAAGAGCAACCAAGGTTATTAGAGGACTGAGGGGTCTGCAATACCAAGACAGGTTATTAAACTTGGGTTATTTAGTTTGGAAAAACGAAGGCTTAGGGGTGATCTTATAATAATGTATAAATATATGAGGGGACAGTACAGAGAACTTTCTAATGATCTCTTTACTCTTAGGCCTGAGATGGGGACAAGGGGGCATCCTCTACGTCTGGAGGAAGGAAGGTTTAATCATAATCACAGACGTGGATTCTTTACTGTAAGAGCAGTGAGACTGTGGAACTCTCTGCCACATGATGTTGTAATGAGTGACTCACTACTAAAATTTAAGAATGGCCTGGATGCCTTTCTTGACAAATATAATATTACCGGTTATATATATTAGATTCTTTGATAGGGCGTTGATCCAGGGAACTAGTCTGATTGCCGTATGTGGAGTCAGGAAGGAATTTTTTTCCCCAATGTGGAGCTTAGTGTTGCCACATGGTTTTTTTTTTTGCCTTCCTCTGGATCAACATGTTAGGCTATGGGTTGAACTAGATGGACTTAAGGTCTTCCTTCAACCTTAAATACTATGTTACTATGTAGGTAAATTTGGAGCGCGAAATGGCAAAATGAGAAATGTGTTTTAAAGAGAACCTGTCATTCCGCTGGTACTTTCCAAAGTGAAAGCACCACTGAATGCAGCGTGTATGCTGCATTCAGTGAAGGTGTGTGTACTATGTCTCTAGCCCCCCTGTGCCCCGAAAAAAAAACATTTTCTAAAGTTCATAGTTAATGGGTCCGATGGGTCTGCTCACTGTGTACTGAGATTGCCGCCGACAGGATCTTCCCCGCCTCCTGCATGTTTGTTGCGCCTCCTCTTCTTTGCGTCTCCCCTCCTTCTTCGGCACCTGTGCCTAGCATGTGAATTAATGCAGGTGATCATCAAGGACAGGACTTGGTGTGAGTGGGGCCCGGCTGCTGTAACAGCGCATGCGTGTGACGCAAGTACCAGAGCCCGTCCTGCATACGCCATACCATTTAACAGGGCGAGCTCTGGTGCTTTCATCACACGCATGCACTGTTACAGCAGCCGGGCCCCACTCACACCAAGCCCTCGGTGTGCACCTGCGTGAATTCACACGCTAGGCGCAGGCGCCGAAGAGGAGGGGAGACACAAAGAAGAGGAGGCAGAACAAACATACAGGAGGCGGGGAGGATCCTGCCAGCGGCAATCTCAGTACAGAGTGAGCAGACCCATCAGATTCCTTAACCATGAACTTTAAAAAGTGTTTTTTTCCGCGGGGGGGCTAGAGACATGATACACACCTTCACTGAATGCAGCATATACGCTGCATTCAGTAGTGCTTTCACTTTGGAAAGCACCAGGGGGGTGACAGGTTTTCTTTAAAAGACAAGGTGAAAGACAACTAGAAGTAATAGAAACTTGTTTGTGACCATGGTATTAATTTAGCACCAATTACTATTATTTTGCCCTGATATAAATTCACTGTTTACAGTTGAAGACCACAAAATGTATACCAATGTCATAAACTAGTGGCTTTTAGCATCATACTGATTATTAAAATATCAAAGATCTAGAAAGTAAAGGCATGTGTGTATATACAGTGCCTACAAGTAGTCTTCAACCCCCTGCAGATTTAGGTGGTTTGATAAGGTGCAAATAAGTTAGAGCCTTCAAACTGCAAACGAGAGTAGGATTTATTAACAGAAGCATAAATCTTACAAACCAAAAAGTTATGTTGCTCAGTTGAATTTTTATAAATTTTAAAATAAAAGTGTGGGTCAATTATTATTCAACCCCTAGGTTTAATATTTTGTGGAATAACCCTTGTTTGCAATTACAGCTAATAATCGTCTTTTATAAGACCTGATCAGGCCGGCACAGGTCTCTGGAGTTATCTTGGCCCACTCCTCCATGCAGATCTTCTCCAAGTTATCTAGGTTCTTTGGGTGTCTCATGTGGACTTTAATCTTGAGCTCCTTCCACAAGTTTTCAATTGGGTTAAGGTCAGGAGACTGACTTGGCCACTCCATCACCTTGATTTTTTCCCTCTTGAACCAGGCCTTGGTTTTTTTGGCTGTGTGCTTTGGGTCGTTGTCTTGTTGGAAGATGAAATTACGACCCATCTTAAGATCCTTGATGGAGGAGCGGAGGTTCTTGGCCAAAATCTCCAGGTAGGCCGTGCTATCCATCTTCCCATGGATGCGGACCAGATGGCCAGGCCCCTTGGCTGAGAAACAGCCCCACAGCATGATGCTGCCACCACCATGCTTGACTGTAGGGATGGTATTCTTGGGGTTGTATGCAGTGCCATCCAGTCTCCAAACGTCACGTGTGTGGTTGGCACCAAAGCTCTCGATCTTGGTCTCATCAGACCATAGAACCTTGAACCAGTCTGTCTCAGAGTCCTCCAAGTGATCATGAGCAAACTGTAGACGAGCCTTGACATGACGCTTTGAAAGTAAAGGTACCTTACGGGCTCGTCTGGAACGGAGACCATTGCGGTGGAGTACGTTACTTATGGTATTGACTGAAACCAATGTCCCCACTGCCATGAGATCTTCCCGGAGCTCCTTCCTTGTTGTCCTTGGGTTAGCCTTGACTCTTCGGACAAGCCTGACCTCGGCACGGGAGGAAACTTTCAAAGGCTGTCCAGGCCGTGGAAGGCTAACAGTAGTTCCATAAGCCTTCCACTTCCGGATGATGCTCCCAACAGTGGAGACAGGTAGGCCCAACTCCTTGGAAAGGGTTTTGTACCCCTTGCCAGCCTTGTGACCCTCCACGATCTTGTCTCTGATGGCCTTGGAATGCTCCTTTGTCTTTCCCATGTTGACCATGTATGAGTGCTGTTCACAAGTTTGGGGAAGGTCTTAAATAGTCAGAAAAGGCTGGCAAAAGAGATAATTAATCCACACATGTGAAGCTCATTGTTCTTTGTGCCTGAACTACTTCTTAATACTTTAGGGGAATCAAACAGAATGCTGGTGGTTTGAGGGGTTGAATAATAAATGACCCTCTGAATTAAGTTTTAACGCTTTAAAAAAAAAAAAATTTAAAAATCTTTTTGGCTGCAGTGCATTTCCCACTTCCAGGCTGATCTACAGTCCAAATGTCACAATGCCAAGTTAATTCCGCATGTGTCAACCAACTAAATCTGCAGGGGGTTGAAGACTACTTGTAGGCACTGTATATATATATATAATATATATAAAGATTCACTGAGAACAATATATGGCAGCAATTTTTACTACTGAATTCACTTCTGGCTATTGCTATAAACGCAAATGGTCATAAAATTAAAGGAAAGCTCTTGTTTTGTTCTTAGTAGCTAATTTAAAATGGTAATGTTTGCTTTACAAATTTAGCAATGTGGTAGATATCACTCATTGTGAGAAGGTTAACACTTTTAAAATCAATGAAACACCGATATGGATGTGTAGCAAGAAAATATTTCGATGCTGATGTTGCTATATTAGAATTTTATTTGCTAAAGGGTACAGGCAGATTTCCAAAATTCACCGTTAACTTAAAACAATAGTCTCAAACCTTTTATTCTCAGGCCTTACTGCCTTCAGGACACGGCGGAACATCTGGTTATTTAAAGAAAACAATATGTTCGCATCTTCTATGACTTTTCGTTTCTAATTGGGCGTAAGTTTTTCCTCTCTCAAAAGAACAAGCTTGTAAACACTAAGGAGGTCATTAAAAGATCAATAAAGAACAAGAATGGAGGTGAACTAGAAGCCAAATTAAAAGAGGTTGGCCAGAATATGATTTTTCTTTTCAAACACAGGGTATGCGGTAAAATATTAAAATAACCAATTAAAAACCTTTAAAGCCGCAGAGGTTGCTCCGGTCCTCATTTGGTCTCTATTAGAGATGAGTGAACCCTCAGAAGTCCAGGTTGGGAACGGACTTGCCCAAACCTGAGCCCGGACCCGGAATTTATTGTTATAAAATTGTGGCTGAGGAAGGCTGTACAAGTAAGAAAACAGTGATTAAATCATTAGCATAATACTTACCAGTCTCCATTGCTGGAGGCACACTGTTTCTGGGTCTCGCTCTTTAACTTCTTCTGCATGCAGTGGACTCTGCATCCAACAGCCAATCACAGATGATGACTCTGTGATTGACTGCTGTGCCTCCACCCATTGTGTCGGCGTCTTTGATTGGTTGCTATACACATTGTGTGTAAAAATAAATATTATAAAAAAAAAACGTTGCGCATGGCTCCACCTTATTTTTGATTTTCAGCGCAGATATAGTGGTTAGCTATGGGATGCCACTCCCAGCTGCCTGGTTTTCCCTTGGCTGGCAATTAAAATATTATTTTTAATTATTTAAATAAATAAATAAGAAATTAACTAAAACGAAATGCGTGGGCTTCGCCCTATTTTTGATTGCCAGCCAAGGTAGAACTAGGCAGCTGGGGCTGGTATATTCAGCATGGTGAGGCCCATAGTTATTGGGCCCCCAGGCTAAAGAATAACAGCCCGTAGAAGCCCTAGAAATTGGCGTATTCATTAGAATAGACAATTTCTGGCACTTTACCTGGCTATTCCCGATACCCTGGTGCTCTGGCATCGGATTAATAAAAGGGTTTAATGACAGCTGAGAATATTGCCAGCTGTCATTAAGCCCAGATTGATAATGTTGAGGCTTCTATGAGACCTGCACATTATCAATCCAGTGAGTAAATAGTTAAAAAATACAGACACAGAGAAAAATCCTTTATTTGAAATAAAAAGTACACCTACCGTGTTTCACCACTTTATTACCCAAAAAACACCCCAGGTCCGAAACAGTCCAACATACGGCGTCCAATGACAGTCCTGACTCTACTACATCCAGAGACTGCAGCCATTGAACAAGCATCCTCTCGCTGCAGTTTCTGGGATCACTCTGACAACAACAGAGAGTGGTGACGTCACTAACGGCTCCCCGCTGTCAGTGAACTTAGGTGACCTCCGCTGCTGGATTGTTGGACAGCTGTGCCGTCATGTTCTGCAATCCGGCAGCTGGGTCACCTAATTTCTCAGACAGCAAGAGGGAAGTCAGTGACGTTACCGCTCACTGTAGCTGTACGTGAACTCAGGTGACCCCACTCCCGGATTACAGAACATGGCAGGACAGCTGTCCGACGATCCAACATTGGGGTCACCTTATTTCATTGACAGCAGCAGGGAAGTCCAGTCAATCACAATCACAGACACCAGCACAATGGGTGGGGATACAGCATTCACAGACACTGTCATAGAGAGTCGGTGTCTGTGATTGGCTATGGAAGGCAGAGTCCAGTGCATACATAGGAGAAGTTAATGAGCAGGAAAAGGAAGCAGTGTGCCTGCAACAACGGAGACGGGTAAGTATAATGCTGATGATTTAAATACTGATTTTCTGCCTTTTACAGCCCTCCTTTACTGGACACAAACCTGAAGTTATATGGACTTCTCAGGGAAGTCCGTGTTCAGGGTCTGTGCCTGAACACTAGATGTTCGGTATGGACCCCGAACTTTACAGTTCGGGTTCTCCCATCACTTGTCTCTACAGGGCGGACCATTTATAAGATTGCACCTAAATAAAATGGGGATGGTTGGTGATATCAACTTCCTGTTTGTGGCACATTAGTATATGAGAGGAGGAAAACTTTTTCAGATGGGTGGTGACCATGGCGGCCATTTTGAAATCAGCCATTTTGGATCCAACTTTATTTTTTTCAATGCAAAGGGGGTCATGTGACACATCAAACACCACAGAACAAATGGAAACCTCAATGCCACTGGATATTTGAAATTGCTACACGATTCAGATATCCAGTGACATTGAGGTTTCCATTGATGAAGAATGACCCCACAAACTTTGTACCCCATACACCACACCATCAATTTTTGTTTTCCAACAATCTTGGAGGGATCTATCCACTGTGGGTTAGTGTCAGACCAATAGTGGTTGTTTTGTTTATTAACTTCACCATTCACAAAAAAGTTTGCCTCATCACTCATCTGAAAGTAATTGTCTATGCTGAGAAGATATGAGATGTGCAGCATCTGAAACAACGGATTCTGAAAGCCTGTGCTAGCATTTCTTCTGTGGTGTTGCTATCAGTGTGTCAAGAGTGGGAGAAGAGGGTTGCATTGACAATCTAACAAAATGGGCAGTACTTTGAACACATTTTATAAGCAGTCATAAACTTGTAAATAACTCATGAACGAATAAAGTTATGTTAAAACCAAGCACACCATTGTTTTACTTATGAAATTCTCAATATGTTTGATGTGTCACATGACCCTCTTTCATTGAAAAAAATAAAGTTGGATCCAAAATGGCCAACTTCAGAATGGCCATCATGGTCACCACCCATCTGGAAAAGTTTTCCCCTCCCATATGCTAATGTGCCACAAACAGGAAGTTGATATCACCAACCACTCCCATTTTATTTAGGTGCATCCATATAAATGGCCCACCCTGTACTTTGGCAGCACACGATTACCACCACATTGGTACATACTACACAATTGTAATTCGTGACCATAGTTTCTAATAAGTCAATATGTCTCATATTGTGATCCTTTCTACACAAAATTTTATAAGGTTATGTTACAGAAGAATGGTATGAAGTGTTGGGAGTAGTCTATCAGAGTACCGGAATCAATGGTATTCCCAAACAATGATATGATAATAGGTCTAAAGGTATAAGTAGAAGACAACCCTATATGAAGCTGCCTTTGGAGCTAATCTGTAAATTTCTCCTGGCCACCACTAAATTTCTAACATGTCAATTTAGAAATATAAATCAAAATGTATTAATTAGAGAAGGGTGAACTCGCAGATATTCAGGTTTGGTGGATTCGGACAAACTTTAAAAAAAAAGTCCAGGTATAGGATCAGACTTGACCGAAGCTTGAGCGCGGACCCGTAACTTCATAAAAGTCTATGGGGACCTGTACTTTAGTGCTATAAAATGGTGGCAGTAAGGGCTATAGGGTTATATAAGAAAGCAAAATGGTGATTAAAGGAGGAGCATTATACATACCAGTCTCTGGTGCTGCGGTTACACTTGCTTCCAGGTCCGCTCATTACGCCTCCTGAGTACTCACTGCACTCTTTTTGACTGCGACTATGATTAGCTATTGCAGTGAGACTGCACCCCACCAATCTGTCCCAGAATCTGTGAATGAACCTGCCTTCATATATGTGTAAAAATAAATAATTGAAAAAATTGCACAGGGGTCCCCGTATTTTTAATTCTGAGCGCTGATAAAGTGCAGAGCTAAGGCTGCAGAGGTCCAGCTGTGTTGTTTATATTGGCTGAGTATCAAATAAGCGGATGCCATGCGTTTTCTTACATTACTTAAATAATTTGAAAAAACGGTGCAGGGGTCCCCCCAACTTGATATTCAGCCAAGATAAAACACATAGCTTGGGTCCCTACATTTTTTTTTTTAATTATTTAAATAAATAATTTAAAAAAACAGTGTGGTGTCCCAGTGTTTGATATTCAACCAATATAAAGCGTACAGCTGGGGGCTGCAGGACGCAGCTGTCCACTTTATCTGCGCAACAACCAATTACAAATGCTGTTACAAAGAGTGCAGTGAATAAACATGAGGCTTAATGGGCGGATCCAGAAGCAAGTGTGACCGCAGCAGTAAGTATAATTCTCCTGCTCTAATTGCCATTTTGCTTTCTTTTACAGCCCCCCAATGTGAGCTCAAACAGTAACACAGACACCTCAGGGAAGTCCATGTTCGGGGTCCATGCACAAACAGTAGGTGTTCAGTATGGATCCCGAACTTTACAGTTCGGGTTCACCCATCAATAGTATTGACATGTCCTGTGTGCAAAGTAATTAATAATGCATATATGTACGTTCTATATTGACAGAGTGGACATATCATATGCCCTACCTGGACACCAACAATGCCATCTAAAAAGAGAAAATTACAGTCTAGTAGAAAGACAGGAGCTTATAGTTAGTAGTGAATTGTTACAGTTGGTGGTCTATAATGAGGCATTGGGAAGCAAATGTCCCATTTCAAATTCTTGCATGGGACCCTCTACTATCTGTGTCCAATTCTACTGTTTAGATAAAAGACAGACCTAAGGGTACCGTCACACTTGGCAACGCACCAGCGATCCCGACAACGATACGACCTGGTAGGGATCGCTGGTGCATCGCTGTTGGGATCGTTGGTGAGATGTCAGATCTCCCCAGCGACGCAACAACGATCCGGAATGATACGGAGGTCGTTGGGACCCTGTTTCTCAGACCTGTAGCATTGAGGTTGTTGGTCGTTGTCCCTGTCAAACACATAGATGCATGCTGCTCAGCGGGACCGCAACGATCAAAAAATGGTCCAGGCGACTCTGACACGACCAGCGATCTCACAGCAGGGGCCTGGTCATTGCTAAGTGTCAAACATAGCAAGATCGCTGGCGAGGTCGTTGTTGCGTCAAGCTTGTGACTTAGCAGCGATCTCGCTTAGTGTGACGGGGGCTTAAGAACATTCAGCCCAACTCAGGGTGAGCTCTAAAGAAACCCAGTGGTCTCTAGGATGATAATCCATGTTTCTTTTTCTTGTTTCATTCTTCAAATGACCATAAAAGTGGACAATGGTGAAGAAAAATTCATGGACCTCTAACGGTTCCAAATGTACCTCATTCCTGTAATGTTGGAGGTCTCATTGGAACCTACAAAAGTTTCTTTAGATACATCTCTGTATAATATTTTTAATTTCTTTAGCCTTCCATTGGTAAGAAAAAAAAAAAGAAAACTAAAAGTAGGCAAATGGTATCAAGCAAATAACAATAGCAGAAAAATGGCAACAAGCAAATGTCATGCAGCAACTATGTGATTTAGAATAGATGTTTTTTAACCTTTATGTTATTATACATTATGCATGATATATGAAATGAAACATTAACTATACCATGAAAGTGCAGAAAATGTCTGTCTCACCTGCTTCAATAACAATCCTGCAGAACTTGTTGCTATACAGCACAAAATGAATACAGATCTCAAGCATCTCCCCCCTCTACATGCACCCTCTGTGATTAATGATATGTACCATTGTCAGTACAGATAGTAGATGACAGCCTCCAGACGTAATCTCTCCATGAGGTCCCAAAACTTTATGCTAATGTCTATTACTAGCTGCCAAGTAAGCTCTCCGTCTAAAACACATTTCTACTCTTTGATGGTGTAATTGTTGGTGTGCTTGAGGCACTGAAGAGAACAGGCTTTTAGTGTTACTATACCTTTGGGTCTCGCAGAAACAGAGCCTTGAGAATGAGGGAGTGAACGTCACCGATCGGTGGGTAGTGCATTAGGAGGCCCAGGCACGTCTGATAGTTGCTGGAGATTACTGGAGGAAGAAAAAAAAAAAACATAACAAGCTATAGAGTGAACATCCCATCTATAAACACTCTCCCAACAAGGGGGGGGCAAGGGAACATGATCTCGAGAACAAACACCACCAACAGGTCAATAGAACATGTGATCATAAGGATATATGAGTGACAAAGTGGGAAAGGTGATTCTATCTTTCGAGGGGAAAACATCTTGTTTGACAGTGTTTTGTGTCGCAGTTTACATTTTATTTCTCTTATGTTTACGATAGGTAGGCTTTATCTTGTATAAATTGTTGTGGGATCTTTTGTAATTGGTTTTATAAACCTTGACGAAAAATTTCTTACTCTTTTTTTACTGCAGAAAAGGGATGCAGAAAGACGCACCGTTCGTATAGAGTTAGTATACACAAGACTGATTCTGTTTTGCCTCTTTCTTTTCAGACAGATGGCAGATGAATTTCAAAGGCTTCATCATGAAAGCCTATGGGCATCCTACAAGGTATGAATATTCTTTCATCTAATTTCCAAAAGGTTTTAATGTAATGGTTAAAAGTAATAAGAATGGAGGCTGAGGGTAGAGTCACACTGGCGTGTGGTTAAAAGTAATAAGAATGGAGGCTGAGGGTAGAGTCACACTGGCGTGTGACTCACAGGAGTGCAGTGCGAGATGATCTCACATTGCGCTCTGTCCCATGTTAAACAATCAGGTAGCTTAGTCCTGTGAGTCTTTTCTCAGTCCTGCACACACTGATGAAAAAAACTGCAGCATGCTGCGATTGTCTGTGAGTCTCGGATCACTCGCACCCATACAAGTCTGTGAGGTTGTGGAGCCCCTCGGGACAGGGCACTCGGTGCCAGACCAGGGTGCTGCTGGGGGATGTCACGGCCTGTTCGTGACGCTGTGGCACCCCAAGGGTTAATATGCCACAGAAACAACACAGGTTTAATCCCCACACAACACTACACTAGAAAGTGTGAGGAGCTTAGCTGGCACCTGCACTAGTGGGAGGAGCTAAGTTGTTTACCTCAGAGCAGAAGTGACAGTTAGTTCAGTTTAGTTGGAGTCTGGAGCAGGAGCAGAGCCAAGTGTCAGTGGAGGTCCTGAGAGGTCTGAGGAAAGGAGACAGAGTAACAGAGGAACATACCCGGGATAAAGAGTTACCCCAAAATCTTGATCCCGGGGAGGCGCTCAAGACGGATACCGGATCCGAGGCTGTGCCTGAGACAGACAGGACAGTAAACACCAGCAAAGTGAAGGTCCACCATCTTCACTGTACCATAGCAAAGAAACACGGAGGGGTCAGTGACACAGAGGACTCAAGTTGCCCAGCATATTGGTACCCGTGAGCAGAGACAGGGCCAGCAGTATAGCTACAAGCAGCAGCAGGGCCACACACAGCGTTTAAGTAGGAAGCCAAGGACCCGGTCAGGGTGAGAGCAACCTGGTACAGACTCCGTGGACAATACTGTGTAATACCATCTGCCAGTAAAGACTTGAAGAACAACAGAAACCGTGAGTGTGTGTGTCATCCTTATGCTGAAGCCCCACTTGCCCTCATAGACTGCTATTGCCTCTACTCTTATCATCTCTATTGCTACCCCTACTCTCCTGCAGCATCAATAACTATCCTCACAGACTTTAACTACCTCTACCACTGCCCCGGGGAACCCAGTTCTGCCCACAGGAACTATTCCATCCAAGCTGCTAACCCATCATCCCGGAGGTTCTGCAGCAGCGGCGGCCCCATTACTGGCCGCGTATAGTGGGTGGCGTCACGAGTGACAAATCCCCTGTAAATAACCCCTCATTTTATTGTGTGGGCCCGGGACACGGTCCGGACCAGGACCGCCGTGACATCCCCCAGCAGCACCCCGGTCCGGCACCGAGTGCCCCGTCCCAGCGGGCTCCACAGGTGCAAAGTAAACATTGGACTGCACTCGGATGACATCAGAGTGTAGTGCAATATACTACAAGACCGAAAATGGAGGAGATGGGTAAATTAATCTAACCCGCTACTCTGCAACTATGATCCAATCGTAAGATCGAATGACAGCAAAGCCTGAGCCGAGTCTCAGCAGAGCCTGAGCTGAGTATCATTAGCATATTGCATCCGGTGATCTCGTATCGGATGCATACGCCGGTGTATCTCCAGCCCTAAAGTGTAACGCCACCTACGATCACACTGGAATCCAAGGGGCATGAAGAACCGATACTGCACAATAGAGCAATACAGTGCCCAGACAAGAGTATGTCACCAGGAAAGTACATTGCATGTGTCCTGTTCTAATAAACCCATTTAGAAAACTATTTTCATAAACCCTACAAGGTAATCTTGAAATTAAGGGGTTTGCCTGCCTAAGCTATATCAATTCACTGAGATAAATCAACACTTTATAATGAGTGGAGGTCAAATCTCTGAAACACCCATCAATCCTGGGAATGAAAGGAGATCTGTCAGCGGATATTTGCTACATTATCTAAGAGCAGCATGATATAGGGGCAGAGAATTCTGATTCCAGCGATGCGTCACTTACTAGGTTGTTTGTTGTCATTTCAATAAAATCAGTGTTTTATTAGAAAATGTTTATAACTAGTGGACTGGTTATATTGTTCCATGTAGTCTTCCTACTCCCAGCATTGCTTAGCAGCTTTTAGTCAATTTACAGAGTAAACCGAAAGTTGCCAATCAGTGGTGTGGGTGAGTTATACAGAGCTCAGCATTCAGGGAATTGCTGGATATGAAAAGCAACAGAAAGCAGATCAGTAACTGATACATTGCTGGAATCAGCATTTCTGCTCCTACACCATGGTGCTCTGAGGTTACATAGCAAAAACCTGCTGACTGATTCCCTGTAAGGCTATGTTTGGTGCTGTGTCCTCTTCTACGTTTTCCTTTGATACTGGTACAACCAATTACCTAGTTTTGCAGGGAACTGCAGCTTGCCAGATTCACTTAGAATTGGGAAAGATTAAAGGTACCTTTACACGCCGCAACTATCACCCGCGATTGCTAGCAACCGAACGTGCGCGTTCACATTTTTGACGGTTGATACCGATCGCAGATGCCGCATGTAGACGCCGCGATTGCGTTGTCAACCTAAGGGAAAGTGGATCCCCGTAAGTTGAAACAGATCCTGCGGGAAACATCAGGTTGAATCCCTACGACGCTTCACACGCCGCAATCCACAAAGGAATGTGGGCGTACATGTTCAGCGCCGCAAGAACATAGGCATGACAGAATTGTGTATTCTGCGCCCCAAACACGCTGATTAGACAACGTAATAGCGTCATGATTGGCCAGCCTGCGCAGGAAGGCTGGCTAATACATGACGCCATTGCAATTGTGTAGTGTGAATGGACAGCTCTTCAAATATGGCGCCCTGTGAAGGGACAGCCAATGGAAACACAATAGCCCCCACCAATCATCGCTGATGGGGCACGGACTCCAGCACGCTGTGGCACGCCTCTGGGAAATCACTAGGCAACGCCGATTCCATCCCTATCGCCCGTTCACACGGCAAAACCAGGGCAATTCACCTTCTGGGTTGCCTCTGGTTTTTGAACAATGCTCTGAAACCACAACCGGGAGCAACTCCGAAAATCACCATCGGGTTCCCCAATTACACTCCGCAATTTCGTAGCAATTTCAAGGCAATCATGACAGAAATCCCGATTGCCTCTCAGCTGCTACACCGTAGTTGCGATGTGTAAAGGTACCTTAAAGGGGTATTCTCAAGTTGTCTCTTCAGCAACTCAGAGCCAGGAAGTCTCCCTACATTCTCCTGATTTCCTGGTTTCCGATAGGGTAGGCTCTCCTTGAGTGACAGTTCTTGTGAGCAGCAAAGGTGTTGCATAAGTAGAACTATAAAGCTCAGCACAAGTTCTGCTAAAGAACATTTAGCTATTAGGCTGCTTTCACATAACGTTTTTTTTCCTGTCCCAAGGATCCTACTTTTTGTAGGACCCCACGGACAGGAAAGGACACCACAGGGGGTGACCTATTCTGTGTCCGGGTCCGTGATTATCACGGGTCCGTGATTATCACGGATCCGGACACAGCGAGGCACTTTCACTTCCGCAATGTATAATATACATTGCGGAAGTGAAATTTAGTAAAAAGAGAGTTAAAAATGAAAAATCTGTATGCTCACCTATCCGCGATCCACCGCTGCCTCCAGCAAGGTCCGGGTGCTTATAGGACCTGCGGTGAAATCACAAGCCGATCAGCTGATCGGGTCACATGACCGCAGTTACCGCGGTAACTGTGGTCATGTGACCTGATGACGCTGCTGGGTTGTGACATCACCGCAGGTCCTATAAGCACCTGGACCTTGCTGGAGGCAGCGGTGGATCGCGTATAGGTCAGAATACAAATTTTTTATTTTTAACTCTTTCTTTTACTTAATTTCACTTCTGCAATGAATGTATATACATTGCAGAAGTGGAATTAGAGGGTTAGGAGCAATTTTAGTGTACTGAGTATGCTCAGTACACTAAAATCGGGTCCAAGGAAGGATCAGCTGTTTCCTCAGACCTGCGTTCAAAGGCCCCCATTTTAAACCCCGAGGATCGGATCAGATTTGGCCTAATTGCCATCTGGTTTTGTGGGATGCGATTTTTTGCTGTGCCCAAAATCGGAGCAGTCTCCGATTTTGGGCACAGTAAAAAATAGGACACAAATCGGATCCCACAAAATCGGATGGCAATTAGGCCAAATTCGATCCGATCCGACACCCATAAGATAACATGGGGGACAAATTGGATTCGTGGCTATCCATTTTACAACAGACAGCCACAGATGCAACAAAATCGTGATGTGAAAGCACCCTAAAGGCCAAGTCACACATAAAACAGTCATCCAGAGAATGTCAGCAACTCACTGGGCAGGTTTCAGCAGTGTTTCTTTATTGATTATTCCATAAAAACAGGCGGTTTTGCAAGGGTAGTGGAGGGAGGATGGGGGTCGCAACAACGGGCCGTTTCGCATGGTCTCGTGCTTCGACGGATCGCAATGTCGGATTGCGACCCATCGAAGCACGAGACCGTGCAAAACGGCCCGTTGTTGCTGCCATTCTCTGGATGACTGTTTTGTGTAACGCTATCTCTAACCTGGAAGTGCACCCTGGGACAGGAAATCCAGCAGAGCTGTGAGGTGAAACACAGCGTGCCCCTGAGAGAAGGGAGAGGAGAGCTCTGTGTCGACTAACTGGTGCACGGCTGCCCTGAAATAAGTGTCAAGTGTGTCAAGTCACACATAACGATGCACCAGCGATCCCGATAACGATGTGCAGATAGATCGCTGGTGCGTCGTTTTTCACATCGCTGGTAAGATGTCAAACAGGTATCTCACCAGCGATGTGAACAACGATGCACCAGCAATCCAGAATTATACCGAGGTCGTTAGTAATTGTTACTCCATAGCGTAGCATTGAGATTGTTGGTCATTGTCCCTGTGAAACACAACGATGTAGCGCTCCCAGGGGGAGTGCAACGACGTAGAAATCACCCAGAGCAGTATGTAACGATCAACGATCTCACAGCAGGGGCCAGATTGTTGGTGCGTGTCACACAGAACGACATCGCTAACGGGATCGCTGTTGCGTCACAAAATCTGTGACGCTACAGCGATCTCGTTATGTGTGACAGGGCTTTAGTGGTTTGTTCTGAGTCTACACTATTATCACTATATTTACATATACAGTGCCTGAGGAAAAGTCTTTGTGACTTGAAACGTTGCATGTTTTTTGTGCCTGTCGAAATAAAGAAAGTTCTTTTCACATTGAGAACTTGGAGTGCTGCAAGTCTTTCTCCAGACCTGGATTTGTCTACAACCTTTAAAGATAAGGTTTGATTTGCCTGCACCTGCTTTTCAGCTGTTTATGCTGCTCCCTGACCCACTTTTTTTTCTATATTTACATATAGATACAAGCAGAGCAGTTGAAGAAGCACTCAGCTTTGGATAGCATGAGCAATGATTAGGAGATCTGCTCTGGGAACAGACAATTGTGGGGGGCTTGTGATTTTGGAAGATTTATAGCAGCAACCTTTCACAGGTTGAGAGGGAGGGAAGATGGAGGGAACTAACTAAAGCATAGAAATTAATAGTCTGGAGATAGGTTGCTGGAATATTAGGAGTTAACCACTCTCATGAAATGTAGCTACCGGTATTGAGCAAATTCTGCCTAGATCTGGGCAGGAACTTGTGGCTATGCTCTATAGAAACCAGATGTACACTATGAAAGATAAAAGCTCTCATTGCAGGATAAGGACAGTAGATAGCAAGAGCAAGTTAATTGCAAACTTCAGAATACCAATTTAAAATTGACCAGTGTCATTAATAAAAAAATGTATTACTACAGCCAGAATATTTTTATGTAATGAAAAAAATGTCCGACAGTCGTACATCAGATTGTAAGTGAAAAACATTTATAAAAAAATTACAGATAATACAGCTAAATATACTATAGCTATACAAATATATTATAATAAAAATAATTATCTTTAGTTAGCGACAACATATTCCACAGCCCTTTACAATTCATAGTATAACCTTTTTAAAAAATTACCAGCTAGTAACAAATGATCACATATGTAAATTACTGCAGATGAAAAGAAAACTACTTATAAAAAAAAAAATCAACATCACTGCCCAAAGATCCTCATACACATTAAAAAAAGTTGCCTTTACACGCTGCTTTCAGCTGGACTGGACTCTCCCTTGACAGATGATGTTATAGTAACAAAGATAGGGCATTTTGAATTTCATGTCATATCCTTTTATTTTCCCAAGACCTACACTTTAAGGGAACTTCCAAATTGCATTCTCGCACACGTCCAGTGTCCCGCCAGGACTATGTCCGAACCCCTTGCAAATCAGGATTCAGAGATATGCACCGATGGGGCCACTGACTTTAATGGTGTAGACGGGGCAACGTGTGCTCTGTCATGCTCCACTTTCAGGAGTATAAATGCCGGTTTACATGTGTCGACATCGTTAACGATGTCGCTGCAACGTCACATGTGTGACATCCTGCAATGATAAGCGATCAGCTGGCTGATCGCTGCAGAATGGCCAGGGCCGTTTTTCGATCGTTGGTCTCCGGCTGGGCGGCCAGCATCGGTGTGACAGCAGGAGACCAACGATCAGCAACCTCCCAGCCACTGCCCAGCGCCGCACAATACACGCTGAGACATGGTAACCAGGGAAAACATTCGGTAACTAAGCGCAGCGCTATGCTTAGTTACCGGATGTGTACCCTGGTTACCAGCATTCTTGCTGGTCGCTTGTGAGTCTGCCTGTGTGACAGCTCACCAGCGATCATATAGTGATATCCCAGCGATCTCATTGGTCAGATCGCTGGGACATCGGAGTGTGTAATCCGGCCTTAAAACCGACAGGATCACGGAAAGCAAGCTAGAGCACAATGTGTAAGTAGCTGCCTAATGAGAGCTCTGGCAGCTCCTTACTTGAGCAAACCGGCCATGTATGTGTGTAGGCGGAGAGGTGGTTGAGGATGATAGCCGTTGTCCAACAACATGTAAAGTGTATGAGCAGCTTTGACCATTACATTTATATTTTAGAATTGTCGTCAATGGCAGATGTAACTGAATGCAGCCTCAGATCGGCCAACAAGGGAAAATGAGAATCCCCACAGGAGAAAAGCCACTTACCCCACAACATGAGCAATATAGATTTAGTTCACTCTGCACAGACAAAAGCAGCATCTTATCATTCATTCACTAAACAACCTAGCTTATTATTATAAATAACCGGCGGTAACTTTGAGAGAGGGGAATGTGATATTTGCAAGTAGCTTAACACAGTGGGAGCCAGAATGCATGTTACAATTGGACTATTGCCATCCCAATCCAATATTGGCTCCATGTCATAAAGTTGAATTCATCCAAGCTATGTTTGGGGTATACTCTCCAGAGACTTAAAGCAGCACTACAGTGTTGTTTTTTCAGCACAGGAGTGGTGCTTTAAAGGGAACCTGTCACCTAATTTTAAGCCCCTACACTATCTCTAGCTGTCCCTACACCTTCCTAGCAGCTCCCTATCTCTCCCTTTCTTATCTAAAGTGACCCTATTAAACATCTGTAAATTAAGTCTGAACTTACTGCAGTCCCCGTAGTTAGGGGACTGGGTAGGCGTGGCCACGCTTCCACAGCACTCCTCCATGTTGTAATGCACGCCCCGCTGGGTGGCATTATTCAGGGCCCTCTCTGCCCCCATTTCTTTGTAATCTGCCGCCATGTTTGTAGTTTTAAGCACCGGCCGGACGTCACTTCCGGCGCGGTGCATTATGGAGCCGGTCACGTGATCGGCCCTAGTGCATTATGGGGCCGATCACGTGACCGGCCCGGCTTCAGTAAGCGCATTGCGCATGCGCGGAGCGGGGCCGATCACGTGATCGGCCCCATAATGCACTAGGGCCGATCACGTGACCGGCCCCATAATGCACCGCGCCGGAAGTGACGTCCGGCCGGTGCTTAGAAATACAAACATGGCGGCAGATTACAAAGACATGGGGGCAGAGAGGGCCCTGAATAATGCCGCCCAGCGGGGCGTGCATTACAACATGGAGGAGTGCTGTGGAAGCGTGGCCACGCCTACCAGTCCCCTAACTACGGGGACTGCAGTAAGTTTTATTTTATTTTACACTTCTTTCATAGGGAGACTTTAGATAAGAAAAGGAGAGATAGGGAGCTGCTAGGAAGGTGTAGGGACAGCTAGAGATAGTGTAGGGACTTAAAATTAGGTGACAGGTTCCCTTTAAAGGGAAACTGTAAGGTCATTTTTCAGTATGATACTAACATTACCCTTGAATAATGCCTGGACAGACCTTTTAAAAACATGTAAAATCATTATTGTACCCCTTGTAGTTTCTACTTTATCAGCATTGTCAGACCCTGCAGGCAGCTCCTGGATTAGTCCTCTACATTATGAGCAAACAGGAATAGTCCGGCTGCTGTATAAACTGTCATGTAATTATGCACTCCCACTCAGCAGCTCTCTCCTCCCTCCTCCCTTCTCCCTTTGCTAACAGTGCAATGTCAGGTTTCAGTAGCTTCTGTGCTGTTGAAGACATGGAGGGACAGAACTATTACAGATCTTCCTTATCTAGCCCCCATTTGTTTTTCTTTCTCTAAGCAGGTACCCTGCTGTGACAGTTTCTGTGTTGTATTTGACCTCTTGTGACGCTGCAAACACAGAGAGTAGAGGAGTATACAGCCCCCCCCTTCCCACTGATACTTTTGTCCTGTACAGTGATGTGGTGTGAGTATGTGACATGCATATTCATGCTGTGGGGAGGGGACAACAGAGAACTAAGTGGATCACTCACTGTGAGTGAAAGAATCTCTTTATTTACAGAAGAAAAGAGGGAAATAGAAATAAAAGAAATACATAAATAGAGAGTTTAGAGCGAGGAATTAGAAAATGATAGCAGTTACATATGGATTTTTGACCCGACAGTTTTCCTTTAAATGTAAACCCACTGCCCCTATTTTTATACTCTCCCACTGGCATTTTCATCCGTTTTCGGTGAGTCTGGTCTCGCAGTGCCATCCTCTGCCCGCAATTTTGGACTGGCTGTAAGTCAGAAGTTACATCACAAGAGCACAATGCATCTCTATGAGAGCCAGAATGAGGCCACAATGACGCTCCCATAGAAATGTTTTGAGAAGTGACCTCTGACGCTCCATGAAACACAGGAACTACTGGCAGGACACTTTTCACCGCAGACTAACTAGAGTGCTGTTGGAAAAGGATGATGCCTGTGGATGGTAAGTATAACACAGGGAGCAATGGACTTACCGTATATACTCGCGTATAAGCCGTGTTTTTCAGCCCAAAAATTGGGCTGAAAAGTCCCCCCTCGGCTTATACTAGAGTCACTGTATACTGTATACAATGTATACAGTATACAGTGCCCCCCCATATCAGTATACAGGCCCCCCCTTGGGTAGTAATCCTGTAAAGGAAGAGGTTAGTATACTTATCCCTCCGCTGTCCCGCTGCCGCTGTCCCGCCGCCGCCATCGCACTCTTCCGTCTTCATCCAGCGTCTTCCGTCTTCTTCCGGCTTCATCCGGTAGGCGCAGGCAATGACGTCATTGTCTGCGCGCCAGAGGAGGAAGCTGGAAAAAGACGGAAGACGCTGGATGAAGACGGAAGAGCGCGATGGCGGCGGCGGGACAGCGGAGGGATAAGTATACTAACCTCTTCCTTTACAGGATTACTACCCAAGGGGGGGCCTGTGTACTGATATGGGGGAGGCTGCTGTATATACCTCTGGGGCTGTATATACCTCTGGGGCTGCTGTATACTACCTAAGGGCTGCTGTATACTACCACTGGGGCTGCTGTATACTACCTCTGGGGCTGCTGTATACTACCACTGGGGCTGCTGCTGTATATACCACTGGGGCTGCTGCTGTATATACCACTGGGGCTGCTGCTGTATATACCACTGGGGCTGCTGCTGTATACTACCACTGGGGCTGCTGCTGTATACTACCACTGGGGCTGCTGCTGTATACTACAACTGGGGCTGCTGCTGTATACTACCACTGGGGCTGCTGTATATACCTCTGGGGCTGCTGTATACTACCACTGGGGCTGCTGCTGTATATACCACTGGGGAGGCTGCTGTATACCACACTGCTGGGGGCTGTATACCTGTGCTGGGGTCCACCCTCGGCTTATACATGAGTCAATAGGTTTTCCCAGGTTTTGGGGCAAAAGTATGGGGGTCGGCTTATACACGGGTCGGCTTATACACCAGTATATACGGTATATTTAAAGCGCAACCACAGCGCTGCAAGAGAAAAAAACACTGTAGTGGTGCTTTAACTTTTCAGCAGATGTTTGTGCAATATTATCACTCAAGCATATAATTATGTCAGGGAGAGAAGGGAGCCCTCTTATACACAACACTGCATGTTCTATCACCAGGTATCCAGTTTAGTTCACATAGTGAAGTCACCACAATCACAAACTCTTACTGCTGCACTTCACATAGTAGAACCACACTAAAACAAACACAACTCGACAGTGCTGGAGAAACTGTTTCATGGTAATTTAATTTGTGAGTGACAAGACACAATACCTGTTCCTAATATGCGACTTTTCTATTTGAGTATTGCTTTTTTTTCTCCCTCTGTTCTTTTTTCCACTTCCAAAATCAGACATTTTATAAGGGCAATTACTAAACCCATCATTCAAAGCAGGGCTATGAATACAGCATTTTTTTCTCCAATCGAAATGCAAGCAATCCATCTGCTGTGGCTGTCAAAGCAAAGCCTATTAATGATGCTTGTTTAGTATACCATATTGACTGCCTGCAACAATACTATCTGCCAGAGCATTGCAAACAAGTTTCCCTTAACACTTATTCTTTTACAACTGAACAAAAGTTTTTGAATGTAACATCAAAGAATATTATGGATGTAATCCAGGTGTCCGTAGATTACCTCCCGCACCAAAGACTAATAGGAGTGTCATGTAGCAAACCCCTCTTGAATGCCAGTGAGATATCAGTTGTACACATCGATACCTTTACCATATCCACCGGTGCTCCAATTATGGGGAAGCTAAAGCCATATAGAACTTAGGGGAACATTCAAAAAAAAAAACTGCTGCAGAATTCTGGTAAAGTTTCACCATAAAACTAACACGTTGTTAGGCTGCTTTCACATCAGCGTTTTCTGCCGATCGCGGCAGATGCGGTGAAAAAACTGCATCTGCCGTGATTACCGCATAACCGATGCACTTGCGGCACAGTTGCGGCAAGCTCCATACAATGTCTATGCGGGCTTGCGGCAGGTGCGGAAAGTGCGGTATCAGCACTTGCGGCAGGTGCGGCCGCAAAAAAACCGCGGCTGACCGCGTTTTTTTTCACGGCCGCACTTGCCGCACCTGCCGCACACTTACCGCAAGCCCCATAGACATTGCATGGGGCTTGCCACAACTTTGCCGCAAGTGCAGCGGTTATGCGGTAATCGCGGCAGATGCGTTTTTTTCACCGTATCTGCCGCGAACGGCAAAAACCGCTGATGTGAAAGGGGTATCAATATTTAGTATGCATTTTAACCCCATCATAACAGAGTCATTTCCCGTTTTTGTGTTTTCATTTTTTCCTCCCCTTCTTCTCAAAGCCGTACCTTTTTTCATACGAGTGTCTGTCTTTTTGCACTTTTGAATATCAGAAAAATCAAAATCATAATACATTGAAAGGGGTCCTAAATTATTGATAATGACATATTGACAAAAAGTAATTTATAAAAATGAAATAATAATATTAAAAAGATACACCCACAAATACAGCAAAAAAGTACAATATATATAAAAACCGCACACTTAAGAGACAAAGAATGATAGAGAGGCCTGTGAGACAGTGCGGGGGATCATATGCGAGGGGCGCTATGTCTCCCCCAGAATGCGCACTGTCACGTATTGAGCCCGGTATAGGGTGTGTGAGAAAGGGACGGTCCGCTCCCTCCGCTCCGGTCTTGCAAGGTCCCGGAAGTAGACACGGAGTTAAAAGCCTGGTCAGGAGGCAGGGCGGGGTTCCCTGTACACAGAATTGTGCCTTAGCTGCAGGAGCAGCAGAGATATACACAGGAGAGGTCTAGAGTTCCAGAGGACCGTGTGCTAGACTAACACGGCCTAGCCCAGGAGGGCTGGGAGCTCGGCGTGACCTATAACGGAGGCCTTTGGCCTGAAGGACCCGGGGTACGTTATATGAACTGTGTCTTGTGTACCCGGCTGCGACCCGGATTCCGGCTGACTGTGCCATCGCTGTGTGTACCAGCAATAAACACCGGGTCTTGTTTGAACCACTACCGGGCTCTACGTGTTTCCTGACTTGCAATCCAGGCGCTGCCCCACATATGGTGGAGAATGCGGGCAAGCAGGCCGGCCCGGTGAAAGTGACTGTTTCATGAGGCCAATGAGCGGCGCCTAAAGTGAGAGGAGCAGCCGTCAGAATAGCCGCCAGTCTTGCGGGGTGCCCGGCACTGTATGTCCATACGTAAGCCAGCCACGCTACAGTTCAGGCCTGCCGCTGATATGGAGGAAATCCTAAGGCAGCTGGTACTTACACAGCAGCGGCAGCAAGAGCAGCAGGAGCAACAGCAGAAGATGAATGAACTGCTCCTGCAGCACATCGTGGCCCTACGAGACCCGCCAGCAGTGCCTTCCCCGGAACGGCGTGAGGCCCGGGACCGGGTCCGGTCGGCCCTGCGGAAGCTGAGTCCGGAAGACGACGTAGAAGCCTTCCTCACCGTCTACGAGCGCACTGCAGAGCGAGAAGGCCTCCCGCCGGCTCAGTGGGCTGAAGTCGTCGCGCCATTCTTGATCGGCGACGCCCAGAAGGCCTACACCGACCTCAGTTGGGAGGATGCCCAGGACTACGCCAAACTCAAAGGTGAGATCCTTGCGAGACTGGGGGTCAACACTTATGTCCGAGCCCAACGGGTGTTTTACTGGTCCTATGTGGAGTCCAAGCCGGCTCGCTCCCAGGCGTATGACTTATTGCAGTTGGTGAAACGGTGGCTCCAGCCTGAGAGCTTAACTCCGGGACAGATGGTGGAAAGGGTGGTGGTCGACCGGCTGGTTCGGACTCTGCCGGTTGCGATACAGCGTTGGGTGGGGCAAGGGGACCCGGGTACCTTGGACCAGGTGGTTAGCTTGATAGAGCGATATACAGCCACCCAGGAGTTCATACGGGACTCTGCCCCACTGCGGCAGTTACGCCGGCCTCCGGAGCCGGGTAGAGGTATTCGTTCATCTACAGGGGACTCTCCTAAAAACGTACCCGCTGAGAGGATACCCCAGAATGGGGCTGGCAGGAAACCAGGCTCCCCGAGAAGGAGCTTCCGACCCGGCGCTGCCACCGCTACGTGGTGCTGGCGGTGCAAAGGACCGGGACATGTGGCTGCCTACTGCCCACTAACAGTGGAACCCATGGACTGCGGGTTCACACGCCGGCTCTCGATGTATGCCAGCCCCGTTTTCACCGCAGAAGGAGTGGTTCCCCTAACGGCACCACATCTGTGCCCGGTGCTCGTTAATGGACACAGAGCAGAAGCTCTCTTGGACTCTGGCAGTTTGGTGACGCTGGTTCGTGCGTCCTTAATCCCCGGGTTGCAACTCCCTGGGGGATTGGTAGGGGTCCGGTGTATTCACGGGGACCTACGCGAGTATCCGACCACGGAAGTGACTCTATCCACTCCCTGTGGAGAGGTGACTCACGTGGTCGGAGTGGTAAAATCTCTACCCTACGGGACGGTGCTGGGAAGAGACTTACCGTTGTTTTGGGCCTTATGGGGAAGGAGGAGTAACCCTTCTCTGAGGCCAGGGAATCCGGGTGCTGAGCCCGACGACCCTGAGACCGGGACACCTGCCGTAGGGGTCGCCAACATAGGGCTAGAGTGTCACCCCAATAGGTTCCCGCTAGACGTATTGGCAGGGGAGGTCGAGGAGACCCCACCGCTTCCAGAGTTGGAAGTATCCCGGGGAGCGTTTGGGACAGCCCAGCTACAGGATCCCACACTGACCCGGGCCCGAGAAAGGGTAACCGAAATAAACGGGGTAGCTCAGCATCCGGGGGCAGAGAACGTATTTCCACGCATGGTGCTTAACCAAGAGTTACTCTATAGGGTGGACAAAATCCGGGATGAGGTCGTGGACCAACTGGTAGTACCGCAGCCACACCGCCGGGCGGTCCTAGAGATGGCCCACTCCCACCTGCTAGGGGGCCACCTTGGGGCTAAAAAAACGCAAGAACGCATCTTGCGGAGGTTCTTCTGGCCGGGCGTGTATGCGGATGTCCAGAGGTACTGTGACTCTTGCCCGGAATGTCAGCTGACCACACCCATTGCCACCTTCCGTAGTCCATTGGTACCTCTACCAGTTATAGAGGAACCTTTTGAACGGATCGCAATGGATTTGGTGGGGCCTATAGTGAAATCAGCCCGAGGCCACCAACACATACTCGTGGTTGTCGACTACGCCACCCGGTACCCGGAGGCGATTCCGTTACGGCACCCCACGGCGAAACTGATTGCCCGGGAGCTGTTTGCCATGTTCTGTCGCCTAGGACTACCTAAGGAAATCCTCGCAGATCAGGGGACTCCTTTTATGTCCAAAGTGACCCGGGAACTGTGTAAATTGCTCAACATAAAACAGCTGCGCACCTCGGTGTATCATCCCCAGACAGACGGGTTAGTTGAGCGGTTTAACAAAACCCTGAAGTCCATGCTAAAAAAAGTGGTAGCAAAGGACGGAAAGGATTGGGACATGTTATTGCCCTATCTAATGTTCGCCATCCGGGAGGTACCACAGTCGTCTACGGGGTTTTCCCCCTTTGAACTGTTGTACGGCCGGCATCCTCGAGGGCTATTGGATGTTGCCAAAGAGACGTGGGAACAGGAACCCACTCCCTATAGGAGCGTGATCGACCACGTGGCGAAAATGCAGGACCGGATCACAGCGGTCCGGCCGATTGTAAAAGAGCACCTCATGGATGCCCAAGGTGCTCAAAGCCGCAGGTATAATACACGGGCCACCGTTAGGATCTTTGAGGTGGGGGACCGGGTATTGGTCTTAGTGCCCACCACGGAAAGCAAATTATTGGCCAAATGGCAAGGGCCCTATGAAATCCGGGAAAAAGTAGGGGAGGTCAATTACAAGGTATACCAGCCCGGGAAAAGGAAACCCGTGCAGCTATACCACGTAAATTTGCTTAAAGCGTGGAAAGACCGGGAGTGCCTGATCACGGAGGCATCCGATGTACCCGGGGACCCTTCCCCTTCGGCCCCAAGGGATGCCGAAGGGGTACGAATAAGCGACACCCTCACTAAGGCCCAACGACGGGAGGCTCGAAAGTTGGTACAGCAGAATCCCGATGTGTTCTCTGACCTGCCCGGGCGCACTTCGGTCATTCAGCATGACATTGTCACTGAGCCCCGGGTAAAAGTGCGAGTGAAACCGTACCGGGTACCCGAGGCCAGACGGCAAGCCATCGCGGCCGAAGTTAAACACATGCTTAAGCTAGGGGTGATAGAAGAATCCCGGAGCGAATGGGCTAGTCCCATCGTGCTCATTCCAAAGCCGGACGGATCGTTGCGTTTCTGCAACGATTTCCGGAAGCTGAACGAGGTGTCCAAGTTTGATTTATATCCCATGCCCCGGGTGGACGAGCTGATTGAAAGACTGGGGCAAGCCCAGTACTTCACAACGCTCGATCTGACAAAAGGTTACTGGCAGGTGCCGCTAACAAAGGCGGCCAAGGAAAAAACCGCCTTTGTTACTCCGGAAGGTCTCTATCACTACGTCGTGTTGCCGTTTGGGTTGCATGGAGCCCCGGCCACATTCCAGCGGCTCATGGACATAGTGTTAGAACCTCATCGGAAGTACGCGTCCGCCTACCTAGATGACATTATCATCTTTAGTCCAGATTGGCATACCCACTTATCCCAGGTTCAGGCCGTGGTGGATTCTCTCAGGACAGCGGGCCTGACGGCAAATCCAAATAAATGTGCCATGGGGCTCGAGGAGGCCCGGTACCTGGGGTATGTGATTGGGCGAGGGGTTATCAAACCCCAAATAAACAAAATCGAGGCCATTCAAAATTGGCCCCGACCGGTGTCTACCAAACAGGTGAGGGCGTTCCTCGGCATAGTTGGGTACTACCGACGCTTCATACCCAACTTTGCTGGGCGAACGGCGGCCCTGTCCGACCTGTTAAAAGGGAAGAAAACAGCGTTGGTGCGTTGGAATCCCCAAGCAGAGGCAGCCTTTCAGTCCATGAAGTTGGCCTTGTGCGGACAGCCCGTCCTCATCAGTCCTGACTTCAAATGCGCCTTCGTTGTACAAACAGACGCCTCGAAGGTGGGGCTGGGGGCTGTGCTGTCGCAGGAAGTGGACGGAATCGAGCATCCGGTCACTTACTTGAGCCGGAAATTGTCCCCGGCGGAAAAGAATTATAGCGTAGTGGAGAAGGAGTGCTTGGCCGTTAAATGGGCCTTGGAGTCCCTACGTTATTATTTGCTCGGGCGACAGTTCCGGTTAGTTACGGATCACGCTCCCTTGGTCTGGATGCGAAACGCCAAGGAACGGAACGCTCGGGTCACCCGGTGGTTCCTGTCCCTCCAAAACTTCAATTTTACGGTGGAGCATCGGGCTGGCAAGTTGCAGGGTAATGCGGATGCCCTGTCCCGGGCACCCTGTTTGATGGCTGGGGTTCAACCCCACAAGTTTGAACCGAGGGGGGGGGTGTGTGAGACAGTGCGGGGGATCATATGCGAGGGGCGCTATGTCTCCCCCAGAATGCGCACTGTCACGTATTGAGCCCGGTATAGGGTGTGTGAGAAAGGGACGGTCCGCTCCCTCCGCTCCGGGTCTTGCAAGGTCCCGGAAGTAGACACGGAGTTAAAAGCCTGGTCAGGAGGCAGGGCGGGGTTCCCTGTACACAGAATTGTGCCTTAGCTGCAGGAGCAGCAGAGATATACACAGGAGAGGTCTAGAGTTCCAGAGGACCGTGTGCTAGACTAACACGGCCTAGCCCAGGAGGGCTGGGAGCTCGGCGTGACCTATAACGGAGGCCTTTGGCCTGAAGGACCCGGGGTACGTTATATGAACTGTGTCTTGTGTACCCGGCTGCGACCCGGATTCCGGCTGACTGTGCCATCGCTGTGTGTACCAGCAATAAACACCGGGTCTTGTTTGAACCACTACCGGGCTCTACGTGTTTCCTGACTTGCAATCCAGGCGCTGCCCCACAGGCCCCAGCTAGGATAGTGGCTAACCCTGACCTCTCCCTATAATACACATCCCAACACAGTAGTTTGTCTTATAGTATGAAAAGTACATGACCTATGGGAGAAGAGACATATGGTAAACTAAGATATCTTCCAATTGTTCACCTAAAGCACAACACCTTTGTCGATTACCCCACTCAGCCTCAGAGGAATTAGAGACCAGTGGACAATAGCAAGTGTCCATCATTCTGTCCTCACTAAAAATTCCCTTCAATATTGCACATAGCCACACAGATCAACAAAAGGTTATACTGGGAAGATGGAAAAAAACAGTATAACATGCAACCAGCAACATTAAAGGTTAGAACATCTCTCTTGGAACATAAGAATTATACTATTTCTTCGAGGTCGTGCTCCAATTTAGTTGGCTACTGTCCTCTTTTTTAAGGTACCGTTACACGCTTCAATGTCGTTAAGATATCACCAACGATCTCATGGGAGCGCGGTCGTTAGGACACCTTTTTGACATCGTTTGTGAGATGTCACATGTCTAGATATCATGCACAACGACCCAACGATGTGGCGAGCAGCTATCGTTCTCACAACACAGCGAATGATACTTGTTCACTGTTGTGAATAGGCAAAGTCTTTAACAACATCGTTATTGCGGTGTCATACAGAGCTATGCAGCAGGTTGGCTGATCAAGGATCTTCTGAACATGTTCTCAAATCTGCGATCGACGATCCAACGATTTATCATAGTCGTATCTCGGTGTAACACACAACAACATCCTAACGATGTCGTTTGAACGACTCCAAACCTGTGACGTTTGAGAGATATCGTTCACGATCTGTACCGTGTAACAGGGCCTTTAAACTTGCTCAATGCGTTTCCCTCACTCTTGGGTTCATCATGAGGTTATGAGGGGCAACCTAATTTCTTGTGGATGTCCATTGGTATATAAATGTGGTAGATAGTTGAAAGACAAATAGAAACACACCAAATAGACTAATTAGGTACAAAAACATAGGTTTAGTCCACTGTGCCGATATGCATTGAAACCAATCATCTCCTGGCCATTTTGTTTAGATAATGTAGCCTCCATAGAATCATAGGATTATATGGAAAAATCCACTGTTAACAATCGCAGACTTCACTCTGCTCCACCGACAATTATTAGTCAGTACCTGACTGTAATACACAGCTATTAACTGCTGAGTTGGGACAAGTCCCCTCATTACACCCACTTTCAACTTGCACCATACATGAATGGTGGATGTTGTGAAGGAACTAGAGCCTTTTTTAATTTAAACTAGATCCCGTATTTTTTGGATTGTAAGATGCACTTTTGTTTTCATTAAATTGGAGGGAGAACGGGGGTGCATCTTAAAATCTGAATCTAAAAAAAAAGAAGACAAAAAAAATATAATGGGTGGGGTACCGGAGGTGGAGAGGGGGAACATGAGCCGTTTTTCACAGGTCCACAATGGATTGGGGCAAAGCCCGGAGCTGTGGGGGGGTTGCTGCCATTATCGATGTCCCAGCATGTATTGCCAAGCTGCAATACGTGCTCTAGTATACAGACTTCAAGAAAACAGCCACGGAGGCAGCACATGTGCAAAACGCAATCCGCGGCTATTTTCTGTAAGTCTGGACACGAGCATGTATTGCAGGTCGGCAATGCATGCTGGGACATTGATAATGGCGACGCCCACCAGCACTGACATGACCCCCGCACAGTTCCTGGCTTTGCCCCAACCCTCCGTGGACCCATAAAATCCACCTCATGCACACCTGCAACCCGCCCTCAGTAAGACATGGGGTGCTATGTACAAGGATGGGAGATTTATGTCCCAGGATAGGAGACATGGATACCAGGATGGGGACCATATATACAGTGCCTACAAGTAGTATTCAACCCCCTGCAGATTGAGGTGGTTTGATAAGATGCAAATAAGTTAGAGCCTTCAAACTGCAAACGAGAGTAGGATTTATTAACAGAAGCATAAATCTTACAAACCAAAAAGTTATGTTGCTCAGTTGAATTTTAATAAATTTTAAACATAAAAGTGTGGGTCAATTATTATTCAACCCCTAGGTTTAATATTTTGTGGAATAACCCTTGTTTGCAATTACAGCTAATAATCGTCTTTTATAAGACCTGATCAGGCCGGCACAGGTCTCTGGAGTTATCTTGGCCCACTCCTCCATGCAGATCTTCTCCAAGTTATCTAGGTTCTTTGGGTGTCTCATGTGGACTTTAATCTTGATCTCCTTCCACAAGTTTTCAATTGGGTTAAGGTCAGGAGACTGACTACGCCACTCCATCACCTTGATTTTTTCCCTCTTGAACCAGGCCTTGGTTTTCTTGGCTGTGTGCTTTGGGTCGTTGTCTTGTTGGAAGATGAAATTACGACCCATCTTAAGATCCTTGATGGAGGAGCAGAGGTTCTTGGCCAAAATCTCCAGGTAGGCCGTGCTATCCATCTTCCCATGGATGCGGACCAGATGGCCAGGCCCCTTGGCTGAGAAACAGCCCCACAGAATGATGCTGCCTCCACCATGCTTGACTGTAGGGATGGTATTCTTGGGGTCGTATGCAGTGCCATCCAGTCTCCAAACGTCACGTGTGTGGTTGGCACCAAAGATCTCGATCTTGGTCTCATCAGACCATAGAACCTTGAACCAGTCTGTCTCAGAGTCCTCCAAGTGATCATGAGCAAACTGTAGACGAGCCTTGACATGATGCTTTGAAAGTAAAAGGTACCTTACGGGCTCGTCTGGAACGGAGACCATTGCGGTGGAGTACGTTACTTATGGTATTGACTGAAACCAATGTCCCCACTGCCATGAGATCTTCCCGGAGCTCCTTCCTTGTTGTCCTTGGGTTCGCCTTGACTCTTCGGACAAGCCTGGCCTCGGCACGGGAGGAAACTTTCAAAGACTGTCCAGGCCGTGGAAGGCTAACAGTAGTTCCATAAGCCTTCCACTTCAGGATGATGCTCCCAACAGTGGAGACAGGTAGGCCCAACTCCTTGGAAAGGGTTTTGTACCCCTTGCCAGCCTTGTGACCCTCCACGATCTTGTCTCTGATGGCCTTGGAATGCTCCTTTGTCTTTCCCATGTTGACCATGTATGAGTGCTGTTCACAAGTTTGGGGAGGGTCTTAAATAGTCAGAAAAGGCTGGCAAAAGAGATAATTAATCCACACATGTGAAGCTCATTGTTCTTTGTGCCTGAACTACTTCTTAATACTTTAGGGGGACCAAACAGAATGCTGGTGGTTTGAGGGGTTGAATAATAAATGACCCTCTGAATTAACTTTTAACACTTTAAAAAAAAAAAAAAAAAAATCTTTTTGGCTGCAGTGCATTTCCCACTTCCAGGCTGATCTACAGTCCAAATGTCACAATGCCAAGTTAATTCCGCATGTGTCAACCACCTAAATCTGCAGGGGGTTGAATACTACTTGTAGGCACTGTATATATCAGGAGGGGGCCATATACCAAGATTGGGGCATATGATCAATGTTCCTTTCATGTCATTTCATGTGGCACCTGAATTCTTGAATGTAAAGCCTTGTCCCAATCTCTGACATTAATGGCAGTATAATACGGTATGATATGCCATTAATGTCTTAAAGTGACAGTGGCAGACAGAGGATGCTTTTGGATTTAAGGCACAGTCCCCTGAACAACCAGTCCCCGGTTTCACACTTTTGTTTTCATAGTCAAAGTCTGGTCCTTGATGTACAGATTGGTTACGTCCATGTTTCACCATAAGAGTCAAGACCAGACCCATCCATCTTTCCCAGTTTGAGAATGGACTGGCTGTATGTCTGTGAGGCTTTCGAGTTTGGGTCAGGAGACTTGCAGCCAATCCATATTAGGATATAGTTTTGGTCTGAGAGTTATATTTGAAAATTCGAATTACACTTAGACCAATGTTAATCAATGAGGTGTACATGCCCAATTTGTTCCTCAAACCAAGTCGTCTGATGAAAAGAATTGCAACATGCAAGATTTACCCCTGTACAACAAATTGGACACTATAATATCTGCGATATGTACGAAATGACCACGTAGATCAGAAAATACAGCTTAGCAACAAACAATATGTAATGTGAAACATTACCAATACAAATCACATTCTTTAAAAGGTATTGCCACTTCCAATCAAACAATTCTCTTGTAGCATCACTTTTAATTTGATTTAAAGCTAATTGCTTAAACAAGTAAAGACATGACTGAAGTAAATAATGAAGTAAATAATAAGGAAAATCTTGTAAACCTCCTAGGTTAATTAAAAATGATGCCTCATTCTCCAGCAAAGGAACCATTAACTTGCCTCACAGTAGAATAAAAAGAAGAGAAACACTGCAAAGTTATAATATATACACAAGTATATATAGTTTATAATTATTATTGTTATTAATATTAGAAGCTAGTGTTAGATAATCTGCACAAAATACTTAAGGCTTAATGAATAAAAAGGTCCAGCGCTTATATAATGTGTAAGTCAATGCCCGATTTCACTTCTGATTTCGTATAATGTACTGCATAATTACTTTCTCACTTAATATTTGATCCCCGTAATTGATTCTCTTCTACAGTATTCATTACTTGGATATTCTGTGTTGTCTCTGGAAAAATGCAGCAAAACGTAAAAGAATATTTTTTAATAAAATAGGTTTTAGGAAAAAAAAGTTCTGAAATTCAAAGCATACATTCTGTTTTAAAGAGGACCTGTCACTCCCCTGGTGCTATGCTAACTGAATGCAGCACTAAATGCAGCGTGTCTACTGCATTCAGGGAAGGGTTCCCCCATGTCTCTAGTCCTCCTGTAAGTTATTAAAAAGGCTTTATAAAGTTTATGGATAAGGAGTCCAGAGGGACTTACTCAGTAATGAGTCACCGCTGTTGCATGGTGTCCTCCCCCATCCCTCTCTTGTTCAGCCTCCTGAATGTGTCATTGGTGTTGCTGGTGTCCTCCCCACCTCCAGCCCTCTCTGGTCCACCTCCAGCCTTCTCTTGTTCAGCCTCTTGTATGTATCATCGCTGCTGCTTGTGTCCGCCCCGCCTCCAGCCCTCTCTTGTTCAGCCTCCTGTATGTGTCATCGCTGCTGCTTGTGTCCTCCCCACCTCCAGCCCTCTCTGGTCCACCTCCAGCCCTCTCTTGTTCAGCCCTGTATTTGTCATCGCTGTTGCTGGTGCCTCCCCATCCCTCTCTTGTTCAGCTTCCCGAATGTGTCATTGGTGTTGCTGGTGTCCTCCCCACCTCCAGCCCCTCTCTTGTTCAGCCTCCTGTATGTGTCATCGCTGCTGCTGGTGTCCTTCCCACCTCCAGGCCTCTCTTGTTAAGCCTCCTGTATGCGTCATTGCTGTTGCTGGTGTTCTCCCCACTTTGAGCCCTCTCTAGTCCACTTCCAACCCTCTCTTGTTTAGCCCCCTCTGGAGCTGGCACAGAGAGGGCTGGAGGCAGGGAGGACACCAGCAGCGATGACACATTCAGGACGCTGAACAATAGAGGGCTGGAGGTGGCGAGGACACCAGCAAAAGTGATGACACATACAGGAGGCAGAACAAGAGAGGGGCTGGAGGTGGACCAGAGAGGGCTGGAGGTGGGGAGGACACCAGCAGCAGCGAGGACTCATTATTGAGTAAGTCCCTCCGGACTCCTAATCCATAAAGTTTATAAAGTCTTTTTTACAACTTACAGGGGGGACCCCTTCCCTGAATGCAGCAGACATGCTGCATTTAGTACTGCATTCAGTTAGCATAGAACCGGGGGGGTAATAGGTTCTCTTTAAATAAAAATGTTATTTAGAAATTGTAACTCAAACTCAACAGGTTGATCCTGAGTACTATGGCGGGAGACTCAGGAGGGAAAAAGAGCTGCAATACATGCTCTAGTGCCCAGACTTCAAGAAAATGGCCACAGAGGCAGCGCATGTGCAGACAGCTATTTGTGCTCATTTTCTGTAAGCCAGGACAAGAGCATGTATTTCAGGTCGGCAATGCATGCTGGGACATCGATAATGATGACGCCCACCAGGCACTTTCATGTCATGACCCTCCCCGCAGCTCCTGGCTTTGCCCCAATCCTCTGTGGACCCATGAAAACTGCCTCATGCACCCCTGCAACCCCCTTGGTAAGACTGGGGGCTATGTACAAGGATGGGAGATTAATGTCCCGGGATGGGAACATGGATACCAAAATGGGAGGCATGGATACCAGGATGGGGACCATATATATACATATACATACATATATATATATATATATATATAAAATCAGGAGGGGGCCATATACCAAGATGGGGGCATGTTATCAGTGTTCCCAAAACTTAAAGAAATATTTTTTAATAAAATAGATTTATGGAAAAAAAAAATTCTGAAATGTAAAACATACATTCTGCTTTAAATAAAATTTTTATTTAGACATTGTAACTCAAACTCAACAGGTCTGAAATGTACATGTGATCCTGAGCACTATGGCGGGAGACTCCGGAGGGAAAAGGCCAGTATGAAAAACAAGACTTATTGATTGCTCTTACAGGGCCGCCAGAATGATAGGGATAGAGTAGAAATGAGGTTCAGCAGAACTCTTGCTTTGAGTCAAAACTAAGTCCCCATTACACCATACAGTTTTTTTCAGAATTCAAGTATAAAAATGTGGCAAAATATTTGTGGAGCTTGTAAATGAGCAAAAATGTTGAGATATCTGGCATTTTTTCAACACTCCCTGTTAAATATTTGAAAAGTTGTCATAGCTTTGATGGGAGGGGGAATGGAAGCACCGCCAGCGAATTCATCATATGACAGAACAGTACTCCAGCCTCTGATGCGCATGCCTCATACTAAATTTGGCATATATTATTCCAGTGTCAGTCTTGATGAATCAGCGCCATGTTTTAAAATATGGTCTGATATAAATCTTTTATCCCTGAGACTTAAAAAATAGATGTGATAGTCTTGCTAATCTATATGACAGTGACTTCATGTGTGTCTTTGTTACCCCTCGGGGGTCTGCCGCTCGTGCCCGCGGCCTGCTGCCCTTACTCCCTCTGCTGGAGCAACATTGCTCCTCTCACTTCTGGTACCACTGCTTATGTGCATGAAACTGTCTCCTACTCGGTTTCTGTGGGAGAGACTGCAGGGATCTGGCTCCTCCCTCTAGCCAATCACCAGGTCTCAGTGCCCGGCCAATCAGGCCTGCCCTGTTCTGATTTAAACCTCCTGTTTGCAATCAGTCGGGGCCAGGGCAACTTCTCCCTTCCCCTTAGGGAAGCTGCCACTACTGGTCTGTCAGGTCGCTCCTCGTTTGGTCTGTTACCTGATCTTTCCGTGTTACCTCCTCCAGATCTTGTTCCTGCCGGCTCCTGGTTGATCACCGTGTTCCTGGACGACCTCCTGGTTCCCTCCAAGCTGATCGCTGGTTCTCGCCCGGCTCCGGATCCCCCGTGGTCCTGGATCTCCCTGGTTCTTGGATCTCTCTGTGTTCCTGGATCTCCCTGGTTCCTGGATCTCTCCGTGTTCCTGGATCTCCCTGGTTCCTGGATCTCTCCGTGTTCCTGGATCTCCCTGCGTTCCTAGTTCCCCGTGTTCCTGGTCCTCTGTGTTCCTGCTTCCCGTCTCTCGTTGTATTCCCGGTTCTGTTTTGTTACCACGTCGCCTGGGGTCGGTTGAACACTCGTGTCCGTTGCATTGGCCCCTTCGAGGCTGATCCCGGCGATACCCCTGTATAGGGGTCAAGCGCTCCGGGGTCTCCCTCGCTGGGTCTCCAGTGTTGCGGCCTTGTGGCCCTCTCCAGGGGCGTGTGGTTCTGTGTTTTTGTTGTCTTTAATAAACCCGTTAACTCTACGGTACCTGTCTGCCTCTCTGTCACCCGGTGTCAGCATCCGCTTTACGCGGTCCAGTGGGTCCACGTGTGTAGTCCGTCGGTAGGACGTGACAGATTTTGCCCTGGCCATGGACTCCGCTGACACCAGGTTTGATGTCAAAAGTGAGCTGACCGCACTCCACCAGAGTTACGACCGGGTTGTGGCGATTTTCCAGTCGTTAGAGGCCCGAGCGTCCTCTTCTCCCTGCACCCTCAGCAGCCGGAGAAGGACTCCCCGCCTGGCACCCACATTCTTGGGGGCGCCCTCTACTGTTGATCCCACTCTCTTTTCTCAGGTGCTGAGTCTCCACCAGGAGTGGGACCTTCTGCATGAGCTACAGACTCAGATGGATTCCCAGGTGTCCTCTATGGATGATCGGCTTGCCAGCCTACCGAGCACGACAGGAGACCCAGGTACCGTCCCATCGTGTCTTGTTCCTGGACCGGCTCCTCCTCCGTGTTCCTGGGGAGTCTCCAGCCTTGATCCGGTGGGTGTCCTGCCGCTCGGTGTCCCTGATGTCGTCCTGCCTGCCGGTGTCCCTGATGTCGGTCTGCCTGCCGGTGTCCCTGATGTCGGTCTGCCTGCCGGTGCCCCTGATGACGTTCTGCCTGCCGGTGCCCCTGATGACGTTCTGCCTGCCGGTGCCCCTGATGACGTTCTGCCTGCCGGTGTCCCTGATGACGTCCTGCCTGCCGGTGTCCCTGATGACGTCCTGCCTGCCGGTGTCCCTGATGACGTCTTGCCTGCTGGTGTCCCTGATGACGTCTTGCCTGCTGGTGTCCCTGATGACGTCTTGCCTGCCGGTGTCCCTGATGGCGTCCTGCCGCCTGCCGGTGTCCCTGATGGCGTCCTGCCGCCTGCCGGTGTCCTGCCACCTGCCGGTGTCCCTGATGGCGTCCTGCCGCCTGCCGGTGTCCCTGATGGCGTCCTGCCGCCTGCCGGTGTCCCTGATGGCGTCCTGCCGCCTGCCGGTGTCCCTGATGGCGTCCTGCCGCCTGCCGGTGTCCCTGATGGCGTCCTGCCGCCTGCCGGTGTCCCTGATGGCGTCCTGCCGCCTGCCGGTGTCCCTGATGGCGTCCTGCCGCCTGCCGGTGTCCCTGATGGCGTCCTGCCGCCTGCCGGTGTCCCTGATGGCGTCCTGCCGCCTGCCGGTGTCCTTACCGACGTCCGGTTTCTCCTGTGCTCGTCACATGACGCCCGAGTAACCACCCTTGGGTCCCTTCTGTCCTTGGGACCGGGGTGGGGGACACCGATGCCCCGAACCCCCTGCGCGGGTTCCGGGCCGGTGTCCATCCGGGGAGGGGGCGTAGAGGGGGGGGTACTGTTACCCCTCGGGGGTCTGCCGCTCGTGCCCGCGGCCTGCTGCCCTTACTCCCTCTGCTGGAGCAACATTGCTCCTCTCACTTCTGGTACCACTGCTTATGTGCATGAAACTGTCTCCTACTCGGTTTCTGTGGGAGAGACTGCAGGGATCTGGCTCCTCCCTCTAGCCAATCACCAGGTCTCAGTGCCCGGCCAATCAGGCCTGCCCTGTTCTGATTTAAACCTCCTGTTTGCAATCAGTCGGGGCCAGGGCAACTTCTCCCTTCCCCTTAGGGAAGCTGCCACTACTGGTCTGTCAGGTCGCTCCTCGTTTGGTCTGTTACCTGATCTTTCCGTGTTACCTCCTCCAGATCTTGTTCCTGCCGGCTCCTGGTTGATCACCGTGTTCCTGGACGACCTCCTGGTTCCCTCCAAGCTGATCGCTGGTTCTCGCCCGGCTCCGGATCCCCCGTGGTCCTGGATCTCCCTGGTTCTTGGATCTCTCTGTGTTCCTGGATCTCCCTGGTTCCTGGATCTCTCCGTGTTCCTGGATCTCCCTGGTTCCTGGATCTCTCCGTGTTCCTGGATCTCCCTGCGTTCCTAGTTCCCCGTGTTCCTGGTCCTCTGTGTTCCTGCTTCCCGTCTCTCGTTGTATTCCCGGTTCTGTTTTGTTACCACGTCGCCTGGGGTCGGTTGAACACTCGTGTCCGTTGCATTGGCCCCTTCGAGGCTGATCCCGGCGATACCCCTGTATAGGGGTCAAGCGCTCCGGGGTCTCCCTCGCTGGGTCTCCAGTGTTGCGGCCTTGTGGCCCTCTCCAGGGGCGTGTGGTTCTGTGTTTTTGTTGTCTTTAATAAACCCGTTAACTCTACGGTACCTGTCTGCCTCTCTGTCACCCGGTGTCAGCATCCGCTTTACGCGGTCCAGTGGGTCCACGTGTGTAGTCCGTCGGTAGGACGTGACAGTCTTAAAGCACCACTACAGCAGTTTTTTTATTGCACCACTATAGTGGTGTCTTTCGCCACCTTCATGCTTTTCCAGCAACACTTCTGTTGGTCTGTGGTGAAAAGTGACCTGCAGACAGCTCCAGTGTTTCATGGAGTTCACCGAAGGTCACTTTTTAATACATGTCTATGGTAGCCTACTTCTGGCTCTCATAGAGATGCATTGAGCGCATGTGGCGTAGCATCTGACTTCTGGCTAGTCAGTAGGTACGGGCACAAGATGGTGAAGTAGGGCCGATGGGGGCTTGGTAAAGTATGAAAATGCTAAGTATAAGTAAGTAGAAGACTAGGTGTGTAGGGGGGGCTTACATTTAAAGTGCCATAACAGCAGTAAAAACAAACACAGACACCGTGGTGGTGCTTTAAATATGACTTTTTATACATTCAAGTTAATCTCCACCTTTTTAAAAGTGTTTTTGTAACATATAGTACTGTGCACACGTTTTAAGCGGATGTGGATAAAATGCTGCAAAAAAAGAATTAAAAACAGAAGTGTTAAAAGTTTATTTTAATCAATTAACAAACTGCAAAATGAAAGAACACAAGACAAATCTGAAAGGAATATATGGTGCGACCACTCTTTGCTTTCAAAGCAACATCAAAGCATCAATTTTTCTAGATAGATTTGCCCACAGCTTTTGGAGTATCCTGGCAGGAAGGTTGTTCCAAGCATCTTGTAGAACTAGCCACAGATGTGCGGATATAGGCTTGGACAAATCCTTCTGTCTCTTCGTGTCTGAATGATGTGGGGATGAGGGCACTGTGGGGGCCATAACATGACTTCCAGGGAGGACACCTTGTTCTTCTTTATGCTGAAAGTAGTTCTTAGAACATTGGCAGAGTGTTTGGGGTCATTTTCCTGCTGCAGAATAAATTTGGATCCAATGACGTGTCTCTCTGATGGTATTGCACAAAGGAGAAGTGTCTACCTGTATTTTACAGCACTGAGGACACCATTAATCTTGACCAAATTGCCAACTCCCATTTGGTGAAATGCAGCTGTAAACATTTAATGGACCTCCCCCACGCTTCATTGTTGCCTGCAGATACTCATTATTGTACCGCTCGCTCTCCAGTCCTTTAACAAACAAATGACCCCTTGTATCTCAAATTTTGACTCAACAGTCCAAAGCACATGCTAACGTTTTTCTGCAGGCAGGTCCCCATGCTTTCGTGCATAGGTGAGTTACTTTGCCTTGCTTCTACGTATAAAGTATGGTCGTTGGCCTCAATTCTGTCATAAAGACCACTACTACCAGACATCCCAGAACAGAAGATGAGTGAATCTAGGTCCCACTGCTTTCTGCAAGTTCTGAGATGATCTCACTGCTGCACATTTCATCTCTGTCTAAATGCTGATGGTTCTTTTGTCCTTGCTTTCCTTTTACTGATTTGCTTCAGTTCAGGTGTATTCTATTTTTCATTTTGGTTCTGTCCTATCAAAATTTGGGATGTGCTTTTTATACTTTCATTTCTCCTACCTTTTTTGTTGGCTATATTTCCAGGTTGATAGGTGGCAGTTATTTTCCCTGCAGATAATCTGTGAATTATTTTCTGTCCTGACACCTCTTCCTTTTCTATTTGTTTGACTGTTTGACTAATTGTTTCTTGGTTCTGTTTATTTTCCCTCCATTTATACCTCCTGCTGGTTAGTTTCTCACCCCGTGTATTCATGTTTCCTGGCACACTTATATCTCCCTTTGATAGCATTGTGTCGCAGCCTCCACTCTGGTTCCTCAGGAGGTATTTGAAGACACCTGAAGGACTTTCATATAACTAAGTCTGAGGAGGTGTTGTTTGTTGTATCATTAAAGTCTTTACTAGTCAAGAACCAATTGAGTGTAAGTGCTGTGTTTCGACTAGTCAGTCCTTTCTCTCTTCTGTTACCCATGTCAGTGTGTGAGCACATTCATAACAACGCAGATGGGATAGATAAGCTTGGTTCTCTTTCTAGCTACAGTAACCACACTGCGGTTACTGATTTTTGACTAACTTATGTGCAATGTACTTCTTACCACCAAAAGATTTATTTGATTCTTAAAAAGGGTTGCTTTTTTTAAACAGGACTTATTTTTGTAAGTTAATGTAACCAGTCCTAAAAGTACATTTTCCAATTGATTTTCATTAAACATTTTGCACTGTTTGCCTTCGATACCCTCTGTGTTGCACTGTCAATTTTTGGCTGCTGTATGTGTTTTCTGAGAGTCTGTCAATCAGCCTCATATGACGGTTAGCATTAAACAATTGAATAAGTTTGATTATACTAATAAGGGTGGAGGCACACTGGTGTGATAATCGCGCAAGTGCAATGCAAGAAAAACATGCATTGCACATGGACTAGTATAACTAAATGTTTCTGGTCATATTTGTGCTTTTTCGATGCACTGAACTCGCATTGCGAGTCAAATGCGAGATCAATCGCAGCATGATGCAATTGAATGCAATTTTGAAGTGCAAGTGGCCAATGAAAGTATATGGGTGCAAGAAAATCTTGCACCCATATAGCACACTGTACAATTTAGGCTGGTTTCACATTGCAATTTAGTTAAATCCGATGCTGTCCGATGAAAATCGGACAGCATCGGATCCGAATCAGTCCCCATGTTATCCAATGAGATTGGATGGGATTTGGCATAATTGCTATCCAATTTGCCTCTGATCCGATTAGAAAAAACCTGCTACTAACTCGCACCACACTCTCATGAACATGAAAGCACACACACACCACACACGCACGACCATACGGACAGCACTTGCATGACTGTCATACATCAAAAACGCTCTGGTTTTGATGCATGATAGTGTGCCTTCGCCAAAACACTCTAAATCAAACTCTGCTCAGAGTCTAATTGAGTGTAAGCATTGAGTTATCCAGTTCTCTTGGATGCAAGAATCGAAACATACTATCAGGAGAAGTCGAAGAACAAAATGTCTCCATCTTCTCCATTGTGCAATTCTGCTGAAAGGGGATTGCACTCGGAAATTATCTGAGTTCAGTCTGATATTTTCGATGCACCTATAGTCTTGAATTGGTGAGTGGCAAACAATTTGTAAATCAGATTGCAACATGCTGCGATTTTGATCCCATGCCTAATTGTTATGAGAAAAAAAAAATGCCGATTAGCATTGCCCCATAACATCATATTGCCAAGTACCAAAAAATTGGATAGCACTTGTCCGATTTAAAGTCTTGTGAGCAAGCCCTTGGAGTGTTTGTAGGGTGTCTTTTCTGAGCACGTCTCAATTGATTTTTGGCCACATACGACATCAAAGTTGAATGTGTAAGGGAAACAAAGAGGACTGTAAAAAACAAAGGGAGCACAATTTTTTAATTAAACCAAAATGTGAAAATTTTTATCCATAGAGAAAGAAGGACCAGTGAAGACAGGTTTCTTTATTCCAGTCGCGGTATTACATCAGGTGGAGGGTGCGGGGAGGGAGGTGCGGGATGACGGAGCCCGTTTCGAGTAGTGCTTACTCTTCAACAGATCCTGTTGATCAGAAGCACAGGATCTGTTGAAGAGTAAGCACTACTCGAAACGGGCTCCGTCATCCCGGAACCTCCCTTCCCGCACCCTCCACCTGATGTAATACCGCGACTGGAATAAAGAAACCTGTCTTCACCGGTCCAATGAGTGCCGCCTCCTTCTTTCTCTATGGATAAAATGACTATGTCCTACGGCTTGAGCAACGCTGGACCTAGTTCAGTGCCACAATTTCAACTGCAGCAATATAAGGTCAGTGCCCGTTTTTTTTTCTACATGCAAAAATGTGAAAATTATTATTAGCCCTTAAAACATGTATTTAAGTAAAAAAAAAATATTCCCAAAGGTGAGAACAAATCATAAGTTTGTTGCTGCTGATCCAGTTTAGCCTGTAAGCTGGAGGCTTGGGCTGAAAAATGGCAGTGGAACTTTAAAGGGGATAAATGCAAGATCATGCACTTGGCAGAGTAAATAAAATGTATAATTATGAGTTTAATTGTAAAACACTGGGCAAAACTATCACGGAAAAAAACCTGGTTGTATTGGTGGACGGCAAAAACACATATAGTGGCCAGTGTCAGCCAGCAGCTGCAAAGGCTAATAAAAAATGGGATGAATTAAAAGAAGCATAGATGCTCATAAGAAGAACACAGATTTACCTCTATACAAGTCAATACTGCAACTACAATTAGAATATTGTGTACAATCCTGGTCTCCGGTATGGTGTAAGAAAGACATTGCTGAACTAGAGCGGGTCCAGAGAAGAGCAACCAAGGTTATTAGAGAACTGGGTGGACAGCAATACCTGTTATTAAGCTTGGGGTTATTTAGTTTTGAAAAACGAAAGCTTAGGGGTGATCTTATAATAATGTATAATGAGGGGACAGTACAGAGACCTTTCTAATGATCATTTTATACCTAGGCCTACGACGGGTACAAGGGGGCATCCTCTACGTCTGGAGGAAAGAAGGTTTAATGATAATCACAGATGCAGATTCCTTACTGTAAGAGCAGTGAGACTATGGAACTCTCTGCCACATGATGTTGTAATGAGTGACTCACTACTAACATTAAAGGTACTGTTGGTATATGGTATATGGCGTACAAAGATAGTGGGGCCATTCTTCATCAATGGAAATCTCAATGTCACTGGATATCTGAAATTGCTACATGATTCAGATATCCAGTGGCATTGAGGTTTCAATTGATGATGATTGGCCTCACTATCTTTGTACCCCATATACCACACCATACCATCAATGTTTGGGTTCCAACAGTCTTGGAGGGATCTATCCACTGTGGGTTAGTGTCAGACCAATAGGTTTTGTTTGTTAACTTCACCATTCACAAAAAAGTTTCCCTCATCATTCATCTGAAGGCAATTGTCTATGCTGTGAAGATACGAGATGTGCAGCATCTGAAACAATGGATACTGGAAGCCTGTGCTAGCATTTCTTCTGCGGTGTTGTTATCAGTGTGTCAAGAGTGGGAGAAGAGGGTTGTATTGACAATCCAACACAATGGGCAGCACTTTGAATACATTTTATAAGTGGTCATAAACTTGTAAATAAACTCATGAAAGAAGAAGGTTACATTAAAACAAAGCACACCATTGTTTTTCTTATGAAATTCTCAATATGTTTGATGTGTAACATGACCCTTATCCCACTGAAAAAAATAAAGTTGAATCCAAAATGGCCAACTTCAAAATGGCCACCATCCATCTGGAAAAGTTTTCCCCCTCCCATATACTAATGTGCCACAAATAGGAAGTTGATATCACCAACCATTCCCATTTTATTTAGGTGCATCCATATAAATGGCCCACCCTGTATATACTAGATTATTTGATAGTGTGTTGATCCAGGGAACTAGTCTGATGGCCGTATGTGGAGTCAGGAAGGAATTTTTTCCCCAATGTGCAGCTTAGTGTTTGTGTTTCTTTTGCCTTCCTCTGGATCAACATGTTAGGTTATGGGTTGAACTAGATGGACTTAAAGACTAACTTCAACCTAAAAACTATGAAGCTATCGTGAATATATAACAATTTTACATATTGTTACAAATTGACTAAAAAACTCTGTCTATACGCAGAACCTCATGTTACCCAAACACAATGATATATTGATGCTTTTTTAAATATGCCTTGGCACATTTATGTTCTTGTCCAAAATTTACGTATTAAAACCAGACATCCTTAGGTAATCCATCAAGATGCCATTACTTACACTCTACTGTTTTTATCAATGCCACAATTGTGTATTCCTATTTATATAGAAGTGTACAGCAATTTATCAAAGAAATAATGCAGTAGAATCACCAGATTTAGTACAGACGTAGTTATTTTAATATGAAATTGGACCACCTTTCAGGGTTAACAAATAATCTTTGCAAATCCAAACATGTCATGTTAAGCCAAATTCACACATTTTTTAATGGCCAGCACACAAATGTAACAACACAATGTCATCTGTGTGCTGTCCGATACAACACACATCCATCCATTAACATGGGAGCGTTGTCCGTCCATGAGACCAAACTCGGATATATAAAGTCATATGAAAAGTCTTACAGATTATAATGAGCGAAGTACATGTTCTACCCATGAAAAATGGATTGAATACATATGTGAATATTGAAGTGATAAATCTGGGCTTACAGGGAATCTACAGTAATTTACAATATTTAAAAACTGATTGATATATAGCAAACTACTATGCTACAGGTGCATCTCAATGAATTAAAATATCATAAAAAAGTAACATTTTTCAGTAATTCAATACAAAAAGTGAAATGCATATATTATGTAAAGTCGTTACAAACAGAGTGATCTACTTCAAGTGTTTATTTCTGTTAATGTTGATGATTATGGCTTACAGTCAGTGAAAACCCAAAGGTCATTATCTCAGAAAGTTAAAGTAGGGAGTATGAAGGGTTAAAAAAAACGGTGCTGCCATATTCCCTTGAGACATCAAAGGCTGAATATAATATTGATTTATTTGGCAATGCATTTCAGGGCTTCCTGAAAAATGGCAATGAGATATTGATTTGTTCTGAAAAAGGGGCCAGGGAGTCCTGAAATGTGTTGACTAATAAATCCATATTATATTCACCCATTGATGTCTCGTGGAATACGGCAGTGCGGTTTTTAACCCTTTATCCTCCCTACTCTATATGCACCATGTTGGGGACTGCAGCAGCTGTGATATGCTTTTATAGTGGTTGTGGTTCACAAATGTAAGGATGGACAGTGTACATGGACCTGCGCTGCACTATTCAGACCATTAAGGATCAGCCGATGTTCATCCACCACACAAGGTGAAGCCTCTGATACCTATTTAGGTCATATTTTATCTCTCAGACCCTTTATCCTCCCTACTTTAATTATCTGAGATAATGACCTATGACTTTTCATTGGCTGTAAGCCATAATCATCAACATTAACATAAATTAACAGTTGATGATAGATCACTCTGTCTGTAATAACGCTATATATTATATGCGTTTCACTTTATGCATTAAATTACTGAAATAAATGTACATTTTGATGATATTCTAATTCATTGAGATGAACCTGTAAGTGTTTGAACAGTGGAGGTAAAACTTATCACAACTGACAAAATTACACAAATGGCTAATACTATAAGTCAATGTGCACATGTTGCATTTTTGCTGCATTTGTTTTGCAGCATTTTTTCATGAGTTTTACACAAATTACAAGCTGATTTTTACATGTGATATCAGAAATCTGAAGAGCACAATGGCTTTTTTTCCCTGACAAATTGAAAATGGCTGCATTCTATAAAAAAATGGCATGTAAATTCTTTCAGCGGCTTTTAACCATTGAAAGCAACGAGAAAGTGAAAAAAAACACAACAGCTGCGTTTTTTCTTCATTTTTGCAAATTTTGTGGTGAATGAAACTAACTTTATTAAACATGTACTGCTGTGATAATAATAACAATATTTACTTATATAGCGCCATGATCTCCTGACGGTGTCGGCGCTGGAGATTTGAAGAAACAGCTGATCTGACAGCCGACACCGAAGAGGTGATGTCGGCACGGGAGATTTAAGCAGCTGACAGATCAACTGTTTCTTCAAATCTCCCGTGTTAACACCGTGGGAGATTAGCAGCGACCGTGCTCCAGCTGATCTCCCGATGACCGCCGCTGATCTCCCAGGAGATCAGCAGAGGCCACCGAGAGAGATTTCAATGTGATCCGCAGCATTCTCCTGCACTGTCATGCGCAAGACACTGCGGATCCATTGACTTCCATGCATTTTGTGTGCGCTTGCGGACGCTTGCTGATAAAACAAGCGCCCGTGATCGCACAAACAATGCAACATGTTGCATTCAGAGGGTGTTCGGAGGGCGCACAAATTATGCGCATCCGAACGCAACCGCAACCGAACACAGCCAAACGCAGGTACCATGCTTTCCCATGTTAAACAATGGAACGCAGTGTGCATGCGTTTGGCTGCGTTCGGAACACGAATGTGAAACCAGCCTAAAGGTACCATCACACGCGGCAATATTGCTAGGCAATTTCACTGGCAATTTGCTGGTTGCAGTGAAATCATGGACATATTGTTCTATTTTGTTGCTGTGTACAAATAGAACAATGTGTCCATGATTTCACTGCAACCAGCAAATTGCCAGTGAAATTGCCTAGCAATATTGCCGCGTGTGACGGTACCTTTAGAAATAATCTAAGGCCCCTTTCACATCAGCGTTTTTTTCGTGGCCGCACCTGCCGCAAATGCCAAAACCGCACCTGCCGCAAGCCCGCCTATACATTGTATGGGGCTTGCCGCAACTGTGCCGCAACTGTGCCGCAAGTGCAGCCGGTATGCGCATCTGCTGCGATTTTAAATAAATGCTAGTGTGAAAGTACCCTAAGCCTAGTTTGAAGCCTTCAGTTGTACACAAGGTGACCAGCTTCTAAAATAGACCATTCCAAGCCTGCCCTCCTCTGGAGATTCACATTAATCAGGTTTTGACCATATTTTTTTGTTTGTCTGGACCATTTATGTATTTGTACATATTATGTCTCCCTTTAGCGGCCGTCACACGCTACGATATCGCTTGCGATATTGTAAGCGATCACGTGCACGTGCGATCGCTTACAATATCGCTCACATCGCTGGTGAGATGTCACACAGACAGACTCACCAGCGATGTGGGCCAGCGAGATCGCTGGTTACTATGGTACACATCGGGTTACTAGGCGCCGCGCGTCGCATAGTAACCCAACGTGTACCATAGTTACCATCTCCCAGCATAGGCTCTGCCGCTGGGAGTTCGTTCATCGTGGTGTTATACACCACGATGAGACAGATCGTGAAATCGCTCATCGCAAGATCTGAGCTCCGGAGCTCAGATCACGATTTTGCGATTTCATCAATTCTCGCTCATCGTATATTGCCGTCACACGCAGAGACATCGTTCACGCGATGTTAAATCTGGCGCGTTCAAGCGATATCTTTCGCGATATCTTAGCGTGTGACGGCCGCTTTTGGATGATATCTCAAAACTAAGTAAATTTAAAACTTTGAATCTTTCTTTTTCACATTTAGTGGCCAGTGTCAGGCAGCTGCTGCAAAGGCAAATAAAATAATGGGATACATTAAAAGATTCATAGATACTCATGAGGAGAACATAATTGTACCTCTATACAAGTCACTAGTGCGACCACACTTAGAATACTGTGTACAATTCTGGTCTCCGGTGTATAAGAAAGACATAGCTGAACTAGAGCGGGTCCAGAGAAGAGCGACAAAAGTCATTAGAGGACTAAGGGGTCTGCAATACCAAGACAGGTTATTAAACTTGGGGTTATTTAGCTTGGAAAAACGAAGGCTTAGGGGTGATCTTATAATAATGTATAAATATATGAGGGGACAGTACAGAGAACTTATTAATGGTCTTTTTACTCTTAGGCCTGAGACGGGGACAAGGGGGCATCCTCTACATCTGGAGGAAAGAAGGTTTAATCATAATCACAGATGTGGATTCTTTACTGTAAGAGCAGTGAGACTGTGGAACTCTCTGCCACATGATGTTGTAATGAGGGATTAACTACTAACATTTAAGAAGGGCCTGGATGCCTTTCTTGAAAAATATAGTATTACCAGTTATATAAACTAGATCCTTTGATAGGGCGTTGATCCAGGGAATTAGTCTGATTGCCGTATGTGGAGTCAGGAAGGAATTTTTTCCCCCAATGTAAACCTTAGTGTTGCCACATGGTTTTTTTTTTGCCTTCCTCTGGATCAACATGTTAGGCTATGGGTTGAAATAGATGGACTTAAGGGTTTCCTTCAACCTTAAAAACTATGTTCCTATGTATAAGCAAGACCCTACATCCAAATTATCAGTTGTGTGGCCCTTTGCACCTTTTCTAGTATAGGGCATCCTTTCTATGAACTGATGCCCAGAATTAAACTGCATAGTCCATGCATATTCTGCATATTCCTCATGGTTAGCTATTCACAAAACAAGCTATCTGGGTAAAAAAACATTTATGATTGCCATGCATGGTTGTAAAATGAAACCATTTTAGGATACAAATCTTGGACACAATCTTAGCCATGTTACATTAAATCTGCATGTAGAAAGTCAGGAAAGAAAAAAATCAAGAGCTCCCCTACACTCACTAGTTTCATTTCTCATTGTGAGTGGTGTAACGTGGGAAATTTCACTTCAGGTCAGAGAGACACGTCGCTCTAGCTGACCTCAGATGACCCAGATCATGATGTCACCATTCTCACAGCGGGAGCTGAAACTCAGTCTGTTTAGTTTCCGGCTGTCATTGCAGAGGATCGTGGAGGGTTTGTGTGGGAATAATAAAGATGGGTATGAGGGCTGTCTTTGTGTTCTTTTTACAAATAAATTATTTTTCTCGATGTAGTGTATTATTTAAAATATAATTAGGGATTCATAACGGCTAGCTCTAACATTGGCCTGACATTATGAATCTTGGGCTTAATGTCAGCTGGCAATATTCGGTTGGCATTAACCCCTTTATTACCCAGTTGCCAATGCTACAGAGCAACTGGAAGAGTCAGGTACAGCGCCTGAAAATGGCACTTCGATAAATGCACCATTTTCTGAGGCAGCTGCTGGCTGCAATTCAGAGCGCAGGGGGCCCAAAACGCTTGTGCCTCCCCTTGCTGAGGATTCCATCCACAGCTGCCTAGTTGTACCTTGCTGGAAAACAAAAATACAGCAAAGCTCCACTTAATTTTTTGTAATTATTTTAAGAAATAATAATAAAAAAAGACTCTCCTGTAATTTATTAGCAGCCAGGTAAAACTAGGCAGTTGGGGGTGGGTGGCAGCCCATAGCTGCCTGCTGTACCTGGGCTGGTGAACAAAAAAAAATATATCATATTATGACAATTTCTAAAAAAAACAGGCAGCACAATCTGCATGAAAAAACACAGCAAAAATGCACCAATAGACCACCAATTTATCTGTGTGGATATTTGAAACATGGTACCGATTTTGCACGTCAAAAATCCACAGCACACTTCTAGGTCAACACATAGCCTTAGGACTCCTGTGCAGGAAACAGGGAGTTTGTCCACATGTGTCTTCTACTAAAAATCAGTGATGTTACAGAAATAAATCTAGTTTACAGAGTCTTATAAAAAATAATAAAAAAAACTATTATGATACTTACATGCATCTCTGATATATAATAGCATGGCAACAAAAATATAATCCACCAAGGCTAGAGAATTGCTGTCTGCAAAAAGTGCATCCCAAACCACAAGAAGGTCCTGAAGTGGAAATTCTCGACCAAAGAGGAGTCTCACCCATCGTCTAAAACAAAATTTGAAGAAAAAAAAAGGACATAAATTGTAACATAAGTGTCACTATATGTGAAGGGACTTAAATCATACTTAAATCATACAGAGATTAGAGTACAGCCTAGTCATATAATGGAGCCCTAAGGCTGGTTTCACATTGCATACTTTTTTCCTGTCCGTGGGATCCTACTTTTTGTAGGACCCCACGAACAGGAACAGACACCACAGGAGGTGACCTTTTCTGTGTCCGGGTCCATTATTATCACGGTCTGGACACAGAAAGAGCTGTGCAGGGCCTTTTCACTTCCGCAATGTATATAAATACATTGCGGAAGTGAATGTAGTAAAGAAATGGTTAAAAATGAAAAAATATCTATGCTCACCTGTCCGGCGATCCACCAACGCATCCAGCACCTCCTCATGCCTGTAGGACCTGCCATGATGTCACAACCCGCAGCAGTCATCGGATCAAATGACCGCAGTTACCGCGGTAAGCGGTCATGTGACCGAGCAGCTGATCGGGTTGTGACATACAACAGTTCCTGTGCTGGGAGCGAGAAGCATCGGTGGATCGCCGGACAGGTGAGAATAGAGATTTTTTTATTTTTAACCCTTGCTTTTACTTTATTTCACTTCTGCAATGTATGTATATATATTGCAGAAGTGAAATTAGACGGTTAGGAGCAATTTTAGTGTACTGGAATGCTCAGTACCTAAAATCGGGTCCGAGGAACAATCAGTGTTTCCTTGGACCCGTGCTCATAGGCCCCATGTTATTTTGGCGTGGATCATGTCGGTTCCGATTGTGTCTGATTTGATCCACTGTGCCCAAAATCGGAGCAGTCTCCTATTTTGGGTACAGCTAAAAATCAGACAGAATCGGATCCTACACAAATCGGATGCCATTAAGGGCAAATCCAATGTGATCCGTGGCCCATAGGATAACATGGGGGCCAAATCGGATCCAAGAAATACGCAATGTGAAAGCAGCCTCAGCTATTTAGTTATTGTGAAAGTTACTTTATTTATATATTTATTTGTAAACTTTTATTTTAATACCTGATTTTTTGTATTTGCTTTTAACTCTCTTTTGACTCGCTGGATTAAAAGAAAAAACAACAACAATATAACAGGCAAACAGGAGACATTCTATACTGTTAAATATACAGTTCTAACCTGCAGGTTGTAAGGTGATTAAGTTCTATAAATACAGACAGAACTACAGGCTGTGACAGCACAAAATGAGTGCAAACATAAAAAAATGGCAATACATTTAGAGGTGATAATGCAAAGTGACACCTTTACATATCACAAGGTTCACTCATTTATGCTCAAGGAATTCCCAATTGTACCGCTAAATCTCCAAGAACCATCCAATGATGTTTGATATCCAAATATAGCATACCCCCCTAAAAACAATTCATAGATTTTATGACCATGAAAATATTTGTTTGATGCCACCAACATGGGGCGGTCCTTTTTTTTTATTCAGCACAATCATTTTAAAGACATTTCCACTTTTAAAAAAGTGGACTACAAAAATCTACTGTTATGAAAAATAATAAAATCAGATAGTACTCACCCTCCTAAAGTCCAGCTCTGGCTCTCAATTGCTGCTCTGGTCTAAGGGTACGTTACACTTGGCGACGGCTCCAACGATCCCGACAACAATATGACCTGGTAGGGATAGCTGGAGCGTCGCTACGTAGTCGCTGGTGAGCGATGCAGCAACGATACAGCGGTCGTTGGGAACCCGTCTCTCTTGGGTGTAGAATTGAGATCGTTGGTCGTTGTCCCTGTCAAACACACCGATTCATGCTGCCCAGCGGGAATGTGATGACCAAAAAATGGTCCAGAACAGTTTGTAACGATCAGCAATCTCACACCGGGGCCTGATCGCTGCTACGGTCATTGTTGCATTACAAAACTTGTGACTCAGCAGCGATCTCGCTTATGCCAGCGTCACACACGTCAATGTCGTCAGTGATCTGAAGCTAGTATCCTGTGTGGAAGAACGCACTGTCAGTGCTCAAAATCAGGATTAGCTTAAATGTGTCCTCCCGCAGAGAACTCTAGCATTTCCACAAACATAAATTGACATGCAGTGGCTCGGGAAGCACGCGGCACATTCATTTACACTGCGTAAAAAAGAAGCACGGGGGCATGAGAGTTCAATAAATCCCATCCACTGTGCTTGTACTGTACAATGCAGTAATTTGGAAGCAGTGAAAATATGCTGCACCCAAAATGCTGCTACTCCTGATTGTGGGCATGTACCCTAAGCTGCAATAAATATGAAAACTGTGCCATCAGCATGTTAGCGCAGGTTCTGCCATATTGTGACTATAACATGTGAGCCTAGCATTACAGAGAAGGCATCTCCACTTATATATTTCCTTCAATTGTGCCACAATAAATTCTTTAATGAAAATGAACCAATTAGCGCAGGAGTGCACCTCTGACTGGCTGCCACTCCTGATCATGCAGGCACAAATCTAGCCGCATGAGAATCCATCAGAAATTCAACCTAAAATGAATATATCAGGAAACACATAACTATTTGTAAGAAAGATTAATGTCCATAATTAGTTTACAATAAATGTACGGTAATTTTAGATATAAAAAAATACAACAGAGATAAGAGTTATCAGGATAAAACATTCAAGAAAAGGAAATATGCTAAAACACACAAGTATACGATAAACGTATTAGACGAAATGATAGTGGATAATGGCGCTAAATTAATGTTAGAGGCAGCAAAATACATTTAAACATGGTTTGAGTGGTATTTTATATTCAACTATCACTTATAAACAATTTTAAGGAACCAAACCTAGCCCAATTGAAAAGTAATAGAAATGTGAAAAGAAAAATAGAGATACAGGAATTGCTCCAAAGGTTCACCAGATACAGAATATAGCAATCCTAAAAGTCAAAAATGACCAAAAACTACCCAAAGACACTGTCTGAAAATTGAAGTTCTGATCTGGTTTAAATCCTAAGTCATATGAAAAGGCTCATTAGGCTGCTTTCACATCTGGGGTTTTTGAAAAATGCGGCAGTTGCGGTAAAAAAAAACGCATCTGCCGCATTTACCGCATAACGGCCGCACTTGCAGCACACTTGCGGCAAGCCCCATGCATTGTTTATGGGGCTTTGCGGTAAGTGTGCGGCAAGTGTGGTTCCAGTAGTTGCGGCAGTTGCGGCCGCAAAAAAACTGCAGTCAGCGGCACTCTTCCTTTGCAGTTTGTTGAAGCCGTTGAATGCATGCAGGGTTCTTCTTCTCAATGGTAAATTCCAGCTCACCCCAAAGACTTTCAATGGGATTGAAGTCAGGACTCAGTGCTGGCTATTTTAAAACAGTCCATTTATTCTTTTTCTACAAACATTCTCCTGTAATTTTGGATGGGTGCTTTGGGTCATTAACTTGCTAGAGGACCCATGATCTTCCATTCAAACCTAGTTTTCTTAAACTGGGTAGGATATTTTGCTTTAAAGTCTCTAGATTATTCTCTGATTTCATGATTTCTGTGACAGTCAAGACTTCCAGCACCAGACGCAGCAAAGCAACCACACAGCATTATGGAATCCCCACCATGCTTAACTGTTGGTGGCATGTTCTTTTCCTGAAAGGCTTCACTGCACCATTTGTAAACAAAATGCTCAATTAAATTTAGGTCTTGAGTCATGCTTGGCCAGTCCAGCACCTTTATCCTCAGTTACTTTAGTAAGGCAGTGGTCATTTTGCAAGTGTGTTTGGTGTTGTTATGTTGGAAATGTGGCCCAGTTTATGAAGGGAGGGGATCATCCTCTGCTTCAGTCATGTTGGCATTCATGGTTTCCGCAATAAACATCCCGCAGTCAGTAGAGTGTAGACAAAATACACTTGTCTTTGTACTCCTCATCTGATTGCGAATACACTATCTGAACTAAATACATTTATCTTGATCGCATCGCACCACAGAAAATGGTCCCAATAGTCCATGACTTTAAGCCCCCGTCACACCTAGCAAGACTGCTAGCAAGATCGCTGTCTCGTCACAGGTTTTGTGACACAACAGCAACCTTGCCAGCAATCTCGCTATGTTTGACATGCAGCAGCGACCGGGTCCCCGCTGTGACATTGCCGATCGAGTCAAAATGTCCTGGACCATTTTTTGATCCGCTGGGCAGCATGCATCGGTGTGTTTGACGCCTTAACAACGACCTTGTTGGCGACTCAGAACTCAGCCACATAGGTCTGAGTCATCCGGCTAGCTGCTGTGTGACAGGGTCCAAACGACCGCCATGGTCGTTATACGGGTCGCCGTATCGTTGCTGCGTCGTTGAGTAGATCTGACTATTTGACATCTCGCCAGCAAACACGTAGCGACGTCCCAGAGTAACGGGACCCTAAGTCTGCTTGTCTTCATCAAACTATTTTCGGACTTCCTTCTAGGATGACAGCTCTGCAGACCAATTTGATGCACTGTGCGGCATATGGTCTGAGCACTGTTTTAATAAACTCCTGTATGGTCTTGGCCACCATGCTGCACCTCAGTTCCAGTGTGTTAGCAATCTTCTTATAGCCTAGACCATATTTAGGTAGCACAACAATTTTTTTTCCCAAATCCTCAGAGAATTCTTTGCCCTGCTGAATTTCCAGTGACCAGTACAGGCAAGTGTGTGAGTGATAACAATTTAACACACCTGCTCCCCATTCACACCATTGTATCACTAATGAGTTGCATGAGTAGGGGAAATAAAATGGCTAGTTGTGCACAATTTGGCCATTTGCATTTAGGGGTTTTCTTACTTTTGTTAACAGCAATTTAGACATTAATGGATGTTTGTTAAGTTATTTACAGGGTACACCAAATTTATATTGCTATACAAGCTGTACACTGACTACTTTACATTGTAGCAAAGTGTCATATCTTCAGTGTTGTCCCATGATCAGACATAATAAAATTTTTTATAAAATGTAAGCCGTGTAGTCACTTTTATGATATATTGTTAAGTATGCTGAAAAACAAATAATTGTATTGCATCTCCAAGTTGAGTGAAATAAATCTGCTAAAATCATAACTATAAGCACTGTCATTTCAGGCTGTAAGATTTATTGACTAGATGGATTTTCAAATTCCATCTGAAGGTACTTAATGTTGGAGACAACCGAACGTGTTGGGGAACAGAATTCTACACGATGGGCGATACTTGGGAGAAGTCTTGAAGGTGATTGGGTGAGGAACGACAGAGATAAAGAAACAAAAGGAGGTCTTGTGAGGATCGAAGTTCAAAGCTTATATGTTTGAAGATAATGGGAGACTAGTTCAAAGATATTGGAGGAGACAGATTATGGACAGTTTTGTAGCTCAGTGTTAGTAGTTTAAACTATATCCATAGCTAATGAACAGATTTACAGAACAAAGATGGAGTAGTGAGGAGTGAGGTGGATTAATCCAAAAGCAGTATGAACAGTGGACTGCAGAGGTACAAGACTGTTAACAGGGAAGTCATAGTGAAGAATATTACAATAGTCAAGGAGGGAGATGATGATTGCATGCAATAACATTTTACAAGATCAAGAGTTGAAGAAGAGACGAGTCTTTGAAATATTTTTTAAGTTGGAGTCGGCAGAGGTGGTAATGTCTTTGATGTGGTGTGGACAAAGCAGAGTCCAGAGTTACTAAGAGGCAGCGGACTTCCACTACAGGGTAAACCATGAAATAGTTTATTGTGATTGATAGATCGGTAGGGGAAGTTAAGTAAGATGGAGGAAAGATGATTAGTTTATTTTGTCGACATTAAGTTTAAGAAATTGTGATGTGAAAAAGGAGGAGGATATGGCTGACAGAGATGCTGGGATTTTGGACAGCAAAGATAATGTCTGGGCCAGAGAGGCAGATCTGAATGTCATTAGGTTATAGGTGCTGCTGGAAGCCATGATGCTCGAAGCCATGAGACCTTATGAGTTGTCCAAGACAAAAGGTATAGATGGAGACATGTAGGGGTACCAGGACAGGGCCTTGAGGGATGACAACAGAGAGAGGGCGTGATGAGGAGGTAGAGTGGGAATAGGAGGTGCTGATTATGTGGTTAATGAGGTATGAAGATATCCAGAGAGAGCAAGGTTTTTGAGGTCAAAGAAAAAAGTATCTGTAGTAGGTGGACTCGTTTACTATTGAGGTCTACTAAAATTTCATGTTAAGTATGTCAAGGCTTATTAGCACATGAGACATATATAGGTAATTGCAGGGGCACAGACTCCTTAATGAAAGCTTAGAGTACATACAGGTTCATCATGTTTGTAGTCAAGGAATATTAAAACACTATGAAAGTCACTATGAGTTGGCAATTATCGTGTTATGTGCCTAAGTAAGCGGCACCACAAATAATTGAAGGGAAGAAAATCACACTACATGGGCGAGTTTCCACCTGCATGCACATGTGTTATATCAAATCATCGAAATGTGATATGGTAGTGATCCAAAATTAGAAAAACAAGTCAAATAAGCTTTAAATTATGTCTGAAACACCTGGCGGTTTGGTATGTGACATAAAAATTATTTTTTAAGTAGAAAGGAGGATGTAGATTGCATTATTGGAGTTGACAAGCGTCGTCCTTTCTCACACACATTTCAGATTGGAGGAGTTCTCCCCAACAGTGACAGGAAAACCCAGTGATTAATTCACTATTCTACCTAATTATTGACAAATGCTAAATTATCAGTAGACAATTAGTAACTAATTATTACTTTACCATCTCAGAATAGTTGGCACTGGAATTCAAAACCGAAAGAAACATTTTGAAAGGGTATCCTAGTACTATAATCCCCATTGTATATTAAGATATTAATAGTCAGATGACAATAATTAAGCCTTTTTTTTGGATGAGCCTCAAAGATAACACAATGCTTGATGATGGCAGGTTCAACTGACTGAAGGAGAATACCGGTAAATAAAGGTATTAAAAAAAATTAAAAAGTATTTTGAAAATATATATATATTTGGTACAATTGTATATATATAACTCATCTTTCTTTTCTCCCAAACATAAATGGCAAGATTTAAAAAATATTATATACTGTCATGGTTGAAAATAGTTTCACTACAAAATGAAGTATTTCTCCAAAAATCTATTCCATTTCCATGTTTTGTTATGCACACATATATTGCCCTTGTGTGTATTGGAACATCACTAAAAGCAGAGCAAAAAAGCTAATTTGACACTCCAAAATAAGGCAGACAAAATTGTTGACACCCTCAACTTAATATTTGGTTGCTCACCTTTTGGAATAAATAACTGGAATCAATCACTTCCTATAACCACCACAAGCTTCTTACACCTCTCAACTGGAATTCGGACCACACTTCTTTTGAAACGGTTCCTGGTTTCTCATTTTTTGAAGAGTGTTCTTATCCTGGAACCCTTCATAGTATATATAGTCTCCATTCTGTCTCTAACACATAAAAAAGCAAACAAACAATTCTACTCATCTTTCCCGAACTCCATGTTGCACAGAGTCCTCCTCTGTAGCCAAATGCAGCTGCTATCAGCTGATTTTGATATGACTACTATGTCAACACAGAATGTCATAGTCATGCACCCTCGGTTAAAGGCCGACATCAGTTGCCGGCCTATGTTTGGCTGGAGATGTGTACTGCAGTGAAGTAACCTAAATGGTCTTTGCACAGTGCATCTATTTCTGCTGGATGTGTGTCCTCAGTTTGCAAAAGGAGAGTGATCTAAAATTCCATTTGAGATGTGTTAATGCCGGTCTACACATGTCGACATCGTTAACGATGTCGCTGCAACTTGTGATGTTGCAGAATGGCCAGGGCCGTATTTCTATTGTTGGTCTCCCACTGGGCGGCCAGCATCAGCATGTGTGACAGCGGGATACCAACGGTAAACGACCTCCCGGCCGATGCCCAGCGCCGCAAAGTACACGCTGGGACAGGTAACAAGGGTAAACATCGGGTAACTAAGCGCAACACTATGCTTAGTTACCCGATGTGTACCCTGGTTACCAGCCTTCTCGTTGGTCGCTGATAAGTCTGCCTATGTGACAGCTCACCAGTGATCAGATAGCGATGTCCCAGCAATCCTGAATTTTGGTGGGTTGCTGAGACATCGCAACATATAACCTGGCCTTAAGAAGCTTGTTGATGGCTATAGGATGCAATTGCAGTAATTTATTCTTAAGGGTGTGCAGCCAAATATTTAGTTAAGGGTGCTACCAAGTTCAAATTTTGCATTGAGGCCCATCAGATTTTTTTTTTTTAAATCAAATATATTTTTATTGACAAAGAATCCAACATGTTATTTCACAGTACTTTCATTAACATTTATCTCAGTAATTTTCCCCTTTATTTTCCATAAACAGTACAAACCCGTGAACGCCCTCTCCTCCCCCCCAATATCTCCCACCCCTCCCCCTTCGAGCCAAGCGGAGATACCGTGTTGCACGTATGTTTGAAACAAATACAGACTTCAACTCACTCCCTTCTATCCCATTATATAGAAGACGCTGCCCCCCAGGTAGAAACTCTATCCCCTCCCGTAGGTGAGCCACGGTGACCAGATTCTTTCATAACAATCTAGTTTATCCCTTTTCCGGTATACCCCTCTTTCCATAAGAGAAACATATTTTGCTCGTTTCATAAATTCCTGTCTCGATGGTGGTTCTGCATCAATCCAATGCCGAGCGACCAACTTTCGTGCTATATAGAGTAGCCTGGCTATGGCTATCTTTGAAAATTCCTCTGTCTGGATTTCATCCACATAACCTAATATGCACACTTTCGGGTCCCTAGGCACTACACAACTATACGCATCCTCCACTCTGTTTAACACCCTTATCCAATAACCACTCAGTTTTGGGCAGTACCACAACATATGTAGTAGGTCCGCCGGTTCCCCCCGACACCTGGGACACTCAGCATTAGATTTTAAATGTATCTTATGTAAGAATTCTGGGGTACGGTACATCCTATATAAAACAAAGTTGAGATAGCCTGCCTGGTTCACATATTGATTGTTTTGGTACCCACTCTAAAATAGAGTCCCATTGATCATCTTCTATTGTCCCAACCTCCTGTTCCCATCTCAGCTTAGCATTAGACGGATGTTGTAGCAAAAAGGTGTGCATAATGTCCCGATATGTGGTTGCAATTACTCCTTTCGTGGGACCTCCTTCACACACATAGTCCAGTACAAGATCCGTCTGGATCGTCAGTACCCTCTGTTTTCTTTGTGCTCTTACAGCGTGCCTCACTTGCAAGTACTGAAATATCCCTGTCTCTCTCAGCCCAAATTCTTCCCGTAGTCTCGAGAATGGCCTAAGCGTCTGTCCATCCAGGACTTGTTTTGCTAAGACTATGCCCCGGTCTCTCCACTCCCCCAGGCATCCCAGCTTTTCTATTTCTGGAAGGTTGGAGCTGTGCCATAGCGGGGAATAGTCCGTCAATCCTTCCACCCCTCGGAGCCTCTTCAATTTATCCCAGATAACATGTATTAGCCGAATAGTCGGACATTGTTTCCCCAGTGTTTGAAATGTCCCATATTCCACCCCAAATATTAACGGGCACCTATTAGTCACCCCCTCCATAACCTTTTGAATAGAAGGCTGAGCCGCTTTTTGTGTCCATCCTCTCATATGTTGAGACTGCGCCGCCACATAATATAGATAGGGATTTGGTAGGGCCAGTCCACCCACGGAACAACGAATTGATATATTTAAACCTAGACTGTGGAATAGAGATCGGGGTATTATGGAAAACATACAGTAACTTAGGCATCATCACCATCTTTATTAAGTTCACCCTTCCCACCACAGACAGGTGTAGCCTATTCCACGCCTTCATCTTATCTTTAATAACCTCTAGTACCGGTCCCAGATTTAAATCCAAATACTTTGTAACAGGAGTTGACACCCATATTCCCAGATATTTGAACCTATCCACCACTTTGAGGCCCCCGCTTTCCGTCACTGCCGAAACCCCTTCATCCACCGGAAACAGGGTAGATTTGTTCCAGTTGATCTTAAGCCCAGACATATAACCATATTCTTCAATAAGCCACATGGCTCTCGTCATGGAAGCACCCGAGTCCTGCAGAAATAATAGAATATCATCTGCGTACATTGCTATTCGTTCCTCCACCCTACCATATCGGAAGCCAACCACTTCCGTATCCCTTCTCAATTTTTCCGCAAGTGGTTCCACAACGAGAGCAAACAGCAGTGGGGAAAGCGGGCATCCCTGTCGAGTGCCCCTTTGTAGCATGATCGGCCCAAAAAGTGCCCATTAACTCTTACTCTGGCCTCTGGTTGGGTATATAGTAATCGTATCCATGATACAAAACCTGGGCCAAATCCCATGGCATCCAACACTTTCCACAGGAATTGCCAGTTCACACAGTCAAATGCCTTTTGGGCATCCAACGAGGCTATTACCCTCCTACCCGTGTTGTCAGCTGGCAGTTGTAGGTTCAAAAACAGTCTCCGTAGGTTTATTGCAGTAGATCTACTAGGCATAAACTCAGACTGATCCGGGTGCACTAAGGAGCTTATCACCCCGTCAATCTATTGGCTAATGCTTTTGCAAGAATTTTAACATCAACGGGTAGCAGAGAAATCGGCCTGCAAGAATCTGGCAACCCAGGGTCCTTGCCCTCCTTTGGCAATACCACAATCGTCGCCTCCCGCATGGACCTTGGTAATATCCCGTCCTCTCTGGAGCATTCCAGTACTTCCAGCAACTTAGGTAACAGTACCTCCTCAAGTCTTTTATAAAGTTCAACCGGCAACCCATCAGCCCCTGGTGCCTTATCATTAGCCATGGATGACAATGCCACACTAAGTTCCTCGCTCGTTATCGATGCCTCCAGCATAGCCCTGTCTGAGGCCCATCGGACTTTAGTTATGCTACTGTGCACAGCAGACTACCCAGGACAGTGGGATCTCTGATGCTTTCTCCCTCACTTCTGCACTGAAATGATAGTGACTATCAGATAGGCTGAGACCTGTCATTGGGTGGGGAGAAGCCACTTGAGACCCTCCATTCCAACTAGTTTTCAATGCAGTTCGGTCGCCGGCTGGATATTAAACTTTTTTTTTCACTGAAATGTCACAGCATTTCAGAGTTAAACATACCAGACTGGAAATGATGCTGTCTGTGGATGAAACATGCCTGTCCGTGGTCTAGGTAGCATGTATCAGCTGTCAGATTCCCTTTGGGTCACAAAAAATGTCTTCCAGCAGCATACTCATTCAGAAAATATGTACGCTGATTTTTATTTATTTTTGTTTTTTTGCAGAGGACATCCATCACTCCTGTACATGCCAACCCTTAAACCTGAGTAAGCTCCTGAAGCATGTGCGCATACAACTACTCTCTTAAACTTATTTATATACTTCACCAAGGTCCTCTAAAACACAATCTGCAACAATGTGTGATTACAATTTTTTAATACAAAAAAAAACATTTTTTTCATATAAAACCCAATGCTATTGTTTCAATAAACTTCAGATAATCTTAAAGGGAATCTGTCAGCAGGTTTTGTTATTTAAGCTGAGGACAACATGTGTAAGATTTAAAAAAACAAAAAGCCACTGTGCTTCTCTTGTCAGGGTCTCTGCAATTGTATGCTTAAACTAATGGCTTCCGTATCCTGTGATTAACATTGCAGTACTAGAAAGTCAGGAGCAGGGCAGTCAGCCACACCCCCTGCACTGATTGACACCTCACAGTCAATGCACAATCTGTATTGAGAACCTGGTGTGGGTGGGGGCAGCTATCTCAGCTCTGGTATGTTCCTGACAATAAATTCTTAGATTATATGAGAATGGCTTTAGCTAGTAATCAATGTGATACCTAGTTGGAGTCAGAGTTTCTTTGCCTTCGTTATGTTGCTGTGAGATTAGGTAGCTAAAACCTGTTGACAGATTCCTTTTAAGGGCAATTCAATAAGCAAGGAAACTGCTAAGTATTAATTTCCCAAAATGATGTTTAGAGTTCGTAAACACACACTAAAATCCTAGCCATTAGGGGTCTCCCCTCTGTTGTCTTGCTTGTTGTTCAATATCTGTTGTCAATGTAAGGTGCTTCTTAGCAGCACAGATCTTGACTACAGGAGGTGGGTGTAGACAAGCCATTGGACAATGACAGATGCAGTGCATGCTGGGTAGTAAGATAAAGGTCCAACTCCTATAGTGCTGGCAAAATGCTAAAGAAGTGTAACTGTCCACTCAAAAACATCAGATCATTCATAGACATCTCACGAAATGCCGTTGTACCTTTGGGTGGGAGATAATAGTGGCAAGATCATGCTTTTATGTTATTTTAAACATTAGAGATTGGGAGAAAAAATGGTGAACCTGTTTATCAACAAAGCAATTTGCTATTATATTACTTTAGTATTAATTTTACACATTAATTGATATTTTGAAATATTTTTTTTCACATCCTTATAAACCCATAAAGAATAGCAAAGGGGTTAACACACAGAAGTGCTGGGCAGAGAGAACGAAGCAGCGATGTACTAAATTCTAATTCCATTCTCTAAACATTGTTATTTTATGGTCTTCCGTTATATTACAATTTATAGAGTTCGTACAAATGCAATACAGATGGATTTGATCTATTGTAATTAAGTCCTTCTTTTCCTTGACAAGGATATTTCGGCACAGCTAAGGAAATCTTTGTAATCTCATTGACATTTAAAAATATTAGGTATCCCCGCAATGATAGAAAGGGACAAGAGAAACCCATTCTTTTTGAGACAGCTGGCTGCGGTTTAATTATTACTCTGTCCTATTAATCTTGTTTTGCATCTGTTACACCTGCACAATGAAATGTTCATAGAGCGGAGTTTTATCACTAGCAATAATATAATAATTCATATTTTACCAGTCTTCCTTGGCCATTATACTCGGCAAAGAAACAAAAAGAGGCCATCAAATGCCTCCCCGACCAAGCAACAAAGAATAACATAAATAATCTCCTAATGACAAAAGCATTACCTGCAATAAACAAATGTTCCTTCAGAGTCTCACCTGACCTGTTAAATTGGTGCCGAGTGCAAAGTAATGCAGACAATAGCAGGTTTGCCGTTGTTTATCTAACTGCAGCATCTGATTATCTTAATTTCTGATAAGTACAGGTTGTATCAGCTGAAATAACCAGACTAAAGCCCCCGTCACACTAAGCGAGATCGCTTGCGAGATCACTGCTAAGTCACAAATTTGGTGACGCAACAGCGACCTCACCAGCGATCTCGCTATGTTTGACAGCAGCGACCAGGCCCTTGCTTTGAGATCGCTAGTCATATCAGAGCCGCCTGGAACATTTTTTGATCGTTGGGGTCCCGCTGGGCAGCATGCATCGGTGTCTTTGACAGGGACAACAACCAACGACCTCAATACTACAGGTCTGAGAAACAGCGTCCCAACAACCTCCGAATCATTCCGAATCGTTGTTGCATCGCTGGTGAGATCTGACTGTTTGACATCTCACCAGCGATCCCGACAGCAATGTACCAGCGATCCCTACCAGGTTGTATCGCTGTCGGGATCGCTGATGCGTCGCCAAGTGTCACGGTAACCTAATGATGTCTGTCGCTCTCCTTCCAACAAAGTAGATCAATATGTGACTGTTTTGATCAATATGTGACTGTCAAAACAATCAGCTCTAACTTAATACCCAAGTGGGGTACATTCATCTTGTTGCATTTGTCTTTACGTAAAATCACTGTATTTAGTGCTGTGCCCCAGATTAAGTCTTATAGGGTATCCAGAAAATTAGATTATAGAGATGAAAGAACAAATTCAAGCTGAATTGAATTCGACTTCAACTATTGCGAAAATTGTTTGCCCAAATGCTTATTTTTTTGTAATTTGCTTCACTCACCTCAACACTTAACCCTTTTGCTCCTCCACTGCTCACCACTGCCCAGCTAGTCTTTGCAGCATTGTCTGATCTCTGATCACTCATGATGGAATTCTTGGTCTCCTCACAGTGTGTTGGACGTCTGGGTGTCAATGGTGCCCAATAGGGTTCAGCGCATGTGCCAAAGGTCAAGGAGCATGTTATGAAGTCATGAAGGAGTTGATCTCTCATGCACCTGAACAGAACCCTTCTGGGCACCAAGACACCTGGAACACCAGCACATCGAGAGAGAATCGAAAATTCCATTGGGAGTAGAGGGGAATCAAAAGATGTAGCGAGGACCAGATGGGCGGTGACAAATAGCAGATAGGCTATAGTTAGTACAATCATTTTATTGTTCACATATTACATGTATTTTGCCTGAGGTCTGGAGACTGAGAGTTGAATTCCCAGGGAAAAATGTGCAAACAAGTAAATTTTTCCTGAGTCACTCATCTATAGTGGATGTTCCATGGAGTAACCCAGGTGTCAATATATAGATAGTAATAGGAGCATTTACAGATTGGCGCCTCAAGTAGGGCATATACAGTGCTGTGCAAAGTAATTGGGACAAAGCAAGTCTTTACTTGTTTTTCTTGCATTAGTTTTACTATTTCCGATAAGTGTTTTATCAGTTCTTGGTGTCATTTTCCTTTTTCATCCACATTTCCCTTTTCGTTTTGGAGAAAACGATCCAGTTTCATTGTGTGTGAATTATTCTTGAAATGGTAGATTTTCCAATACCAACAGTGGAAGACATTTCTCTTAAGGTGGGGTCACACGCGGCGATCTCGCCCGCGACATCGCCGCAAAGTGACGTCACAGCGAAGTCGCGGGCGATATTGCAAGTGCGTCGCGCTGTGTGACAGCGCGACGCAACTGCAAATTATCGCTGGTCGGAGGTTGACAGGTTTATGAACATGTTCATAAACCTGTCAACCTGTGACCAGCGATTAGGCTGGATCGCGCCGTCTGACACTGTAGGCGGCGCGATCCAGCCTATATCGCAGTGTTGCTCAGGATCGCTCGCTGGGTTGAGCCCAGCCCAGCGAGCGATGGCTCCGCCCACATCGCTGCCGCGTCACCGGCAACGTCGTGCCGTGTGACAGCTGGCCTGCAATGTCGGAAGCGAGCGGGCACCCGCGCATCGCTTCTGACATCGCAGGCCAGATCGCCGCGTGTGACCCACCTTTACAGTCACACTTGTATGTTCATTAAGGGTACCTTTACAACTTTTCTAGGAATTTCACTGGCAACTTACTGGTTGCAGTGAAATCATGGACACATTGTTCTATCTTGTTGCTGTGTACAAATGGAACAATATGTCCATGATTTCACTGCAACCAGTAAGTTGCCAGTGAAATTTCTAGAAAAGTTGTAAAGGTACCTTAAGAGTAATAATTGCAGACCTCTTCCGTGGTGTAACATCCATTTTTACAGGCACGAATCACACAGAGAAAAAGTACACTAAACCACTCCTCACAGAAACAAGCTCTCAACTGAAGCTGAGGGAGCAGCTAGCTGTTATTTTCTGACTAAAACCAGTCAAACCACATTTTGTTACTCAAGGTTGTACACTCACACCTGTGCAAAGCAGTTAAAACTGGTTTGAATCACTGACTGGTAACCCCAACTTATGATTTTACTTACAAAATGCTTTGATCCAATTAATTTGCACAGCACTGTATCATACATGGTTTTATTGTACAGTCTTAAAAAAAAAGTTGTGCTTTTCTTTTACACTGCCAGCAATCTTGTCCTCCTTTCACAGTCCAATTTTGGGAGTCAGGCAAAAATGGTGGCTTAAGGAGAGGCTGTCATCACAGAATGATTAATCAAGCCAAATACAGGCATTCGGCACATCATTGACATGACCAAACATTTATGTACATCTTCCCACCTACTTATTTTCCATCTTTCTCTGTCCTTCTCTGGTTAAATAAAGTCAGAACAGTCAATTAAGTAGAGGGGATTAGGGGTGGAGTTAAAGGGAATATATATAAGTTGGAAGGTGCACGTCTCCCCTGCCCAGAAGCTGTGGTATATCTGATCTGTTCCTGCATGGTTGGACACATTTATTACACAGGGGCACATGTATAAGACTTTCTCGGGACAGGAACATTTTTTTTTAAAACATCCAATTGTGGAACTTACTTTTATTCTAAGATTTAGTAATTAAAATGTACACTTGCTCCTGGCACAACCAATTTAAGTGTGTGCAAATATGTTAATTTGAATGGAGGAGGAACAGGGATACCTGTAACTCCGCCTTTTATTATTGGTGTATCCTGCGTTATGAGCGATGTACAGAGGTGTTTTCAGTTATTCTAACCCTGTCCCTGATGATATATAAACGGTTGTAAATTTTTCATACAAGAACATGAAGGAGTTTAAAATTGACCCAGTGGTGAGTGCAAAAATAGATACTTTTGTTTTTCATTAAAAAATGTGATATATATAAAAAAAAAAAAAATTGGCAATTAATTTTTAAAAAACAAACACACATATAAACCCAAAAACCTGATTTAAACAATTTGTCATTTACTCATTACATGTTTACTTTAAGGCCACATCCACACGTTGAGTATTTGATGAGTTTTTTACCTCAGGATTTGTAGACAAAACCAGGAGTGGAGCAATCAGAGGAAAAGTCTAATAGAAACACCTGCACCACTTCTGTATTTAATCATCCATGCCTGGTTTTGGCTACAAATCCTGAGGTAAAAAACTCATCAAATACTCAGCGTGTGCATGTGGCCTTATTCTAATGATGGTGAAGTATAAAATAAGCTACAATAGTTGTTTGCAAACCTAACTCAATTGCATGGCATTATACAGACAATGGAAGACTTATCAAGGAATATGTGCTGGAACTGAGGAGCAATTCACACCAAAAATGTTTTTTTTTTTTCTTGTGATTGTCTTGTTCATCGTCTTGTGTAACAAGGGGATGTGGCTTCACCAAAAAGGGTCTTGGTTTTCGGGAACAAGGCCAGCCTAAATCTGGATTATTCAGGATTGTGTAGTCTAAAAACTAGACAGCCCTGATGTATGCCATCTATAGATTAGGTGAATTGTTAATGCTGTAGATGGGAAGCAAGAGAATCAGTTATGTATTCTGTACTGTGCTTACAATACAGTTCTATGGCATTGTAAAGGTTAATGCAAGACAGCTTAGTTTACAAGAAACGTGGAACTTCCAATGTAGTTACGTCACATGAAACATACAGCAGCACTCAATCATAGTGGTTAGAAGGTTTATTCTTTGTATGAGTTTACCTAATAACATAACTGATATAATAGCTATAGCCAATAGCCTCCGGTCTGTGGTTTGGTTGTGACTTTGAGAACACTCCACCTCCACATCTCTACCTACATATTTCTAAAGGATAGTAACTATTTACCACTTAAAAGCAATTGAGGTTTAGTCAACATTAAAGACATGAAAAATGGCAGAGACCGACCAGTATTGTCTGGGACAATAATGACTCAAGTAGTCAGATGTCACTATTATTTTATCAAAGCATATGCTTCACTACAATTAGTATAAATATATTTATCTTGTCTTTTAAAAATGGTAAAACATAGAAAAAAAATGCAATATACTTCCCCATCTTCAGAAATCATCCTTTGCTCCCCATCTTCAGAAATCATCCTTTGCTCCTAGGCTAGTCTCTATTCCTTCAAAATCATTGCAAAGTTTTTGCAAACTCTCCCTCATTTTTCCAAAGCCCCTTTTGTTCCGATTTTTTACCCCCAAATCAACATACCCTTTTAGGAGAGGATGTATGTAACCTGACAAGTCCACAGTTCAGTTATCATCAGTGTACACCTTTCTATCAGCAAGCTGCCTCTCTATTAATGAGCAGTAGCACAGAATGTGGGCACACTCGATACTACTATCGTCTTGCTTTCCACTTACATACTAATGGCTTTGGCAGCAAGCAGTTAACTTATTAATTAACCTCGCGATTCGTTGGGAAAGGAAGCAGTAAAACAATGCAGTCCTGGAAGTGTGATTGCAGCACTACTTGGTCCCTGTTTGCACAACGTGTGGCAGAGGAAAGGAGTCTATGCTGTTTCTAATTATTCCAATTATCATGGCACACTATGAAAACTTGATTAATAACACTGAAGATATTGTTGTGGCAATTAGCCATATGGTGGTGGGACTTTATTCTGTCACGATTTAGCCATTAGCATCTACTTATGTTTGTCAGAACAGTGCATCCGTGACAAGCTGAAGTTCCGCTCACCTTGCAGAGTCCCCAGTGAGCGACACTAGAGAACGCTCTATTCCTACGAGCCCCTTTGACTGAGTAAATTTTTCATGTAGCATCCGGTCTGATTGGGGACAAATGTCAAGTAGCGTATGTGATTACCCATCAAAGTAGTGTTTTCCAAAAAGTACCAGGTAAACTGTCAATGCAAACTATTTCCAGCATCAACAAGATGTGCAGCTTGTTACATGTCATTGTCTAGAGAAGGGCTGCGCTACCTGACGATCAAACCCTCGCATGGATAACACATGTTCATGTCAGGCATTCCTTCCCGAATTCTCTCTTTTGGGGTTCTTAGATGCAATATGCATCTTAAACTGGGGAACGCCATAATAATTACAAACAAGCACAACATCACTTCTCCAAATAATGATCCTACCATGGGCTTTAATGACTGTCACCTTAGAGAAAAAGGACTACTAGTATTATGGACAAGAACTACATTATTTAAAGAAGCAAAATTGTGAACAAATCTTTACAGCTAGAAGTACGGTATTTAAATCTGCCCTTACACGGGTGAAACGTTTAGATTAGATTAAAAAGAGACCCCCCCACAAACCCCAAAAAAAAAAGAAGCTTTATAGCCTGAAAAATAAAAAAAAACATGTTCCCTTAAGATATGAATCGTTTGCTTTCTTGAAGCACTTTTGAATGAGGCCTTTCTTTCAGAGTAAAGATATTTTGTATATTTTCCATATATAAAACATTTACCCCAAGTCAGTAAAAAAAAAAGGAACAAAACCCTTTAAAAATCTCTACATTTTTGAGTAGGGTATGCCCCAGCCAGCGTCAATAAATCTGGCAGAGTATGGGTGGGATGGGGGCATGACAACATCCGCCTATCTAATTCATGACCACACCAAGGCGTTCCTTATGCAAGGAATTTTACTACAGTCCCTGACAGAGGAGTATTCATTCTAAATGAATCAGGTGCCTCTGAATCCACCACGACCGCCATTGAGACCTGTGTGAGCAACACCAGTCAAGTAATTGTGTTCACTGAATAAAAACGCTATCATCTGGTGTGATGACCAGAGTGAACCCTCCATCCGTTGAGATACCGTGATTGATAGTGATTGCAGCAAGATAGGGTGAAATGGTAAAAACCAGACCTTTGATGTCTACACAGACGTGAAGCAGCGGCTATCATTCCCTGTTTATATAGTACCGGTGACATGATGCTATAAAGTTGGAAAGGTGAGTTTCATGAACTTAGAAGGTAAGTGCCTACCTTTATTTCAGATGGACATCTGTGATTCATCCTGAAGAAGGGGTGAATACTCCGAAACCCGCAGAAATTAAGATCATATAAGTATAATAGACAATGGATTCTAAAATCTCCATTTCTCCTTCTGCTACATTAATTTTAGGTCACAGACAGCTACCACCGTGTTTGGTAAAAACTTTAAAACATTTCATTTAGCAAACAATCGGAAAATGTGGCTGTGGTGCACATACAAAATCTAGCCAGTGCTGCGGAGTTGGAGTCAGTGTCTAATTTGGTAGAGTTGTATTCAGGGAAATTGAGGTATGCTTGGCTTTCTAACTTCACAGCCATGGTTGTGGAGTCTGAGTTGTGGAGTTGGCGTCCATTTTGGTGGAGTTGGTGTTGGATTCAGGTAAACTGAGAAGTTGGAGTCGGATATTTGGCTTACTGACTCTACAGCCCTGAATTTAACTAGTTATTACAGTTCAGTTAATGAACAAAATAAGTTCCCAAAAATATAAAAATGAGTTGTTATATTTTGTCCTAGAACAACGCCACTCTAGTACATAGTCTATGTCTGGTACAGCAGCTTAGAGTCACTTGAAGGTTTCTGTAAACTGATGCAGACCTATTTTTTCCGAATAGTTCCACATAGGGTTTTTTTATTATAGAGTATAATAGCCAAAATTATAAAATGCCAGCATTAAAAAAATGTACCAAGCACCACGAGTACCAGGGGCAGCGCAGAACTCGTCCTGAGACTCCGATTTCCTCCCATGCTGTAATGCCAGACCTCTGCTTTTATATAAGCACTCAGATTTATAATATACAGTTACACTTCATTGATTTTAATATAATATGTTATCTGCAGTTAATAAATAAGTAGGTCATCTTCAGAGGAATAAGCAGACGGGATATAGCCGACATGACATTGCATACATCAATGCAGATCACACTTTTTTTTTTTTTGTCTGAAATAGACAGTATCAGGCAGCCCCAGACACTATGTAAATCACACCTAATGAGCTCATTAACCTCCCTCCTTATTATCCATATTTAACTCATTCCAGTCTTTCCAGGAGTGAATTTCCTGTTAATATTCGTGCTAGAGAGACAGCGCAAATGTTTACACCTCCTTCCATTAGCCCAACAGTGTCCCTCACAAGGTTTAAGAAAGTAATTTATTAAAGTCTATTAACCATGCCGTCAATTCAAGAAGGAAGTCATGAATAAGTAATGTCTCAGGGCATACAACATGCAACACTGATGTACGCTGCATGTACCTGAAATGTATCACTGGATTATAGAGACTTCCCAGCTATATACTATACAGTACTAATGTAGGCTACATGTATCTGGAATGTATGACTGGATTATAGAGACTCCATGGCTATATACTATACAGTACTGATGTATTCTGCATGTACCTGAAATGTATCACTGGATTATAGAGACTTCCCAGCTATATACTATACAGTACTGATGTAGGCTACATGTACCTGGAATGTATGACTGGATAATAGAGACTCCATGGCTATATACTATACAGTACTGATGTAATCTGCATGTACCTGAAATGTATCACTGGATTATAGAGACTTCCCAGCTATATACTATACAGTACTGGTGTAGGCTACATGTACCTGGAATGTATGACTGGATAATAGAGACTCCATGGCTATATACTATACAGTACTGATGTATTCTGCATGTACCTGAAATGTATCACTAGATTATAGAGACTTCCCAGCTATATACTATACAGTACTGATGTAGGCTACATGTACCTGGAATGTGTGACTGGATTATAGAGACTCAATGGATATATACTATACAGAACTGATGTATGCTGAATATACCTGAGATGTATGATTGGATTATAGAGACTTGTTGACTACATACTACACAGTAATGATGTACGCTACATCATGTACCTGAAATATATGATTGTATTATAGAGACTCCCTGGATATATAATATACTATACCGATGTACTCTGCATGTACCTGAGCTGTATGATTGGATTATAGAGATTTCCAGGCTATATACTATACAGTACTGATGCACGCTACATGTAACTGAGATGCATGATTGGATTATTGAGACTCCCCAACTATAAACTATACAGTACTGATGTACACTGCATGTATCTGAGATGTATAACTGAATTAGAGAGACTCCCAGGCTATATACTATACATTACTGATGTACGCTGCATGTACCCAAGATGTATGATTGGATTACAGCGATTCACCAGCTATAGACTATACAGGACTGATTTACACTGCATGTAACTGAGATGTGTGACTGGATTATAGATATTTACCCACTATATACTAAGTATAGAGTACTAATGTACGCTGCATGTTCCTGAGATGTATGATTAGATTATAGAAAATCGCTGGTTATATATTCTATAGATGTCACTCTCAGACTGGGGGATGTCTGGTGCAACACAGTGGTATAGGCATAGTGTTAGGACCCGATAGGACGAGAGGCACCTTGCCGTGGTTATCAGGCACTCCGCAGTGGCCACTGCTGAAGCTAAGTCTTCCCAATTTCATTATACAGTCCCTGACATAAGTTATGTCGCTTATCCATGTTATGTAAATAAAAGCTTATAACCTGATGTTAAATTCATCCATTGGTTTTATAAATTACTCTTTTGAAAGCTGAAACCCTCCCAAATGTGGTTTACGTTAAGAAAATAAATTAGCATCAATGTTGAAATATTGATCATTTAATGAACACAGAATGGTCAGATTTTGGCAAGACAAAAGTGTTGTTGCCCACTGAAATTAATGTGATAATAATTAACTTAAAATACAAATATATGTTGCATAACATTGGTGAATGAAGTTGTTGTGCTATTAGAGTCATATTTAATATTTTGTGTGACTTCCATGAGCTTGAAGGACTGTATCCATGCGGTTCAACAATGATTCATACAATTTATTAATGAAGTCATCAGGAAAAGCAAAGAATGCAGTCTTACATGCCTCCCAGAGTTCATCTAGATTCTTTGGTTTTTTCTTCCAAGCTTCCTCTTTCATCCTACCTGCTCAATGATGTTCATGTCTGGTGACTAGGCTGGCCAGTCCTTAAGCACCTTGATCTTTTTTGCCTGGAGGAACTTTGGACTATAAGAGGTAGCTAATACTTCTTGATATTTTAGACTATCTATATTGCCTTCCACCTTGCAAATGTTTTGCACACCCCCATATTGAATGTAACCCCAGACCATGATCTTTCCACCACCAAATTTAACTGTTTTCTGGGTGTATTCTGGATCCATACGGGCTCCAGTAGGACTCCTGCAGAATTTGCAGCAACTGTGGTGTAATTCTACTTAAGAATCATCAAAGAAATTCATTTTCTGCCACTTTTCCAGCGTTTAGCAGGCTGTGGGACTTTGCAAATGACACACGGTTTTTTTATTTGCCTTTTGTTGACCAGGCCTGTTGGAGCTCTGCTGCAGTTGAAGAGGGGCTTGCTTTGGATTTTCTAACCAACAAACGTTCCTCCTGAGCAGTTGTCTTGCGAGGTCTGCCAGACTTGGGCTTGTCAAACACATCTCCAGTCTCTTCAAAATCTTCTTTTCATTTTTTGTACTTGATGCTGAGACACATTAAAGGTGCCAGCCACCTCAGCAGTGGATCTGGTCTTCAGCCTCATGATATTCAAGGCTTTGGTCTAAGGATGGATTTTTGGCATGTTGTCAGAGCTCAAGCTTGCAGTTCAAGTAAAGGTCTGGGGTGCTGGTTTCCTTTTTATACACACTCACTAATTAAGCGATCATTTACTGAGCACAGGTGAGGATGTAAACTAGGATTGGGTGCATTATATGACCAGGCGACAAAACCTTTGTCTTGCTAAAATCTGACCATTTTGTATTCATTAAATGATCAATATTTCAGCATTGAAGCCAATTTATTTTCTTAACCTAAACCCCATTTGGGAGGGTTTCAGGGACTGTATTCTAGAGCGGTTTTTGCTGTGCTTTTTTCATTGTATCTGTATTAGCTGTGCAGACAGCCCTGCCACTCATTACAGTCATCTAGCCAGTGGCGGACCTTGAGCCTGGAGGGTCCTGGTGCAGCAGCTGCTGGTGAGGCCTGGGGGGACTTGTTTGGGGGGTGCTAGTGGATGTTGGCGAGGTGCTGCAGGTGATGCGGCTCCTACCTGCACCGAGCTGCGCATTGTAGTCCTGGGAGCTGGGGCGGCAGAGGAGAGGAGGGGCGGGTTCAGACAAGGGAAGCAGGAAGCATCCCTCAGTTAACCTCCTCTGACACAGGGTCACAGGGGTCGGCTGGAGGCCCCCTGCAGGCTTGAGCCGGTCGGGACCCAGGTGCAGTTGAACCAGCTGCACCACGGTAGGTCCGCCCCTGCATCTAGCTGTTCATATAACATGGTGTTTAGTGTCGCAGCAGATTATCTTTTCTTTAGTAAAAGGAGAGGAAGACCATGGCGAGAAGGAGTGGGGGATGGGACACTCCCTGACATTAGTCTGTTTCTGTCCACTATATTTCCCTACCGTCCGTAAGCGGGTCTTTTTCACCGCCGCCATCACGTGCCTAGTCCCTGGCTGTCTCCTCTACTAACCCTGGCTAGTGCGTAGGCTTGTGAGTACACTAGACATCACCTCTGTTGTAATAAAACACAGAGGAAGGTAGACAGACTGGGGAACAAGACAATAAAAGGATACACACTACTTAAAAGTTGCAGCCAGAACACCAGAACTACATATAATGGACTCCAGCAGTAGCAACTACAAGCTTGCGGTCCAATGATGGCCCTTTCTCAGTTCACAGTTTGCAGGGGAGAAACTGCCTGGAATGGAGGCGATGAGTAAAGAGCAATGTCCACTGCTTTCACATAGCATTCATTGGACCGAAAGGTCTTCACTGACAGGATCTGGCTGCTTCTTTGACAAAGTATTTTGCACACAACTCTGGAGCGACTGGTTACACTGATTATTGTTATGGTTTTGGATCTACTACCAGTGCACCCATAAAAGGCCAGACGTACTGTGCATTATTTGTAGTTTGCCAATTTATAGACATCCCTCTACATACATTTCATCACTTGAAAGACATAATGATAGGATGTTTAGACTGTGAGATCCAATGGGGACAGTGTTGCAAATGTATGGAAAGTGCTATGGAATTACTAGCGCTATTTATATAAATAAATATTATTATCACTTTTGTATCTGATTTTCATGGTGCAGAGCCAGACATCTGTGTGTGCTCCGACCAATCAGCTGCCCTCCCTCCTCTCTCAGAGCATGAGTCTCATACAAGATCTGACTGCAGTATCCACAACTCAACCCAATCATTTTTCAACCAATAGCCTTAAGGCAGAGACAATAGGACTTAAAGCTGCTACATTTTGAAATTCACAGTAAAATATTTTAAAGTGAGTCCTCTGCAAAATCCAAGTTAAAAAAAACTCAGTGTGAACATAAACAAAAATAAAGGGTAAAGTGGAATCTCCCATCACTTCCAGCAGTCTATATTATTACTCCAATCATAACTGCTCTCCTTTACTGTGGGCTCTCAATAAACAGTCGCCCCAAAAAATCCATCAACTGAAACATTGTATAGAATGTACAATAGTATTAGAATAAGGCCGCTTTCACATTTGTGTTTGGAAGCAGCGTAAAAGAACGCAGCCAAACACATGAGCACTGCATTCCTATGTTTAACATGAGAATGCATAGTAGCTGCATTTGGCTGCGGTTGCGTTCAGATGTGCATACTTTGTGCGCCATCCTCTGCGCTCCGAACGCAGCCAGTTCCAGTTTTTGTGCGTTCATGGTCGCTTGTTTTATCATCAAGCACCCACAAGCACACAAACAATGCATTGATCTCAATGGATCCGGAGAATCTCCGCTGCGTTCACATCAGTATGGCAGCGTTTGCCCTGCGTTTGCAACTGCATGCCCTCCGCATGCAGACACAAACGCAAATGTGAAGGCAGCCTTATAACAGACAGGAGGAGGGGATGCAGCTGCAGATTCTCTCTTCTGTCAGTGATGCTCCTTACCAGGGACAGATCAAGATTCTGGAGCAGATTACCCCCACAGTAGAGACCCTGATGGAGCATGCCACATAAAAACAAAAATACTTTTGGATACATACAGAATGCAAATGAAATATGAGTACAGCGAAGTCCCGTGAACCTACTGTATATGTCTGTATACTGTTCACTGGCTGCCACAGATAGAAGAGTGACCCTGTGTAAGGCTGGAAACACACTGTCCGAGTGACATGCGAGTTACTCGGATCATTCACCCGGCACAACCCCTGCCTCTTTGGATGGAATACAGCCAGGGGTATTTATCTCTACGTAGCTCCACTGCTCCTGTCCAGAGAGGGGGAGACCATCCGGGTGAATGATCCGAGACTCGTGCGAGTAATTCGCATGTCACTCAGACAGTATGTTTCCAGCCTAAGAGTGATATATGGACCCTTCACAGCCCTAGAGCTCATCAACAAACCCAATTCCACCTGCTATAGAGGTAGAAATGGGTCCCCTTACCTCTTGGGTCCCTGTTGCACCAATGATATGCCCACCCCATGTCTGTCCTGAGCCATCATATGACTACATGCAAAAGGCATGAGCTGCTCAGTCTGCATCACAGTGGAATTATTTGGAAACAATATACCAGAATACAAGTGGTGATATCCCATTATCTGTCGCACATTTAAGCATATTTTTTTACTTTTAAAATCACAGACACAGCAGAGTAGTGAAACTTTTCTACTACAGATCATCATTGAGAGGCAGGTGAAGAGATGGCCCCTATAAAACATAATATATAAGCCTCTTTCACCATGATTATGGAGGTCGTGCTCTTCACTTGTCTTTCTATGGACTCACATAATAATCAATCTAACTGCTTCAGACATGTCACTTATAATGTAAAATTATTGATCATAAAAAGGGTTATATAGAAGATTATGGCTTGGCTTAGTTTCCCCATTTCTTCGTTATTTTGTGTCTTAAGCTTTTGAGGCATAAGGTCAGATGTGAGTGAATTTGTTCTATCTGCAGCTAATGATTTCCAGTTTCTTTACAATCATGTACTAATGTGGACTCAGTAATGGCCTATTGATGGAGAGACAGATGTACCACCAGTCATTCTCCACACATTTGCATTAACAAATCATCACTTAATTGAAGCTAATCTAACAAGTTTATGCTACTTAAATAAAGTTCCTTTCTATAAAAGATGCCACAATGAAACACCGCAGAATACTTAGAAACTTACAACTACTCTTCTCCCTGTAATGGCGGATAACTATTTCAGTTGTTATTTTTCTCTAAATAGCAGTGAGGACGTTAAACATTTAGCCATTTGCTTTCATATAAAAGTGGGATTCCAGACTGGGAAAAACATTTGTACCTCATTGCATTAAATATTGTAAGAGAGTTAATTTTAAAGGGCTATTAATATCTTGCCTACTTATTACATATCTACAGGATGTTCCATCAAAGTGGGTGTCTGGGATTCATTTCTATTATCTCATCATCTTGCATATGTAGAAAATAACATATACTACACATGCTCCTGAGGTCCAGTACTGCCACTTAGCAGCCTCCTTGGTGATTGCAAGAATATAGCACAAGTGACCACTGCAGTCAATTTGGAGCTAGGTGGGTCTGCTGTCTACATCGCCATCACCGTTGAGCGCAGTGATTGGTTGTACTATAGCTGTGATGTTACCGCTAGAGCAGCCTGTTTACAAAGACTGGGGAAGTGCTGGACCTGGAGAGGTTGAGTATAGAAGACCGCAAGACTAAGTGCAAACAACCCATTTAATCCCTTATGGGTAACTGAAACCAATATTATCTCAATAATCAAGTTCTGGTGAGTTGGGAATTGGCTACCTCATCCATATGGAGAATAAATAGAAAGATGGTTTTGCATGTGAAGTATTTAGCAAAAGCAGCTTTAGCTACATAAAGGCCCCGTTACACTGCATGACATTGGAACGATGTCGGCAACGATCTCGTGGGCGCACGGTCGTTTCAGACATTGTTTTGACATCGTTGAGATGTCACACGTCTAGATATTGTGGATGACTCACCAACAATATTGTGAGCAGGTATCGTTCACAAAACCCAGCAAACGATACCTGCTCATGCTGTGAATGGGCGAAGTCGTGAACGACATCGTTATCGCAGTGTCAAACACAACGAAACACCATGTTTTCTCTCAAACCTGCGATCAAGGATCCAACAGTTTATCGTTACAACTTTGCAGAGTCACACGCAACGATGTCGTAACGATGGCGCTTGAACGACTCCAAATCCGTGACATTTAAGCGATATTGTTATCAATGTTCGTGCCGTGTAACGGGGCCTTAATGAGTTAAGCAGGAAACTCGATACACAAAATACCCATGGCAACATGCAACCATAGCAGACTCTCCCCTATGTTGAACACAAGCCACAATTGGAGCCACAAGGATCAGCGACAGTACAGTTTCTTTCACTTCTCCTAATACAAATGTACTGGATGGATACATTTATACTAGGAACACATCTAAAGATAATTGATTTGTCCACTTAAAGAAATTAAGACCCACTGTTGCAGACAGAGAAGTAGTGAGGATGAAGTAGGAATATATAAGTCTGTATAACAATAAGAAATTATCATCAATTTGTGAAATATAGATAGTTATATAAAAGCAATCATTAGTTTTCTACAATCAGCTGTTATCCACAGGGTCCAAAATCATTCAGACGGACACTGAAAAGAGCAATATATAATTTCACAAAAGGTGTCTTACACAGTGGGGATAAAAAAACTGAATTGGACAGTAACTGTTCACTATTAATTGACCACCCAGAAATTAAAGTTTGCATCAATAATTGTGTTAATTTGTCACAGCGACATTAAACTTTTAGGCTGCCTGCACACTGCGGCGTGATCCGGTCCGGGGCTGTCCGGGATGACCCTGACAGCCGCGGACTGGATCAGCACACAGGACTGGATGGCTAATATGCCCTCCGGTCCGTGTGCAGCCGCACGCAGTTCCCGCTGCTGATAAGTCGGGACCGCAGCGCCGCGGTCCTGACCTGTCAGCGGCTGCAGCTGCACACCGGACCGGAGGGCATATTAGCCCTCCAGTCCTGTGTGCTGATCCAGTCCTGGCTGTCAGGGTCATCCCGGACAGCCCCGGACCGGATCACGCTGCAGTGTGAAGGCACCCTAAAGGGGTTGTCCACTACTCTGATAACCACTTCTCATTGCCCATGTTTGTCCACATTAAAATAAAAAGCTTATACTCACCCCTGCTGCTGGTGCTGTTCCAGTTGTGTAGGCACTCGCATTTTCAAGGCTCACAATAACCACCAGCTTCTCCTCCACGCCTTCAGGCATATAGGTAATCAACAGGAAGTGACAGCTCTGGTTGGTTTCACCTTCCTGTAAGTACTGGTATGACTGAAGGCTTGGACATTGAAGCCAGCGGTAATTGGGCTAGTGTGACGTCAAAACCCTACATGAGCCCTGAGAACACGAGTGCCTACAGAGATGTGTAAACTTTTTTATTGTAATGGGGGCGAACATGGGGGATGAGAAGGGATTGTCCAAAGTGGCCATGCCCTTTAAAAGGATATTCCTATCTTGTCCATTTACAGCATGCCACGAAACTCCATCAATAAGACCTGCATCTATGTTAAGAATGGGGAAGTGTGCTGCTGTCGGAGGAGAAGCAATCCATTCATTTCCATTCATTTATATGGAACTTCAAACCACTTTTCCACTAAAAGAAGAGCGCAGTGGGGACTTGTTAGCAAGATAGAGGCATCCTATTACTGACATTTATGACTAATAATAAGTGAGTGTAATCATTACCATTCTCTACTCACACGGATAGTACAGCATTCACAAAACGTATTACTTGGCGAGTAATGCTGGTGTTCATGAGTGATGTGCGATCGTTATGATCTGACAAATATTTCCAGCTCCCTACAGTACACAAAGGAAGTCGACACCCCAATAACAGCAGACTGAATGGTAGGCTCTCTCTCGTTTTATGGCCGGATGTGAGTGGGCGGAGTCAATCACTAATTGATTAACATTAGACTCGCTATTCGGACAAATACGCAAGTAATACAAAGTACTTGTTATGAGTATAGCAATTACGAATGTTTTGCTGATGAGATGGGAAAACCCCTTTGATGTTATTTTAGCTTGTAGTAGTCAACGTTTAGTTTATATAGTCAACTTTTACGATCATCAGTCTTGGTGCTCATGGACAGGTGTTTGTACACACAGATCAGTTATTTTCTACCCTAGGCTTTGTACCGTATACTGTATGTGATAAACTGACTGTTCTCTATACTATCTTGAAAAAAATAATAATTTACGAGTACAATTGTTAAATATGTAAAAAATATATATTTATTAAGCTTATATTTTTTTTATCTCTATAGAAAATAAAGACACATACCTTTATATACAGAACAGAACATACAGTAAATGCTTTTAATGCGCAGGTGAATATGAAGCAAATACAACAAAAGCCTCTGGATTTATTAGCTCTTAGAAGCTCAATCTCATCAGTGTTATGACCTTAATTGGGAATCTCGAGGGATGGCTAAAGAACCTGAGGTGAGGAATGTGGCTTATTAAGACATTTCTATCTGCAAATTAATGTTGTTCAGACTTCTTAGGAATAGCATATTTAATTATGTGAAGGGCTCTTATTATAGTGCGAGATTACGCTGTGTGTGTATTTTCAATTGACAAAAATCTGAATCGCATTTCCAGGGACACGTTACTGCTGGGCAGGTGCACGTATACTTGACACACAAGGCGCACCCTTGACATACTGAAACCTAATTACATCACACAAGGGCACCATCACCACATTTCTCCTATTTTAAATGCAGATTTCCATTCTTACAAATTGACCGTTAATCGCATCTATGGTGGTATGTGGGGAAAGAGGGTGTAGAGTAATAGCGTAATTCCTTTAAAGTATGGTTTAAAGGAAATACCTGTAATTAAATCCTGAGTTATAAGAAATCAGCCAGACTATTTAGGAAAAGCTGCTTTAGGGTGACTTCACATTTGCGCATGGTGCGCAACGTATCTGAGCGCAGGAAAACACAGGCACTATACGCTCCTATGTTTAACATGGGAGCGCATAGTGCCTGTTTGTGGCTGCGTTTGCGTTCGGTTGCACATAATTTATGCGCAGCCGAACGCAAAATGTTGGATTTTTTGTATGTAGCTGTGTGCTTGGTTTATACGCAAGCAGACAGCTGCGCACAGAAAATGAATGAAAGTGCATTTGTGCGCATTGCCATCTGCTGGCAAGAGCACAGACGCTGCGGAAGATGACCTCCTCCAATGTCATCTGCAGGTGAATCCTGTCCCGCAGTTCTCTTCTTCTTCTTTATTCTTCTTCTTCCTTCTTTCTTCTTCTTTTGTCTCCCTGAAGCAGCCGCTGGTTCATTTAAAATAGCCAGCAGGAAAGCTGACGGTGAATTCGGCATTCCCGCCCTGCTATTTCAAATGAACAGCTGATGAAGTCAGCTGTTCATCAGCTGTTCATTTGAAATAGCGGAGCGGGAAAGCAGACTTCACCGCCGGCTATTCTAAACGAACCAGCGGCGCCTGCCTGGATCTCCGCCTCCCGGCCACCGCCGCTGCTGATGGGATGGCCGGGCAGTCACTGACATTTTCATGTTCACATGAAAATGTTTGCGTTCGTTACTGCATATGCGCTGCAGTGCCGAACGCAAATGTGAACTCAGCCTTAGTACTCTAAGCAGCGGGAAAGTATTTGGAACATATGTCCCCGTGTCGCCAATTCTATAATCTGGTCTCTTGAGGGGGGCAAAAACTCTCCTTAGGTAATATTACCTTGATTTGGATACAAATAAATGATTATAATATTTGTTATTACTAAGTTCATTATTATGATTATACAATTTTATTTCTAAAAAAAAAAACAGACAAAAATTACGAATAGCATGTTTAAAGGGAATCTGTTAAAACAACCCATCACCTAAAGCGTCATGTTGGACTGGAAAGATAATGTAATTTTTTTCCACATCTCCGCCTAACGGATCACTTGTGGCAAGACTGTGTTTGGCCTAATTCATTCTCTATGGTACTAGCGGTCATGTGTGGCACTTGCGGTTTTGCCACGATCTGGCGTCACCACAAGTCCCATAGGGAATGAATTAGGCCGAATACAGTCTTGCCGCAAGTGATCCATTAGGCGACAGATGCGGCAAAAGTTCAGAATCTGCCACGAATGCCGAGAAATGCTGATGTGAAAGCAGCCTAACACTGGCTGTGGGTGTGCAAGGAGTAGGGAAGAAGCCGTGTGACTACATTTAAAAAAAGAAGAAAAAACCTCCAGCTCCTAAATACTTTATTCTGTGGATTTAAAATGAACAGATCCAGATTAAGATAAAAGCTAAGTGTTTCAAACTCTTTGTCATTAGCTTTTGACAAAGAACACTTGTATGCATTCAAAAAGCATAGCTTTTATCTTTATTATCTTCATTATAAATCTATGGAATAAAGTTTGAAGATATTTTTAGGACCTGAAAGTCTTTTATCCTTTTTTCTGAGCTGTGTAGTAAAGCCAGTGAACTGTCAGTCAAGCAGAAGAAGGCGTGTCTGGGCCAGGAATAGAGACAGGAGTCTACAGGCTTGGTGTGGGCTTTGATACTCCCAGAGCACTAAAGCCTCATTTGCATATATATTAAGACAGCAATTTTTGAGTCAGGGAGCAACAGATTGTACAAGTAAAGGTGTGGATGACAACAACATGATGATATAAACAGTTTGGAGGATATATTGATCTAACAGATCCCTTTAATCATGCTTTTAATACGTTTTGGTAAAGTCATATGAATTTTTTTGTGCATTTTAGAAATAATATTGTATAATAAAATTGTACTTTATGGTACAAAATATTTTAATCATTTATTTTGCTTGCAAATCAAGTTAATGTTATCTAAAGAAAGTTTTCAAGAGAGTAGAATATATAACACAGGTCAACAAAAAAAATTTTTTTTTCTGGTGCCCAAAATATTTTAATGAATTTGGGGTATTTTTGGGGTGCTGATTCTGAATATGCTATCAGTTTTGCCAGATTGGCTCAAGTTTTTGAGATTTTTGGTATCTTATTTATAGCACTTGTTCGTAAATGCGACGCATCATCTCATTAATTTCTTTGGATTAGTACTTGAACTGAGCAGTTCTCAATATAGTTTTGTGTTAATTAGTGTTCTAAAAGTTTGTTCATAGCTTGGTTTTTGGCACTAACTTTATGTTGTTGTCTGTTGTCCAGTGAAAAGCATGAACTCATCAAGAAGAAGTTGTCTTAACGATCCAGACTCATTCTGTTACATTTGTGGTGAATATACACTGACAAAACATAGAAGAAACATAACAGACTTCGTTAAAAAAGTAGCAAAAAACGTCTTTTTTGTTACACATTTTACGAAAAATCTCAAAAACTTGAGCCAATCTGGCAAAACTGATGACATATTCAGAATCAGCACCCCAAAGTTACCCTAAATTCAATGAAATATCTTTGGCACCAAAAATGCTGTTGACCAGTGTAATGTTCCAACTGGACTTTAAAAAAAAAATAAAAAAATCCTGAAGTTTTGTAGGGTTTACTCTTACCACTAAGGCTGCTTTCACAAAATGATTTTATCAGTTCCGATGCTGTCCGATAAAAATCGGACAGCATCGGACCGATTTTGGGCCCCATGCAGCCCTATGGGCATCGGACCGAATCGGATGTGCACTAAATGCCATCCGATTTGGTCCGATCCGATTCTGTCTGATTTTATTATCAGTGCTAAAATCGGAGCCTGCTCCGATTTTAGCACCGAAAATAAAATCGGACAAACTCGGATCGGACCAAATCGGATGGCATTTAGTGCACATCCGATCTGACCTGATCAATTTGACATGGGGCCCTATGGAGCAGGGTCCGAGGAAACATCTGATGTCTCCTCGGACTGATTTTAGTGTACTGAGCATGCTCAGTACACTAAAATAGCTCCTAAAAGTGAAACAAAGGGTTAAAAAAATAAAAAAATCTATACTCACCTGTCCACAAGGCCCCCGGCGTCTCCGGTGTCTCCCGGTATCTTGCTGTTCTGTCTTCTGTGCTGCCAGGACCTGCCGTGATGTCACAATCACATGACTGCCGGCTATTGGTTACTCGCAGTCATGTGATTGTGACATCACGAGAGGTCCTAGCAGCACAGAAGACAGAACAGCAAGATACCGGGAGACGCGCGGGACCGCGCAGGAGTCGTGGACAGGTGAGAAAAGATTGGAGAGGGGGAGGACACATGGGGGGACCGGAGGACACATGGGGGGACCCGAAGGACACATGGGGGGACCCAAAGGACACATGGGGGGAACCGGAGGACACATGGGGGGAACCGGAGGACACATGGGGGAACCGGAGGACACATGGGGGGAACTGGAGGACACATGGGGGGAACCGGAGGACACATAGGGGAGGACCGGGGGCAAAGAGGGGAGGACCGGGGGTGCAGAGAGGAGGACCGGGGGTGCAGAGAGGAGGACCGGGGGTGCAGAGAGGAGGACCGGGGGTGCAGAGAGGAGGACCGGGGGCCAAGAGGGGAGGACTGGGGGTGCAGAGGGGAGGACCGGGGGGCCCAGAGAGGAGGACCGGGGGCCAAGAGGGGAGGACCGGGGGGCCCAGAGAGGAGGACCGGGGGCCAAGAGGGGAGGACCGGGGGGCCCAGAGAGGAGGACCGGGGGCCAAGAGGAGAGGATCGGGGGAGAGACAGTGACGGCTAGGGAGCGATCTGACAGGAGGGCGGGCACCCTATTTTCTGTCGGAATCGGATGCCTATTTGGCATCCGATTCCAGGCATCAGAGGAATCCGATGCTGTCCGATTTATATCGGACAGCATCGGGTTTTAAAAAATCGTAGTGTGAAAGTAGCCTAACAGTCATGATAGGCTAAAACATCTTGTTCCATAGAGATAATATTTTATTAGTTGTTATTAGTATCATCTCAGGCAGGATTATCATGAGGAATAGCTGATATACATATATAAACATTTACATATAAATGAGGTGATATTGTAGCTCTATAGTGCCCCACAATGCTACAGGTGAATGAACCCTTATAGTTCATAATGAGAAATGTTATAGTTAAAATTAATGTAAAATAAACTACCTTCATACACTGCAAAAAAACTATTTTAGTCCTCGAGCATGTGTTTTGTTTAGCATTGTAGTAGGTTATTTACAGGCATACAAAGTTTCTATTGTTCTTTTATATCCCCTAATTTCATAACGAGGTTTTGTAGTTTCGAGACATTGCTTCCAGAAGAGATTACCATATTTTTCACTTTATAAGACGCACTAGATTATAAAACACACCTCAAATTTGGAGAATAGAGAAAACAAATCATTTTTAATGCTTTAATATAAATGGGGTACGTCTTATAATGCTAGTGGCCGTCTTAGAATCAGTTTCCATGTCCCCTTCCTGGTATATATGTCCTCCATCCTTATACATGACCACCCTATCCTGGTATATATGCCCCCATACTTGTACATGGCCCCCACCCTGGTATATATGTCCCCCATCCTTGCACATGGGCCCCCATCCTAGTATATATAACCTCTATCCTTGTACATGGGTCCCCCATCCTAGTATATACAGCCTCCATCCTTGTACATAGCCCCCTATACTACTATATATAGTCTCCATCCTTGTACATAGTCCCACCATCCTGAACCCATCATGAAGTACCTAGGGTGGGTGATGGTGGTGCAGCGTGGGTGCAGCAGGCAGAGTCCATGAATGATATTGGCAGTGAGACAAAACTGCAGGACCGGATCTGAGAAGGTGTTGCGGCGGTGTGCAGTGGTGGTCACGATTATCTAGGTTCCTGCAAGCATAGGCAATCTGTGACTCCGCCTCCACCACCCAGGACTTCCATAAAATGGTTGCGGAGGAGGCGCATGCATAGATGGAGATACGAGACCATTTTCTGGTATTCCTGGTTAGTAGAGTCCGAGTCACAGATTGCCTATGCCTGCAGGAACCCAGAAAATGGTGGTCTCACATGCACACGGTCGCAACACCCCCGCAGCACTGGTTATGCAGCTTTGTCCCACTGCCTACATCCTTGTGGGGCCTGCCTCTTGCATCCTTGTCTATCACCCTGTGAGTTTAAAAAAATAATATATATATATATACAATATTTGCATAAGATGCACCCCCATTTTCCCAATTTTCCACGACACTTGATGGAGGCAGTGTAGCAATACCAGGAAGCCATAAGGTCTCCTTACATTTTTAAAATCCATTTACCCCTTAGTGACGAGGTCAGATTTTTCAAATATACAAGATGCAAAAATAGTGTGGTTTTCTCGGGGCTCAAGATGACAGCAAGCGATGGTAGTTAATCAAGTGGCTTCACACCATGTTTTGGTGAATAATACCTTCATCAGGTATGGCTATCACTTGATGAAGGCGTTATTCGCCGAAACATGTTGTGAAGCCATTTGACTCATAAAGAAGACTACAGAATAATAACTACTCTGGCTTGCTGTCATCTTGCACCACAGGCTTCCAGCCTTATCTTTTTAGCCTGCAGCTGGGTATTTACATGGAGAAAAGATCTCCTTAAAGTTTACCTCTTGGGCATTCGCCTCCCATTCAGCAATCGGTATATACTCTGGTAACGTCACAGTGACTCCTATCTAACTGGGTCGGTGAGACAGTCCATATAATGCAAGGCTAAGTGAGCCTATTCCTGTTTTCCACTATGATTGTCCTTTATTCTCCTAGTATATGCATGCAGCATTTAATGGTAATCACAACACTAGCACTAGTGACAAGACTATTTGGTCAAGGCCCTTTGGCTCAATTCAATGATATTGGCAGCTACTTACGGGATATACTGTTAGAGCTTGCAGCTCCAGGCTTTTTACTTTACTTCTCGTTGTTTTCTATTGTTATTGTCACTATTGTTTCTAGACTAATATCTTGTATTTTTTCTCCTGGATATACTGTATGCTGCAATTGCCATTCAACTGGGATCCCTCCCCTATTTAGGGTTACCCGTGGATGTTGTGTGAAGTTGTCATTTTTAAGTGATTTTAAATTTGTATGTCCTGCTTGTCCTTAATAAAGTTGGCTTTCTTGATTTTTCTTAATTTGGTGGTGTGCCGCTATTTTGTCAACACTTTTCTTTTTTGCTCGCATATTACATGGTGGACAAGTCTATGCTAATTATTTGAGCTATTTCCAGCGGTGCACCCCTAACTTAGCTTGCACCTCGAGAAAACCGCACTATTTTTGTATCTTGTACCCTTGGTTCCCTTTCTGGGTAAGCGGTGAGTGCTGCAGATATCGGCATGCTAAAAGTTCTCAAGCACCCACGGTGACATTACGCCTCGAGTGATCTGGTCAGCTGGTACAAACTTGCACATATGGAGGTGACGCCAGCAGTCTCTTTAGCGTCAGCTGGTACACCAGAGACCCGTGTGGTGCGTGGTATATGAGGTTTAATCCGTGGTTGTGCATGGGTGTGCAACCACACAAGGTTAGTAACTTTATATACCCTGACCCTATCTTCTTTAAGATCACCGGGTACACACAGGAGCACCTCTTTTCTCTTTCTGTTTTACAAATTTTTCAAATATGACATGTCATTTTATGAGCAATAACTATGAAATACTTCAACATATCCCAGTGATGTGAGATTTTTTTTTTCCATAACACATTATACTTTATGATAATGGTTCATTTAGGTTCATATGTTTCATGTTTTGTTTATTCAAATATCATGAATTTTCCAAAAATTTTAAAACTTTTGCAATTTTCAAACTTTGAATGCTTTATTCCAGATGGTCACACCACACAAAATAGTTAATAAATAACATTTACCTTGTCTGCTTTACATAAGCACCATCTGTAAAGTGTTCTTTTATGTTGTTAGGAGGTTTAAAAATCTAACAGCAATATTTCATTTTTTTTCAAGGAAATTTAAAAAAAAAATTTTTATTGGGACATATTCAGTTTTGAAGTGACTTTGGGGGACCTATATATTAGAAGGAAAACTAAAGTGATACCATTTTGAAAATAAAATAGCAGCCCTCAACATATTACAAGCTGCTTTTCAGGTAGTTTCTTAACCCTTCAGCTGCTTTTCAGGTATTAATGCAAAATGGTTCAACAGGAAAGAAAAATGTTATTTTTACCACCTAAATGTTGCTAACTTCTGAACAGGTCTCTATACCCGCCAGACTCTAAAGGCCACGTCACACGCTTCAATATCGTTAACGATATCGCTGAAACATCACGGTTTTTAATCACTTAAACGATATCGTTTGTGCGTCGTTGCGTGTAACAGAGCAATCTTGCGGTGAAAAATCATTTGATCGCTCATCTCAGATTTGAGATCCTGACCTCAAAACCGTCGTGCGTCATTCAATTAAACCAGCGTTCAACCTGCTGCATCGTTGTGTGTGACACCGCGATAACGATCTTGTGAACAACTTCGCCTATTCACAACATTGAACAAGTATCGTTCCTAGGTTGTGTGAATGATAGCTGCTCGCCGCATCGTTGGCGCCTCATTCACGATATCTAGACGTGTGACATCTCACCAACGATCTCGAAAGATTGTCTGAAGGATTTCGTTCATGGGAGATTGCTCGTGCGATCATTTACGATATTGAAGCGTGTGACGTGGCCTTAAGACTACGTGCTGACTAGAAAATAGTGGTGGGAATTTTCTGCACCTGCAGAAAGAAAAAAATTGCAACTGAAAAATGGCTGTGCTCATTTTGCTGCAGATAAGGTGTGTTTTTTGTTTTAACTTGACTTCCGGACTCTGTTGAATTCACGTTTCTGCTATGGAGTGGAGGGTGGATGAGAGAGAGAGGGAGAGAGAAAGAGAGGGAGACAATGAGAGAGAGAGGGAGACAAGGAGGCAGGGAGAGAGAGGGAGAGATGGAGATTGCGAGAGAGAGGGGGAGAGAGGGAGCGAGGGAGAGACGGAGGGAGAAAGTGAGGGCGGGACAGAGGGAGTAGGAAAGAGAGGAAGGGAGAGAGGGGGAGCGGCAGAGGGCCCGAGAGGGAGAGAGCGAGAGGTAGATAGCGAGATAGGGAGGGAAAGAGGGAGAGAGCGAGAGGTAGATAGCGAGATAGGGAGGGAAAGGGGAAGAGAGAGACCAGAAATGTAATTTGTAAATTAAGAATTAGGAAGTGCTGTGTTTTGGTGGGAAATCTGCAGCAATAATTGACATGCTACAGATCTTCCCACACTGAAAAATGCAGTGTTTCCATTGTGGGGAAAAAATGCAGCGTTGGCACAGGTCTCCTGAGTTCCCATATACTTTGCACACCAAATATGCGACAAAATCTGCACTAAATCCGCACCGTCGGCACAAAGCCTAAGACCCACATCAGGACCCCACAATCATGGTATCAGGATGCCAATTGGGTTAAAGATGGAGCCCCCACACTCTGTTAACCATCTAGAAGTTGTTGTCAATACTGATATCAGCATCTAAGAAGTTAAATGTCTATGGTCGGTGTCAACACTGATGGTGACTGATGGAGCAGGGTACAGCTTGTAGCTGCTGTATTTTCACCCGAAGGGGGATGCATTTGTCTTATATCTCGGGTCATTAAAAAGACATGTTGATGGCCAGTACGGGGTTAAAACACATCCCCTATCTATTAGCTATTATACAGACAACAATTCATAGCATCTATCCTTAGAATTTGTATAAAAAAAAAAAAAAAAACTTATCATCTTGCATAACTTTTTATGAAGATGATTTCAATAATTGGTATCTTCTGTACTTGAATACCTAGGTCACTAACTAGTGACTGCAGGAGCCATGATTTCATTGCACAGCAAAACATAAAAAAACAGTGATACAAATGTTTCTTTCAGATTTCATCACAACGTCCCATTTCCTCTCCCATCGTTACCTCTCTAAATTACAATGCAGAATGTTCTATGGCGTTTTTTTCTGTAGATTTATGTTGCTAAATCCTGTTCTGTTCCCACAACAATTAGACGCTGCGATATCTGATTACCTTTCCTCCTCGTCTCGTACACCGGTACTGTACAATTTCATTTTTTGCTAGTGTTTTATTCTTTAAAGTGCTGTAGGCTTTGACGATGGCTCATAAATCACATTGTAACAGAGAACAAAAGATAAATAACCAGGTTTAATTTTCTCTAACGAATAGTTTATAAGCAATACAATGCTAAACAATAGACGCTGGAGCATATTCTGCCCGCATGTTCCTCATGATCTTTTTATATGCTAACTCAGAACGCTAATTATGGATCTCGCAAGTCAACTTCTGCTTTTCCACGACTATGAGTTGTATGTAAAACATGCTTTCTCGTTGAAACAATTACCATTAATCAAAACAGGGAGTTAATACCACTCAAGTCCAACCTACCGCTGTGCCCGGCAATACATCAAACTGTCTGTTGTCAAACACACTAAACAAACTTTAACAGCCTGTTTTCACTAGAAATAACAGGGAAAGTGCTTGCCGTGTAATTTTTGCATTCAAATTGCTATTCCAGTAATTCATTTTGTTGTAGGATTTAACTGTACGTACTCAATCATAGTCCAAAGCAGACAGATCCATACTTGGCTGAAGCTTTGAAAATTGCTTGTACTGATAAATGAACTCTCTCAAACAACTGGTTTCAGTGTAACTTTTAGATGAATTAGCAATGCACGCTGATGAGAAACAGAAACGTTTCTTGATATTGTTTTTAGGACTTGAAGCCGTGAGGGTAGGAAACAAAAGGACGATGATTTTGTTTTGGTGGAATATTCAAACTGTATGCAAGGATTGCTCTGTATGGTTACATTAACCCAAAGCTGCATCTGGCCATTTACATGTCCTGCAGGAACCAAAGTGTAGTTACCTTTAATGCATGGATTTGCTGGATATTGTGGTTCTTTAGTAAATATACTCTTAGGTTCACAAGGAGTATTGTTGACTTGGATCCTGAGACACTAGTCGCTATTTACAGGTAGTACAGAGAGCATGGTAGTCAGGTAACCTGAGGTCAGGTTCCAGGAGAGCACGTAGTAGATTCAAGGAGAAGACAGGGGATAGTCAGGCAATGGTCCTGAGTCCGGCTTCAAGGAGGACATGAAAAGAATTCAATGAGTTAACTAAGGTGTAGTCAGGTTACGGTCCAGGTCAAAATACCAGGATACCACATCAAGTACATGGAGCAGATAGAGAAGTAATCAGGCAACAGTCTGGGGTCAGATAACAAAAATCAGAACAAAACAGACACATGAATGTAGATTGACAGCACCAATTAAATAGAATGTACGACTGGCAGAATTCAGGGAGAGGTTGCTCAATAAAGCAGCAGAACAATTACTGGGAAGTTGGAGCACCTGAGCAACCCAGCACCTCCCAAAACCAGAATGGAAGCCTACACTGTCAATCAACTGCTGATAGCTCAGCACACCAGATACAAAAACAGCAATATCTCTTATTGCATTCTAGGCTCATTGTGCGGAGGAACCGTGACAAATCCACTTCAAAATTCACAAAACAAACCCATAAAAGTGTTTTTTTTTAAATTAAAAGGGAAACCTAACATAATGGAAGGATCCCCATCTCAAGCTACAAAGAGCGCTTCTGGAGGACCAGTCTTGTCCTGAATTACATGGACCGCCCATTGATTTGAATCGTTTCTGTTTAATGCTGGGTTACCCCTGTGATGGCATTGCAGGGATGCTGAAAACTTTCCGATTGCTGTAGCTGTAACAGTGGAGGAGTGGATTGTGGAGGGACTTTAGTGATTTTTGTCATAGAACACTTATGATCAGCTGTTTATCAAAGGACCCACAGAACAAGTGGTGACAGTCAATAGTAAAGATATCCTATATTACCAATTTCTGGGGTATAGCAATTTTAAACTGTTCAACAAAAAAGTTCTGCAATAGTCTTAATAATTCTACTCCACCTGGTCTGATCAAGATCAAGCCAAGAAATTCTATAAATCATAAGGATTTGCCAAAGCGACAATTTGGCCATAGTTATGTTATAAAATACTTGCAAAAAAATGGGGCTGCAGCACACAGTTTGGAGTGATTTCCTTGCCTTTATTGGCATATAGGCATAGTGAGACGACGTTTCGGTCCTCAGACCTTCTTCCAGCCTGGCTGGAAGAAGGTCTGAGGACCGAAACGTCGCCTCACTATGCCTATATGCCAATAAAGGCAAGGAAATCACTCCAAACTGTGTGCTGCAGCCCCATTTTTTTGCAAGTATTGATGAAGGTGATGGTTGATCCCCATCACAGGGACTGAAAAGCACTCGGCATATCTGCTGTAAAAGAAACGCTGCTCATTAACTTTTTTCATTGTTATGTTATAAAATAGATATACTATCTCAAGAGAGTCTAACTGGGGGCATGATCATAATTCCTGGAAATGGGTCCTGAAAGACATATAGTAGGTGTGTTCTATCACAGTGTAAAACAGCTTTTGGTGCCCATATCAGTCTGTCAGTGAACTTTACTGATTCTCATGCTCTGTAACTTGGCATGCACTCTTTGTGTGTATTGCTCCACTTCATTGTAATTCTGACAGCACTATAGACATGGCAAATTACTTTCCCTCCATTCCCAGGTGCCCTGTTCCTACCATTGGACCCTTAGCTGTGCCTTTGTGAAGTTTAACAGAGGATTGAACAGATGCAGAAAACACTAGCCCACTTCCAGTAATTCTTCTCGGTGTATCTGCTGCAAGAAACAGATTATACTTTACAGCAGGCAGAAAACTGCAAGTTACAAAATAGAGATATGCAATGACCAGCACTTTGGAGTTATATTTTGTGTGTAAAACAACATCATTTAAAAATAAAGTGATTTGCAAGACAGCCTTCTAGCACCATCAGGGCACACTACAGTCATGACACGAGTGCAACTTTATAACTCTAAGCATTGTGCTGTATTTCTGCGCCATTCCGCATCTGTAGATCTAAGAGTGCAAATACATTAATGACTTTTAGTGCAGGGGAAGACGGTCGTAAATTCTGTCATCCAAGAGTATTGGCCGATTATACAAATGAAACAAACAAACTTCTGGACAAAGTATCTCAAGGTCCGCGCTGCTGCCAAATGGATACAGAAGACACCAGAAACAACGGAATGTCTGAATCAAGATGATGACTTGGTTTATTATCCAAATGAGACTCTGATCAAAGTCTGAGAGTGATCCAATGATTTAGATGAGATCTGAGCACACTGTGTGGAGAAGATGGAGAATAACATTTCCACATCTTCTCCAGTGTGTGAGTCCGTGTAAATCAGACTGCATTTAGAGGTCAACAGAGTGGAGTCCAATGATATCAACTACTCATTGACTTGAATGGCCGCGTGCGATCTGAATATCGGATCAAACTCGGACAGCTAGTTTGTCCTCTGGTAGACACTATTAGGGGAAAAAAATCTAACATGTGCTTGCCCCATAGACTAACACTGGTGCGAGCACGATATGACTAGTCAGATCGCACTAGGACCAAAAATACGATCATCTGCACTCTTCCACATTGTTGCAAATAGAATCCTACATAAACACTACTCGCTTGGACACCTATTACGGTTGCTAACAACTTCTACAATTAAAAAAAAATAACTGAAGCATTGAACAAACTATTTCTTTCAAAGCCATATTTAGAATAAACACTAAAGTGTTCTTCAAACTGTACTCAACTGCGATTGAATCTTTATTTTATTGCTTCTGCATTTTTTTTTTTTTTAAAGAAGATTTCCATGTATTGAGGAGTTTCTTCAGAAGAAAATTAATATTGAATGAAAAAAAGGAGAAAAATTGGATAGCCTGGCTATTCTATCTAGATTAGAAAAATATACAAGGACCACTAAGGCTGCTTTCACATCAGCGTTTCTGGGCATTCGTGGCAGATCTGGCAGTTTTGGATCACTTACGGCAAGACTGCGTTTGGCCTAATTCATTCCTTATGGGACTTGCGGACATGTGCGGCACTTGGGGTTTTGTAGTGGCAGAGAGTCAAAAAATGCTTCTAGCACGTTTTTTTTCCGTTGCCGTAAGTGCCAGATCGCGGCAAAACCGCAAGAGCCATGGGGAATGAATCAGGCCAAACACAGTCTTGCCACAAGTGACTTGTTACGCGGCAAAACTGCCAGATCTTCTGCGAATGCCGAGAAACGCTGATGTGAAAGTAGCCTAAGAGACTATCCCCAATAAGGTGTATACAGTGTGTTCGGCCTTGTGCAGGGCATGAGGAGGGGGGTCATTATGGTGCTAACAGTATATAGATGACATGCACAGGATGTCTATGGTCATGTCATTATACGTATCAGGTGTAATCCACTGAGGATACAATATAGACGATCAGATTTAATGAGCCCATTACTGAAAACAGATTGTCCCAAAAAATTAAAACAAACTAATTTGCAAAAAAGTATTATTGGTGTTTTATTCTAATCTCTAAAAGTATTCCCATACAGTTCTTAGGGGTGACAAAAACTGCATATAGTTAAATAAAGATGAATTATGGGTGAACTATGAGTGCAAAAAAAAGGAGACATGATTAGAGAACATAGTTTGCACTGATGGCTATTCACAAACCTTTCTCTGCTATTTCAGAAATATTCATGAAGAAAAAAATAATTAAAATAAATTAATCCAGAACCTTTAATATTTGTCCGGGCTACACAAAGAACAAATTATGATTTTTGTGTAGATTAATATTTATACTAGTCATGAAAGAAATAATGAAGAAGTAATGAGAAAATAAAAAATACAATAATAAAAAATAATAAGAACAACAACATGGCTATTCTTTTTATTATTCGCAGTATGTTTAATGAGAAAATTATTATTATTTATAAGTATGACTAAAGATGACATAGGAGCAATGTCTTTCTTATGATTATCTATTATATTATTATGTTTTTTATTCATACAGATGAATTATAAACAGCAATGTCGATTTTATTATTATTTTTGTGCAGATTTCAGACTAAAAACTTATCTGTAATAATGTTTTTTTAATTATTGCACTGTTATTTGCATTATTAGATTTCCTTACCAAGGGATCCATGGGCAAGTTATTATTATTATCATCATTTATAATTGATACTAAACATGATACATGAGTAATGCCACCATTAACATTTTTATTATTAGCATTATTATTTCTATTTAGCAGAGACTGTAAGAATACTCTGCCTTGCCATTATTATCTGGATTGTCTTATAAAACCTCTGAAAAGGAATTATTATTATGAATAAAGTAGACACATCAGTCTCACACTAAGTTATGTAACAAATAAAAAAATATGATTCCTTAGCCTTTTATATGGCCGGAAAACTAAAGTAAAAAGAACGGAATGTAAGGAGGAAACTGCCAGACATGTAATACTATCACACACTTTAACAGAACGTTCTTCAAGTCCCTAATCATGTTCGATTCATATAATATAATATATACTGATTCAGTGTATGAAGAACACAAATCCACACACATATACTATTGAGTAGTAAATCTTTAAAACCATTTTAGTAATGGCAATCGAAAAAATATCCAGATTTAACAGAGCTTGGTTAGATGTAGAAGAGCTGAGGATTTTTCTTTATCTAACTCATCATATTATTACTAGATGGTGGCCCGATTCTAACGCATTGGATATTCTAGAATATGTACCGTATATACTCGCGTATAAGCCGAGTTTTTCAGCCCAAAAATTGGGCTGAAAAGTTACCCCATCGGCTTATACGCGAGTCACTACACGGGCGCCCCCCCCCCCAGAGGTATACAGGCCCCCCATCAGTATCCAGGGCCCCCCCATGCTCCGGAAACCTGTAAAGGAAGATGATTATACTTATCACTGTCCCGGTGCCGTCCCCGCTCTGCATCGCGATCCTCCATCTTCATTCACCAGCTTTCGGCTTCCTGTGTTCGGCGCCGACAATGACGTCATTATCGGCGCAGAACACAGGAAGCCGGAGGCCGGTGAATGAAGATGGAGGATTGCGATGCAGAGCGGGGACGGCAGCGGGACAGTGATAAGTATAATCATCTTCCTTTACAGGTTTCCGGAGCATGGGGGGGCCCTGGATACTGATGGGGGGCCTGTATACCTCGGGCTGCTGCTGTATAACTGTGGGGCTGCTGCTGTATATAACCGTGGGGCTGCTGCTGTATATAACCATGGGGCTGCTGTATACCTCTGGGGCTGCTGCTGTATAACCCTGGGGCTCCTGCTGTATATAACCGTGGGGCTGCTGCTGTATATAACTGTGGGGCTGCTGCTGTATATAATCGTGGGGCTGCTGCTGTATATAACCATGGGGCTGCTGCTGTATACCTCTGGGGCTGCTGCTGTATAACCCTGGGGCTCCTGCTGTATATAACCGTGGGGCTGCTGCTGTATAACCCTGGGGCTGCTGCTGTATAACCCTGGGGCTGCAGCTGTATATACCCCTGGGGCTGCTGCTGCTGTATATAACCCTGGGAAGGCTGCTGTAACACTGCTGGGGCCTGTATATACTGCTGGGGCCTGTATATACCACTGGGGAGGCTGCTGTATACCACACTGCTGGGGGCTGTATACTACCACTGGGGAGGGCTTTATACCATCGGGGGGGCTGTATACCTGTGCTGGGGTCCACCCTCGGCTTATACATGAGTCAATAGGTTTTCCCAGATTTTAAGGGCAAGAGTAGGGGGGTCGGCTTATACACGGTTGGCTTATACACGAGTATATACGGTATGTAGTTTATTTATGAAGATTTAAGAATAATGCAATGAATACACAATATCTATCATCTACCTATGTGTCTATCATGTCTATTGAATATTCTCCTGGGCTTGCCTTAGTTGGTAGAGCATTTCAAATTGCGCTTCCAAGCCGTGCTCTGGTTTGCTGATTGCCCGCCACCAGCCGCGGCGACCAATCAGCGCACTTGGCGCATGTTTTATGGTTAATGTCTTTTTATTAATTTTGAAAAAGAAAACAAACATTACAGGGTATACAAGTAAATATAAATCAAAAAGTATAGGTAAGGAATTCACATTAGGAACATCAGTACAAAGCATTATTCAATATACTTTCTCAGGTTTATATACCCTCTTCAGATGTATGGTGGTCTGTTCCCGTGGTCATACACCACACTCAGGGGGTTAATGGACCCCTGTCATAGTCAAAGGGATTTCCGCAATGAAGGAGGTTAGGAATCCCATTAGGAGTATTATAGTGTCATACTCCCTTTTGTTAGTTTGGTCAAAGGCAAGTGGGTATCTATTGGAATAATACTACTTAACCCTTTACTGGCTTTAATGTGCCAGTGAAAATTAAGCCTCGTAGGACCTACTGAGAAACCGGTCCATCTGGAATAAGCTCTCTTATGGTGGGGTTCCTCAATATAACAGGTACTTACTCCCGTCAGTTTTACTGGAACCGCATTAAAGGATAAACTGAGGGAAAAAAAAAAAAAAATAAAAAATAATTCTCAATACTAAGACTGTTTAGAAGCCTAAAGTATATATAAAGAAAGAGAAAGGAAAAAAGATAGAGATATTAGAGGGGGAAGTAGGAACTTGGCGCGTGTTTTAACACATGCTTCGCTGATTGGTCACTGCCGGACGTGGCGACCAATCAGCAAAGCGGTGCGGCTTGGGAGGAAATATGAATCCCACACCGCTGATTGAAGGCTGCTCTCAGCGATGACCAATCAGCGGCGCGGAATTCAAAACCCCTGCCAAGCCGTGCTCTGGTGCGCTGATTGGTCACCGCTCTCAGCGGCGCGGAATTTAAAACCCCTGCCAAGCTGTGCTTCGCTTTGATTATTGGTCGCCGACAGCGACCAATCAGCGGTGTGGGATTCATATTTCCCGCCAAGCCATGCCGCTAGGCTGATTGGTCACTGCTGGCCATGGCGACCTATCAGCGAAGGCGTGTTTTAAAACACGTGCCAAGTGTGCTGATTGGTCGCCGCGGCTGGCGGCAACCAACCAGCACAGCGGGCACGGCTTGTCAGGGGTTTCATATTTCCCGCCGCGCCACCCCGGGAAGTAGCACGGCTTGGCGGGGGATTTGAATCCTGCTGACACCGGTTATCTCCCGGCTGGCTCGCTGTGGACCTCTGTACGGCAGTACATGAGACACGGCGCAAATTTTGAATGCGCACGGCTCTTTTGCATATGTGGCGCGCAATTTCCGTGACAGACACGATTAGGCAATTAAATAGTAGATATTTTAATACTGATCTTTACTCTCAGAGCTCTACTAGAACCCCTGAGAAAGACATATGTAAAGTGTCAAAACGTGTTGGAACATACAGATTTGCTACATACAGGGTCTTTATAATCTTATCCCCAACCTGTAGCTCAGGAGCCACATATGTCTCGGGGGCCCGTGATTTGTGGCTCATTGTTGTCTCCCAGCTTGGTGCATTAAACGTAGTAGACAAAAGGCAATGTAGGACTGTGTTCACCGCACCCGCGCTGCACACAGAGGAGACTGTCAAAGGAAGGTTGGATCACAAGTGGCTTTTATTTCCGACGCGTTTCGGAGTCAGACTTGACTCCTTCCTCAGGGAGCCAACCATATCCCCTGGTGTCACTGAAAGAGGGTTCTGAGTTATCCAATTTAAGATTAATAAATGAAAGGGGATTAACTTTATTATTCTTGTAGTATTTTATTTGTATGATTTAAAAATCCCGTGTGGATTGGTGATAACAGTGATAAGATGCTCACAAAAGAAAACAATCCCTTTGATCTGTCCATCCTCTCAGAGTAGCTCAGTTATAGGTTTATGGTAGAATATCATGCAGCCTAGGTAACCTCTGGTTATAAGTCAATTCTGTGTTCTGTGTCTTGTGGCAGAAATGGTCAAAATACTATTTGGTCCTCCTTTAGACCTGTTACTGCATGCTCCAGATGTAAGTGGCAGCTCCCTTAACCATTTCTGCCACAAGACACAGCACACAGCACAGAATTGACTTATAACCAGAGGGGATACCCAAGCTGCATGATATTCTCCCATAAACCCATAACTGGGCTACTCTGAGAGGATGGACAGATCAAAGGGATTGTCTTGCCTTTGACCATGAGAGGAACCGCTGACCCCCTCATAAACCTAACCATCCTGGAAGAATACCTGAGAGAGGGACAAAAGAGGGATTGTCATTATAAAAACTAATCTGGGAGCTAAAGTAGGCTTTTTATGTACACCTAAGTGGGATATTTGAACCTATTGTGGGCTGATTGAGAGTATCTGTTTCTTTTGAATCATTAAGGAACCACTAAGGATACCAATATATCCCCTGGGTACTTAAAGAGAAACTTCACTTTACCTTGGAAAAGCCTCATCAATCTCTCTGAATCCCCTGCATTCTGGCATTTTGTGGGTCTGGACATTAGACTAATAACACAAAGGCCACACATGATTGGTGTAACCCATTTACCAGTATAGCTTTTTTCCGATGCCCCTGATGAGCCTCTCATGTTAATGGGAGAGGCGAAACACATCGGGTTGTGTGCTATAATACCATATCAATGGTTAAATATTGAAGAATGTATCTGGTTTTCACAGCCATAGGACTTTGGACGGAGGGTTGGGTTGGACTATTGACTCAGACTCAGGAACAATATAAATAAAGGTACTGCATAACCCAGTACTGCTTTATACACGATTACAAAGCGGCTTTGTTCGGATTGGTCTGTTCTGAAGTCGGATTATGTTTCAGACAGTTCCTTTCCCCAAACCGCAAAACAAACACAGACATTAGAATACTGTTATGCAACCTGACAAGACCCCCAAGGAACCTTGATTGTGTAAACAGTTGTTTGTCTAGTTGTGTTGAGGGTGGGTTTCTTTTCTGAGCATCTTATCACTGTTATCACCAATCCACACGGGATTATTAAATCATACAAATAAAATACAACAAGAATAATAAAGTTATTCCTGTTTCATTTATTAGCCCCATATAGAAGAGCAGATCTAAATGGTGTAAGGTAGGGAACCCTGGATATTTTGCCTCTGTTATTTCTGTAAAAAAGCTTTGGCTGTGATCACACCGGTACGGAGGCTCTAGGTATCATTAGTGTGAGAAGGGGTAGGTGACTGTGGCTCACGACCCGCTCTCTGAGCTGAACGTGGCTATCAAGGTCAGGGACCTCTGTTATATAGTATTTATTTTTGCCCCAACTTGTTTTAGTGTTTGCTGTTGGATTTTACTTATTCCGTGTTTTGGTAATTCATCTTTAAAGTATGCATATGCCTTGTTACACTACAAACTCTTTGGTACTTAAATCTTTTTTTCCCACTTACCAGGGACCTTTATGTACATCAGGGTATTCTGGCCACTTTTTATGGTGAGCCAGTTTGATTTCTGTGTATAACACAATGGTGCTTTTATAAAGCCCAAGTCCGATGATTTTCTTTTTTCTTGCCTCTTTGTTAGGCTAGCTTCACACCACGGTGAGATCCGATCCTGCACTGTCTGGTATAAACCGGACAGCCCCAGACTGGATTTTGGCCCCATGGTATCCTATGGGGCCAGAAGGAGCCAGATGGCAGCTCTCTGCCATCCGGTGTCCATGTGTTCGGGAGAATCCGAGAGGAATCAGATTTTTCTCCCGGACACAAAATCGAAGCATGCAGTATTTTTGTGGCCGGGGAGAAAAATCTCCCCAAATCGGATCCTCCTGGATTCTCCCGGATCATCCCGGATCCGGGGCAATCCGGCGCTCCTAACATGGGAGTCTATAGGGCTAGATTGCCCTGATCCGGGAGGATACGGCAACCGGACACTGGCGACTGTACGCTGCTGTAATTTCAAGACCGCGTCTAGCTCCCTGCTAGCCTCGATCTTGAATAATCAGCAGCTGCGGCTGCTATTTGCAGCATCCGGCTGCACACCGGACCGGAGGGCATATTTGCCCTCCAGGTTCTGTTTGCAAATCCGGTCTGGGGCTGTCAGGTTCATCCTTGACAACACTGGATCGGACTTCATCGTGGTGAGAAGACGGCCTTATGTATTATATGTCTTTAAGAGTCAGAAAGGTATGCCATACCCAAGGGCCACCATCTTCTCTGGATTTCAGTGGTGCTCAGGTCCATGACGGCATCACGTGACTGCATATATGACCTTGCACAGTGGTTGCTGTGTTGAGTGGAGTTCACTTTTAAAATTTTATAAATGCGAGTCAAGGACCCTGGATAGTCATGTTCTGAGTCTCATACTTAGGCAGCAGTCACACTGGTGTATAACTCACACAAGTGCAATGCGAGGAAATTTCAAATTGCACTTGGCCTAATGTTAATCAGCAGCTCAGAACTGCAAGACTTTCCTTAGCCATAATCGGACTGAGGAAAAAAAAAATTGCAGCATGTTACAATTGTAAGAGTCTTGGCTCACTTGCACCCTTACAAGTGCTATGGGTGCGAGTGAAACTTCGGACTCTTCTCAGATGTCATCAGAGTGCAGTGCGACATATGCTGAAGCCAGCAATGGAGGAGACGGGGAGATGAATCTCTGCCTCTTCTCCGCACCTGTGATCAGATCGCAGGATTGGATTTAAGAAACATGACACTTGACTCACGCTCTCAAAAAAGCCTGAGCCGAGTGTCATTAGCATATAGCATTTGATTCGCTTGCATGGAATGCAATATGCCAGTGTGACCCCAGCCTTTCACTGAGAGAATACCCGTCACTCCACACAGTGTATACAGCAGACCACAAATGCAGTCATATGGTGTCAGAATGGACCAAAACACTGCTGAATTCTGGAAAAGACAGCAGCTGTTGAGTACGTTACTACTGTCAAACACTTGCACACAAGATAACTAACAAATGGGCAAATCAAAAATTTCACTAGAGTGGGGCTTTAAGCGTTTTTAACCATTTATGTTGTTCCTTTGTGCTTTGCATTGAAGCTTTAATAAAACTGTATTGGTCACGATACTCATTAGCGTGCACTATTATTCGCATAGCTCATGCTCTTTTCTTTTGGTATTTGTATATAAGGATGCTCAGATTGTGCTGTACATGAACACCCAACATATTAAGTACCTTACCTATTCCAGATGAGTCTTTCTGTGGAATTTTATGGCTGCAATTGGTACAAAAAGCCACACTGTTGCTTTTGCATTGTAACATAAAAAGAAGAGAAAAAAAAAAGTAGCAATATTCTTAAAAAAAAAACTTTTTTTTTTCCTACCACGCAGTGATGCACATACACAGAAAACACCAGGAACCACAGGGGGATCGCTTCTCCCCTTGAAATACTGCAAATAAAGATGCCAGCTATTGAGTATATTTGTGGCGACTCCAGCAGCTGCTGTTAAATACCAGCTGGTGCGGCTGATTAAAATTACCTCCGAGTTGGTATTATAAAGACGCCTGGGCAGCGTCGCTGTATTAATGGATTATTGAGTGAGCGATGAAAACCTTGGCCAGCTGATGCGTTTTATTACAGATAGGCTTTATGATGTGTAATCACTGTAATATTTTACTACAGGAGGAAACTGGAAACAGGGGAGAGAAACTTGAATAATAACACCCTTCTGTTTAGCCCGTAAAGAGGTATGGGGGCCACGATGAGACCACTCTTCGAGGACTCTCAGTCGAATAATCTTTTTATTGCTTTGTTATTAGGATTATTGTGATACAAGAAGTGCTTCAAAGTTTAGACATGGTGTTATGAGCCGTGGTGATGTTGGCACTGCGCACATTATTACAGATGGGGCATTAATATCTGGGTTTCAGCTTTTGGAAACTTGTATATTAATATTCACGTACATTTCATTAAAGGTAAAGCTGTACAATTTTAACGAGCACGAAAATGTATTTTTTCTTTGATTTTATCATAATTTTTTGACATTTAGGTTTGTAAATATCTCATTCACGTGCTGTAAAACAATGACATTAATACATTTATAGAACGAATTTGTGCAATAATATGCAGGAAAAATTACACATAAGGAAAGGCCACACTTAACCAATTGTTTATACAGGAGCAAAAAACTCTTTCGAATTCATTTCTAGTAACACAGATGACTATTTTAGGCCCCTTTCACATCAGCGATAATCGCTGATCGCAGCATTTGCGGTGAAAAAAACGCAACTGCCACGGTTACCGCATAACAGCTGCACTTGCAGTTCACTTGCGGAAAGCCCCATGCAATGTCTATGGGGCTTGCGGCAAGTGCGGTATAGTTGCGGTTTCGCCACTTGCGGCAGATACGGCCGCAAAAAAACCGCGGTCAGCCGCGTTTTTTTCGCGGCCGCATCTGCTGAAACCGCTATTGTCGCACCTGCCACACACTTACCGCAAGCCCCATAGACATTGCATGGGGCTTGCCGCAAGTGAACCGCAAGTGCGGACGTCGTGTGGTAACCGCGGCAGTTGCGGTTTTTTCACTGCAACTGCCGCGATCAGCGATTACCGCTTATGTGAAAGGGCCCTTAGTCTACTCAATGGTATGTGAGCAAAGTCTAGTACATGGATCTCAAACTCCAGTCCTCGAGGGCCGCCAACAGGTCATGTTTTCAGAATTTCCTTAGTATTGCACAAGTGTTGGAACAGGTGATTCAATTATAACCTGTGCAATACTAAGAAAATCCTGAAAACCTGCACTGTTGGCGGCCCTCGAGGCTTGAGGCCACTTTACACACACAGATATCTGTGACCAACATCTGAACAGATCTCTGGTTGCAGTGAGATCATGGACACATTGTTATATTTGTACACAGCCACAAAATGGAACACCCACACCCACCCTCAAAAAACCCTCCCTCGATCCCACAACTGTCTCCAACTACCGCCCTATATCTCTCCTCCCTTTCGCCTCTAAACTACTTGAACAGCATGTCCACTCTGAGCTGTCCTCTCACCTCTCCTCCTGCTCCGTCTTTGACCGCCTGCAATCTGGCTTCCGACCCCTCCACTCCACTGAAACAGCCCTAACCAAAGTCACAAATGACCTACTGACTGCCAAAAGCAAGCGCCACTACTCTCTTCTCCTCCTCCTCGACCTGTCAGCCGCCTTCGACACTGTTGACCACTCCCTTCTACTACAGATCCTGGAATCTCTTGGCATCACGGACCTTGCCCTCTCTTGGATCTCCTCATACTTAAGGGACCGCACCTTCAGCGTCATCCACTCCCACACATCCTCCTCGCCCTACTCCCTATCTGTCGGGGTCCCCCAGGGCTCGGTTCTTGGACCATTACTGTTCTCAATCTACACTCTCGGCCTAGGGCAACTCATTGAGTCCCATGGCCTCCAATATCACCTCTACGCCGACGACACCCAAATCTACCTGTCTGGTCCTGACATCGCCTCCCTTCTACCCAAAATTCCACACTGCCTGTCCGGCCATCTCATCCTTCTTCTCTGCTCGCTTCCTTAAGCTGAACATGGACAAAACTGAGTTCATAGTCTTCCCCCCAAGACGCTCCCCCTCACTACCTGACCTATCCATCGTCGTCAACGACTGCTCTCTCTCTCCAGTCCCCCATGCCAAGTGCCTCGGGGTTATCCTTGACTCTTCCCTCTCCTTCAAGCCCCACATCCAGGCCCTCGCCACCTCCTGCCGACTCCAGCTCAAAAACATCTATAGGAGTCCGCTTTCCTTGACCACGACACTGCTAAAACCCTTATTCACGCTCTCATCATCTCCCGCCTCGATTACTGCAACCTCCTGCTCACCGGCCTCCCCAATACCTCCCTTGCACCTCTCCAAACTATCTTGAACTCCGCTGCCCGCCTAATCCATGTCTCCGCGCTACTCCCCTGTCTCCCCCCTCTGCCAAGCCCTTCACTGGCTCTCTACTTCCCAGAGATCCCGGTTTAAAACATTAACCATGACATACAAAGCCATTCACGACCTGTCCCCTCCATACATCTCTGACATGGTCTCCCGATACCTACCCTCACGCAACCTGCGATCCTCCCAAGAGCTCCTCCTCTACTCCCCCCTCATCTCCTCTTCGCACAACCGCATACGGGATTTCTCCCGTGCTTCACCCAGACTCTGGAACTCACTGCCCCAACACATCAGACATTCTCCTACCCTGGGAACCTTCAAAAGAAGCCTGAAGACCCACCTGTTCCGCCAAGCCTACAACCTGCAATAAGACCCGATCCACCACACCGCCTCACAACTGGAACTTCCCCCTCCAACTGTATCCCCACCCACCCCTCGTAGAGTGTGAGCCTTTGTGGACAGGATTTCTCCCCTCTTGTTTCTGTACAACCGAATTGTCAACATTTATTGTTACTTGTATTGTTACTATGTTACTTGTCCTAGTCTGCCCTTTTTAGCATGGAAAGCGCCATGGAATATAATGGCGCTATATAAATAAATAATAATAATAATATCTGTGTGTGTAAAGTGGCCTTTAGAGTTTCAGATCCCTGCTCTAGGACCACATGCAGATGTGACTTTCTGCAACTCGTTTCCAAATCCAACATGCAATCATGAAAAAACCCACAATCATTCATAGCAAAACACATCATACGGCAGCCTCAACAGATGTTAAAAGCCATCCTAGGGACATAAGTCACCCATAAGCACACATGTTGAAAAATAAATCACAATGTATATATTTTTTTTAGATAATACTTATATTTTAATAGAATGGAATCATGACAAGTTATATCAAGTGAAGTAATTACCGTATATACTCGTGTATAAGCCGACCCGTGTATAAGCCGACCCCCCTACTTTTGCCCCAAAAATCTGGAAAAACCTATTGACTCGTGTATAAGCCGAGGGTGGACCCCAGACAGGTATACAGCCCTCAACGAGTGTGGTATACAGCAGCCCCAGAGGTATATACAGCAGCCCCAGTGGTAGTATACAGCAGCCCCAGTGGTATATACAGCCCCAGTGGTAGTATACATCAGCCCCAGAGGTATATAGAGCCCCAGTAGTTAGTATACAGCAGCCCCAGAGGTATATACAGCAGCCCCAGTGGTAGTGTACAGCAGCCCCAGAAGTATATACAGCACCAGTGGTAGTATACAGCAGCCCCAGAGGTATATAGAGCCCCAGTGGTAGTATACAGCAGCCCCACAGGTATATACAGCCCCAGTGGTAGTATACAGCAGCCCCACAGGTATATACAGCCCATGGAGTATCAGCCCACAGGGTATACAGCCTCCAGTGGTAGTATACAGCAGCCCCACAGGTATATACAGCCCCAGTGGTAGTATACAGCAGCCCCACAGGTATATACAGCCCCAGTGGTAGTATACAGCAGCCCCACAGGTATATACAGCCCCAGTGGTAGTATACAGCAGCCCCACAGGTATATACAGCCCCAGTGGTAGTATACAGCAGCCCCACAGGTATATACAGCCCCAGTGGTAGTATACAGCAGCCCCACAGGTATATACAGCCCCAGTGGTAGTATACAGCAGCCCCACAGGTAATACAGCCCCAGTGGTAGTATACAGCAGCCCCACAGGTAAATACAGCCTCCAGTGGTAGTATACAGCAGCCCCACAGGAAATACAGCCCCAGTGGTAGTATACAGCAGCCCCACAGGAAATACAGCCCCAGTGGTAGTATACAGCAGCCCCACAGGTAAATACAGCCCCAGTGTAGTATACAGCAGCTCCACAGTAAATACAGCCCCAGTGGTAGTATACAGCAGCCCCACTATATAGCCCCAGAGGTATATACAGGCCCCCCCATCTATATACAGGCCCCCCGCCGCAATCCTGTAAAGGAATAGATTAGTATACTTATCCATCCGCTGCAGCTGTCCCGCCGCCATCGCGATCCAGCATCTTCCGTCTTCCAGCGTCTCGCGTCTTCTTCCGGTTTCCTCCTCGGTCGCACAGGCAATGACGTCATTGCCTGCGACCATCGGAAGAAGACGCGAGACGCTGGAAGACGGAAGATGCTGGATCGCGATGGCGGCGGGACAGCTGCAGCGGATGGATAAGTATACTAATCTATTCCTTTACAGGATTGCGGCGGGGGGCCTGTATATAGATGGGGGCACTGTATACTGTATACATTGTATACAGTATACAGTGACTCGCGTATAAGCCGAGGGGGGGGACTTTTCAGCCCAATTTTTGGGCTGAAAAACTTGGCTTATACGCGAGTATATACGGTAAGTAAAAGTTAAAGCAACCACCAAATTCAGTTTGCCTCTCGATGTCTGCTGTGCATCCAGGATAGCCACAACAGTGCTGGATCTAAACCACAGATTCATAGCACAGGAAAGGCAGGGGAGGCTTGGCGCACACTTACCCCTGTGCTCCCCATGCCACAACAGCTATTTTTTACAGGAGCACCAGATTGTCGACCTGGCAGAAGAGGTAGAAGGAGGAGGTGACTAGACTTAGTGCCAGGGTGAAGGATCGATATAATCAGGGCTGTGGAGTCAGAATAAAATGGACCGATTCGGTAAATTATATAATAGACTAGCTGTAGAACCCGGCTACACCCGGGTTAATAAATAACTGATGTTAGCTATAACAAAATAGAATTTGAATATGTCATATTAATGACCTGTAAGAAAATAGAAGCTGAGCTGTGATTGATTGCTATAGGCAGCCTAATAAATCTCCAGTCAACAGTAAACCCTCCCCCTGGCCGGGCAGTATATGTTACCTCACACATACACATAATAGACAGCTCATGTGACTGACATCTGCCTTAATTCCCTATATGGCACGTGTTGCACATTGGCTGTTTTTAATCAAATGTTTCTGTTTGGGAATTAAAGATAGCACACGTATGAGGCGAGTTGTGTGAAATGATTAGTGCACATCTGTGTCTGTCTGTGTGGTGTTGTGTGTCACTGTGGGGTGAGTGCATGTGTCCCTATAGGGTGTGTATGTGTGTGTGTCCCTGTGGGGGGGTCTGTTTGGTGTGTGTCTCTGTTGTGTGTGTTTCTTTGTGGCGTGTGTGTGTCCCTGTGGGGTGAGTGCATGTGTCCCTATAGGGTGTGTGTGTGTGTGTGTCCCTGTGGGGGTCTGTGTGGTGTGTGTGTGCTCTTTGTGGTGTGTGTCCCTGTGGGGTGAGTGCATGTGTCCCTATAGGGTGGCTATGTGTGTGTGTCCCTGTGGGGGGGGGGGGTCTGTGTGGTGTGTGTGTCTGTGTTGTGTGTCTCTTTGTGGTGTGTGTCCCTGTGGGGTGAGTGCATGTGTCGCTATAGGGTGCGTGTGTTTCCCCATGGGGGTGTGTGTCTCTTTCTGGTGTGTGTTTGTTCAACTGCATGGTGAGTATCCAATGTTGGGGCTGCACCTTAGCGACTATACACTTGCTGTTACTCTTTGTGTGTGTGTGGTGTGTATACATGTCCCCGTGCGTGAATATCTCATGTTGGGGCCCCACCTTAGTGACTATATGCTGGCATGTGCTGTTCGTCTTTGGCGCTATCATTTAGCCCCTCTCATTCACAACTGTCAACTGGTAACTGTCACTTTTTCCCCATTATTTAGATAGGAGCAAAATTTTTGGTGAATTGGAATGCGCGGGGTTAAAATGTCACCTCACAACATAGCCTATGACTGTGCAAAATTTTGTGGCTATAGCTGACAGCTGTCGATTTTCCTCCAACACTTTTCCATTCACTTTTTCCCCATTATGTAGATAGGGGCAAAATTGTTTGGTGAACTGGAACGCGCAGGGTTAAAATTTCGCCTCACAACATAGCCTATGACGCTCTCGGGATCCAGACGTGTGACTGTGCAAAATTTTGTGGCTATAGTTGCGAAGGTTTAGTTGCCAATCCCGGATATACATACATACATACATACATACACACATACATACACACACACATTCAGCTTTATATATTAGATTGGGTATGGTAGTTTAATGCAGTATGTACTGAATATTATTATTAAGTTCTATCTAAATAGCTTGATTATTGTATCGTAATAGTGATTAAAAGCCTAATGTCACCATTGCACTACAATAAATGTATCACTTAAAGATGACCTGTCACAACCCTGCTGCATGGCAATCTAACTGCAGCACTGAATGCAGCATGTGTGCTGCATTCAGGGAAGGGGTCCCCCATGTATCTGTGTGCTATGTACACCGAGATATAGCCTTTGTAAAACTTATAGTTAGAAGCCATGGAGGCAGTCACTGTGGCTATTCCATCCCCCACTGCCTCTCTGTGCTGCTTCTGCTGTGCAGGCTCTGCCCTCCTCCTGTCTGTCACTCACAGCATGCAAATTGTGCCGCCCAGCTTAGGGGACCGGGATACCCGGCGCAGGGTCCCTTTCCTTGGGGGAGTCACTGGTGGCTGGACCCAGGCCGTGGCCCCAGGCTGGCACACTCCTAAAAGGGGGTATTTACAGGGGATTTAGAAGTTTATATAATTTATAAAGTTTGTAGATGTTATTGTCGTGACGCCACCCAGAATAATGTGGCTATATATGGCCACCGCTGCCTTGTACTGGCCAGGGGATGATGGTGAGAGGCAGCTGAGATGGTATAGCCCTTTTCCGGGTAGGGCTGTAGGGTCCCCTGGACAGGTGATGTTAAAGTTAATGATGGATGAAGATGGAAGTATGGTGAGGAGATGTTAAGGACACAGACACTTACTTGATTCACAGCAAATTCTCTCAGCGGTGATGGTCCCAATCCTGGATAGATGGTAGCTGTTAAATCAGAGGCTGAGGCACAGATGAGGTTTAACTGGTTTACTTTCAACCAAACTATAATACAACAAGTCCCGTCTCCGGAGTCTGCAATAGGGGTTCAGTTGCTCAGGCCCCACCGGGTCCTTTACCTCCTGCTTGCGCTGTCTGTGTGGCCCTGCTGCCGTGTGTGAACTCGCTGCTGGCCCAAATCTGTCCTCTCTGGGTCCCACTCAACAGGCAACTTGAGTCCTTTGTCTCTCTCTGCTTACCCCCTCCGGGAGTACTGCTGAACTCTTAGTATGTTGCTGTGTCTGGCCCTGTGAAGCTTGTTGTTACCATCACGTTTTTCCGGTTGCTGTATTGTATATAACTAATGCAGCCACGGATCCGGTATCCGTATCTGCGCTTTTTATCTAGGGTAGATAATGATGCTACCCGATTCTGAAAGTGTTTCTCTTATCAGTTTTCTCCTCCTCAGACCGATGGCTTGGCCCTGGAAATTGTCAGCCAGTCCTCAGGAACTCAATGCAGCTCCTGTCACTCTGAGCTCCTGGCTCCAACTGTCTGAAAATTTACCTCAGACCAGTGTTTTATCTCTAGGGAAGTCTCTGGTGTCTCTGGAGCTCCCCCTACTGGCCAAAGGTGGTAGTGCAGTGGCTTGGCTTTCTAAGTGAGTGCAACTATTATGATCTTATACTGTGGCTAATACCCGCAGGGGCGCCACATTCCCCCTTAGTTAAGAACAGTACTCCGGGACTGTGGGACAATTAGCATAAGATATAACAGATAATATTTACAGAGTCTTAAAAAAAAAATAAAAAGTTACAAAAACCACTCAAGTTTAAAAAATAGAGTCTTGTAAAAAGTCACTTCAAATAGCGTCCATTAATACAGCTCTGTCCTTGAGGGCTATTTATTTGTTAGGAAAGGCACTGCAATTAGCGTCCATTTTTCCAACAAAGTTTATGAATAATTTAAGAATGTTTAAAAAGCAGTCTTTTCCGGAGCTTTAATTTACCGCCTCCGGGCTGATAAATGAAGAAAAGAGTTCAAGAATATGCAAGTAGTTCATACAGAATAGTCTCTGCAGGTACTGAGCTTTTTTTTTTTTTAACGTTACATCTAATAACTACTAATTAACAACTAGACAAGTTCCTTTCAGGTATTTCTGGTTGAAATATCTATTTACATTTGATAGTCTGCATATCTTGCTGGTAATTGACCCTGAGTACTACGCTGTGATCTGCGTAACGCTTGTGTACTGGGTGTACTCAATGTGATGGTGTGAGTGGACGTATACCTAGTAAGTACTTCTGGTTCTGCTAGGGATAATTCCACATTTGTGGGATTGGCAATTCCACCGTGTCCAGGACTATTATTACTAGGAATTTGTTCTTCCTGTCTTGGAACGTCTTGTGGTACAGGGTCTGCTTCTAATTCTATTGGTCTTGGGGCTTCTGGTATTACAGGCTCTGGTGTTTGATAGAAGGCCATCATGGGAACTACTACTGCACCATTGTAGGTTGGCCAGGTTTTAGGAAAGTCTCCTAAATAGGTGTGATATACTCCATCTTCTTCTTTTTCGTCAACAGGTTGAACCAGTACTGGTTGAATAACTTCTGGTTCAGGTTGAATGACTTCTTTTTCTTTCAATGTCTCTGGACATAGTTTTAGATTGTCTCTTGACACTAGTACTGATGTTAATCCACCATCTTTGCTTATAAGACACATTTTAGGATTGTTCACTCTCATTGGTAAAACTGTATATGGGACGGATTCCCACTGATTGTCCAGTTTATTAGTGCGACGGTTTCTCTTGAGCACTTGATCACCAGGTTTTAATGGGTTGCTAGAGCATTCTGGTTGAAGTATTGCTCTTGTCTTTCTCTAGTTTTCTGGAGATTCCTTTCTACGCATTCTTGCACTTGGCGATATTGTTGTTGGCGTAGGGAGTCCCAGTTGGAATCCTGCACTTCTGCGTCAGGTTTTACGATGCCCATTTCTAGATCTATTGGTAGCTTGCCAGGTCTTGCACGCATAAGGTAAGCTGGGGTACAGTTTGTGGAGCTTACCGGGACATTGTTATAGAGGTCTACCAAATCAGGCAATTTCTCTGGCCATAGGTTTCTCTCTGTCTCTGGTAAAGTCTTTAAGAGATCGATTACAATATGGTTCATCTTTTCGCATAAGCCATTTGTTTGCGGATGATAGGCTGTTGTACGGATCTTCTTGCAGCCATACATATTGCAAAATTCTCTGAAGATCTCTGATTCAAATGCTGTACCTTGGTCTGCGAGTACTTGTTCCGGATATCCATGGGGTCTGCAAAAGTATGTCTGGAACGCCTTAGCTGCTGTCTTTGCAGTGAGATCTTTCACGGGCACTACTACCAAGAAACGTGAGTAATGGTCCACTATGGTTAAAGCATAGACATAGCCGGACCGGCTTGGTGTCAATTTCACGTGATCTATTGCTACGAGCTCAAGTGGTTGCTTGGTAACTATAGGCTGGAGTGGTGCTCTTTGGTTTTTTAGATCTTTTCTTCTGAGGTTGCATGGACCACAGTTTCTGCACCATTCTTCAATTGATCTTCTCATTCCAACCCAGTAGAATCTTTCTCTTAAAAGTACTTCTAGCTTTTTCCACCCGAAGTGACCAGCACCATTGTGATAAGCTTCTAGGACCATTTTTACATCTTGTTTAGGCACAATGATCTGCCATACTAGCTCATGCGTCTTTGGATTGGTATATCTTCTGCACAGCTTTCCTTGGTACAGAAACATTTTGCCTCTCTCTTTCCAGAGTTGATGTGTCTCTTTCGGTGCATTTTCATTGGGATACGCACTTTGCTCAGTCAGCAGTTCTTTCACCAACTTCACAGCTGGATTGCTGTCTTGAGTGTCAGCCCATCTGTGGTGTGCTAATGGGTTGAGATTCACCTGTTGATGTTTCTGGTAGGCACTGGATTGATACTGTCCTACCTTGGGACGATGGAAGGCGGGTAGTTCAATTTCTTCAAGTTCTACCGGTTCTTCTTCCACGTCTCTCAACTGCGGCATCCGGGATAAGGCGTCTGCATTTCCATTCTTTCGGCCTGCTCTATACTTGATCACGAAGTTGTAATTAGACAGCCGGCTATCCATCGCTGTTCCAGCGCACCTAGCTTGGCTGTATCCAGGTGGGTCAATGGGTTGTTATCAGTATAGACGGTGAATTCTGCAGCTGCCAAGTAGTGTTTGAAACGCTCAGTCACAGCCCAGACTACTGCCAGTAGTTCTAACTTGAAGGAGCTGTAATTTTCAGGATTTCTTTCAGTAGGCCGGAGCTTTCTACTTGCAAAGGCGATGACTTTCTCCCTGCCTCCTTGCTTCTGAGATAGTACTGCTCCCAGTCCCACATTACTGGCATCTGTGTAAAGGATGAAAGGTTGATGGTAATCGGGGTATGCCAGAACTTCTTCTCCGGTCAATGCCTTCTTCAACTTTTCAAAGGAATCTTCCCTCTCATCACTCCACTGGAAAGGAGGATTGCGGTTTGAAGGCTTCTTCGACTGCCCTACCAGGATGTCTTGTAGAGGTGCTGCTAGCTTGGTGAACCCTTGGATGAATCTACGATAGTAGCCCACCAGTCCCAGGAATTGCCTCACCTGTTTCACGCTGGTAGGTCTTGGCCAATCCCTTATTACGGTTACTTTCTCGGGATCCGGTGCTACTCCTTCTGAACTTACGTGTCCCAGGTATTGTACCTTTGGCTTTAGAAGGTGACATTTTGATGGCTTGATCTTCATACCATACCGGGATAAGGCTTCGAACACTTCTGCCAGATCTTGTAGATGTTGTTCGTAAGTCTTTGAGTAGACTATTACATCATCTAGGTACAGAAGGACGGCTTCAAAGTTCTTGTGTCCGAGACAGCATTCCATCAATCGCTGAAAGGTACCGGGTGCGTTGCAGAGTCCGAACGGCATACAATTAAATTCACAGAGACCCATTGGTGTGGTAAATGCTGTCTTCTCTTTATCTTCCTCAGCCACAGGGACTTGCCAATACCCACTTGTTAAGTCTAAGGTGGAAAAATAATTAGCAGATCTTAAAGCAGCTAATGACTCTTCAATTCTAGGTAAGAAGTAGGCGTCTTTATGGGTAATGTGATTAATCTGCCGGTAGTCTACGCACATTCTCATGGTTCCGTCTTTCTTTTTAACTATTACCAGAGGGGCTGCCCAGGGGCTACAACTGTCTCTAATTACCCCGGCCTGTTTCATCTCTCTCAGCATGTCTTTAGCACATTGATAATGAGCGGGCGGTATGGGTCTATATCTCTCTTTTATTGGTGGGTGGTTACCGGTAGGAATTGTATGTTCTACCCCTTTAATCTGTCCGAAGTCTAATGGGTGTTTACTGAAGACTCGTTCATATTCTTCTACTAGTCGGTACAACCCCTTGTTTTTGGTGGGTAGGTGTTGAATCTGTACCTATATGCAGCTGCTGACACCAATCTTCTAATTCTCCACTTGAACCATTGTCGTCCGCCTGACATGACGGATTCAAGGGCCCAATGGCTGTGATGGCATTGTTGTCAACAGTGTATAGCTTGGCCATTGTAGCGTACCTTGGTAAAGTGACCTCTTCCTCTCCACAATTCAAAAGACGTATGGGCACTCTTCCCCTGTGTACCTCGACTATTCCTCTAGCCGTTAATATCGTGGGTCTACTATCAGTGTACACAGGCTCTACCAAGGCTTGGTAATCTCGTCCTTTAATACCAATGGCTGCTCTACACCATACCAGCATTTCAGTTTTTGGAGGTATCACTATAGGAGTTGGGTCACTTACCCTCACACTGCCGATTTCTCCACCTGCAACCTCTACTTGTTGCTTCAGCACCAATGCTTTTATCTCTCTCCAGAGAATTCTCTGCTGGCAGGATTGGGCAGTTTCCGCAAATTGCTGTAAAATAGTAATAACCTCGGAAAAACAATTTTCTAAAACATTCATACCTACCAATACAAAAGGTTCCCGTCGGTTAACATCAACAATTATGATACCCTGATTTTTTAATTCTGCTCTACCAATCTTAATGGTCATCTCTCTAAATCCTACTTGCGGTACCAATTTTCCATTACTAGCATATATACTTAGCTCAACATTAGATGGTCTTTTATCAATGTCTGAATCTGCCCAGTACCTCTTATAAAGGATATGTGGTATAGATGAAATCTGGGAACCAGTGTCCAACAAGGCATTGAGGGGAATACCGTCCAGCACGATGGGGATAATGGGACGTCCTCCGACGTACTTGTCGTGCCAGGATGTTGGGCCTTGAAAGTTCACTCCTGCGAAGCGGCCCGCATTCCCAGGGGATCCTTGTTTAAATCACAATTGCGGGCGATGTGGCCTGGCTTCCGGCAACGACGGCAAATAGGCTGTCCATCCGGCTGGTAACGGTCGTTGGGTCGTCCTCTCCACGCTGGGTATCTCTGGGGTCTCATCCAGGGAATATCCTCTCTGCGGTTCACCAACTCCATCTTGGGTGTAGTCTGTGATTCTCTCATTTCCTGCATGGTTTTAGCCATTGAGGTGACAATGTCTGTTAGAGAGTCAAGCTTTTGCTGGAAAGCATCATTAGCACTGGCCTCCAGGGGCTTAACTGATGTCACTGGCATTCTCTGTTGTTGAGGGGTTTCTGTAATGGATTGCTCAGGATCCTGATCCCAAAGTGCCTCTGCCTGCTGGAGACGAATAGCGCTCTCCTTTAACTGGGCAAATGTCACCTCAGGGTCCTTGAAAGTCAGCATACTCGCATGCCCTCGATGAGAAGGGGTTAATAGTCCCTCAATGAATTGATCTTTTAGCAATTTATCAGCGCCAGTGTTAAACATTGGTTCAGCCAGTGTAAGCGCTTTAAGGGCCTCCTGTAAATTCAGGGCAAAGTCTCTCACACTCTCATTGGCCTTTTGTTTGCAATTGAAGAATTTGGTCTTTGCTTTGCTACCAGCAGTAGTTTCAAAATACTGCCTTTAATCCAGCTAGAATATGCTCAGCAGTGTCTTTTAGATCAGCGGACCATGCTGTGACTTCTCGCTTGGCATTACCACTTAACTGTGCCATCAGCAAACCGACACGCTGAGCTTCTGCCATTGGAAACATGTTTAAATAGGCCAGCAGTTTTTCTTTAAAATCATCAAAAGTATTAGGCTTACCTTCATACACTGGAAGCCATGGAGCACCTGGGGTATATGGCATCAACATCGGCATAATGGGCGCTGCACCTTGCGCCGCTGTGCTGCCGGGCGCTCTGTTTTGTGCTTCAGCTGCATTTGTGTCGCCGGGTGTTTCGGCGTCTCCGTGCTGCGACATGTTGCGCCCCCTTAGTTAATCCGGACCCTTCCGGTCCTCTGCTTCCGTCGGGATGGCGTATAATCGTTCCGCTGTGCAGCAGGATTGGTTTTCCCCTTTTGCCGACGTCAGAGCTCTCAGCTTGGTACCGCCCACAAAGACACGCCCCTACTGCTTCTGCTCGCCGTGAGCTCAGTAATGGCGGAATCTGAAATTTTTCAGTCAGATCAGAGCTCAGGGCTATGACACAGTTCAAATAGCAGTCTCGTGCTGTGGCAGTTATGAGGTAATTAGTGATGATGCAATTTTACCTCAGAGGCTGGCGGCCATTTTGTTTCAATGTTAGTCAATGGGGAAAAGTCTATTTCAATGGTTTCCAATGGGAAAATCACTTTTTGATAAAAACGTCAATTTTTCTCGGATTTTCTCACAATTTTCGGCATTAATCACGGCACACAGTACCCGATTTAACCAGGCACGGTAAATCCTGTTCGTGATGCCAAAGAGAGATGTGCCGCCCAGCTTAGGGGACCGGGATACCCGGCGCAGGGTCCCTTTCCTTGGGGGAGTCACTGGTGGCTGGACCCAGGCCGTGGCCCCAGGCTGGCACACTCCTAAAAGGGGGTATTTACAGGGGATTTAGAAGTTTATATAATTTATAAAGTTTGTAGATGTTATTGTCGTGACGCCACCCAGAATAATGTGGCTATATATGGCCACCGCTGCCTTGTACTGGCCAGGGGATGATGGTGAGAGGCAGCTGAGATGGTATAGCCCTTTTCCGGGTAGGGCTGTAGGGTCCCCTGGACAGGTGATGTTAAAGTTAATGATGGATGAAGATGGAAGTATGGTGAGGAGATGTTAAGGACACAGACACTTACTTGATTCACAGCAAATTCTCTCAGCGGTGATGGTCCCAATCCTGGATAGATGGTAGCTGTTAAATCAGAGGCTGAGGCACAGATGAGGTTTAACTGGTTTACTTTCAACCAAACTATAATACAACAAGTCCCGTCTCCGGAGTCTGCAATAGGGGTTCAGTTGCTCAGGCCCCACCGGGTCCTTTACCTCCTGCTTGCGCTGTCTGTGTGGCCCTGCTGCCGTGTGTGAACTCGCTGCTGGCCCAAATCTGTCCTCTCTGGGTCCCACTCAACAGGCAACTTGAGTCCTTTGTCTCTCTCTGCTTACCCCCTCCGGGAGTACTGCTGAACTCTTAGTATGTTGCTGTGTCTGGCCCTGTGAAGCTTGTTGTTACCTCACGTTTTTTCCGGTTGCTGTATTGTATATAACTAATGCAGCCACGGATCCGGTATCCGTATCTGCGCTTTTTATCTAGGGTAGATAATGATGCTACCCGATTCTGAAAGTGTTTCTCTTATCAGTTTTCTCCTCCTCAGACCGATGGCTTGGCCCTGGAAATTGTCAGCCAGTCCTCAGGAACTCAATGCAGCTCCTGTCACTCTGAGCTCCTGGCTCCAACTGTCTGAAAATTTACCTCAGACCAGTGTTTTATCTCTAGGGAAGTCTCTGGTGTCTCTGGAGCTCCCCCTACTGGCCAAAGGTGGTAGTGCAGTGGCTTGGCTTTCTAAGTGAGTGCAACTATTATGATCTTATACTGTGGCTAATACCCGCAGGGGCGCCACACAAATCATTTGTCCTTAAGTCAGCTCCAGATTCCTGCCTTGCTATCTGAACAAAGCATAATCAACACAGCAGGAGGCGGCATACAGACAGGCAGAGGGGGGAGGGAATGGTCCCAGTAAATAGAGCTGGCTCTTACATCAAGGACTGCCTCCATGGCTTCTAACTGTAAGTTTTAGAAAGCCTATATCTCGGGGTACACAGCACACAGACACATGGTGGACCCCTTTCGTGAATGCAGTAGACATGCTGCATTCAGTGGTGCATTTAGATTGCCATGCAGCAGGGATGGTGACAGGTCCTCTTTAAACATGAGCCATGCATGAAGGAATCGGAGTCGTGGCGTCGGAGTTGAATCAGGGAAATTGAGGAGTCAGTGGCTTGGCTTACTGACTCCACAGCCCTGGATATAATGGTTGAAGCACATCTGTAAAAAGTAGACTGCAATGTAAGCAGGAGGAGAAAAGGAGACCAGACACCACGGGCTGTAATCACACATCTGTGTGCAGCTCTCATTGCCCGAACAGTCTGTTGGTCTCTAAACCGGAAGTATCTGCTACATAGTTAAATATGAGGCTATTTAGCAGAGTCAGTAGGTCTGCAATTAGTTTTGGGCATTGTGGCCTTAAACGGATTATGATGAGAGCTGTTTGATTGCCATCATTTTAATGTTTTATGTAGCAACACATACCACTTCGCTTCCGTCTTCCCAGAGTAGATCTCTGGACAGGGAGCGATCCTCCAACTATGCTCCTGACAACACAGAATAGCAGCAAATCTCCAGGGAAGCTCCCGACGTTGGCAAGATAATGTCATCAGTAAGCGCTGGTGCAAACATTGGCATCAAGAAGACAGAGTCTGGTGGACGACAGTAGAGTGTCGGGGAACGGGAGTGAGGTGAATATGTTTTTTTTTTTTCTAAGTGTATGTAGGGCTCACACGGTATGTGTGTGGGTTCATACTGAATATATATCAGTTATGTGGCAGCTCATACTGTATGTAAGGGGGTTGTGTGTTTTCTTATATTCTATATAGGGAGGTGTCAGCTTACTTTATTTTCTCAATATTAAGTGATACAATTAATATTAACATAAAACAATAAATCATATATTAATATTGACTCCTGTGGAGCCTACTGGGACGGGGTACTCGGTGCCGGACCAGGGTACTGCTGGGGATATCACGGCGGTCTTGGTCTGGACCGTGTCCCGGGTCCCGCAATAAATGGGGGGTATATTTGCAGGGCAGTTTGTTGTGACGCCACCCACGGGTTGTGGTCAGGGTGACCACCGCTGCTGCAGAACCTCCGGGGATGATGTTTGGCAGCCGGTGATGTAACGGTTCTCCGCGGGTAGAGCCTGGTTCCTCGGGCAGTGGTAGTTAAAGTCTATGATGGATGCTGAATGGAGGTAGTAGTAGAGATGATGACAGTTGGTGAGGGAGAGTAGGGCTTGAGTGCAAGGATCACACAGACTCACAGTTTTGTAGTTTTCCAAGGCTTTACTGCTGATGTTGTTAGCAAAGTACTGTCCACGGAGTCTGTACCGGGGCCGGGTTGCTCCCACCCTGACCGGATCCTCAGCTTCCTACTCCTGCGCTTGTGTGTGGCCCTGCTGCTGCTTTAGCTGAGCTGCTGGCCCTGTCTCTCCTCACAGGTACCCACTTGCTAGGCAACTTGAGTCTTCCGTGTATTTCTGACCCCGCCGTGTTGCTTCCTGAGGAACGGTGTAGATATGTAACCTCCACTATCCAGTGTTTTCTGTGCTGTGTGTTTCAGTCACAGATTCGGATCCGGTCTCTGCGCTCCTCCGGGGCGAGTTATGAGGTAACTCAGTCTCCCAGATGTGTTCTTCTGTTTCTCTTACTCCTTCCCTCAGACCCTGGCTAGGCCTGGAATTGAGTAGCAGACTGTGGAGAAGCCTGAGGCAGCCTCTTTACACCACCACACTGAACTCCTGACTAAACTAACTGCACTTCCTGTCTACACCAGAATATATAAGGGAGCTACTTTAGCTCCCCCTTCTGGCCTAGAGGTGCTAGTGCAGTGTCCAGTGTTGTGTGGGGAGTGAACCCAGGTGTTGTTTCTGTGGCACTTAACCCCTGGGGTGCCACACTCCATAAGTCACATTCTCTTATGTGGCCATCTAGACAATTAACTACCCAACCCTGGTCTATTATGTATAGCTATTCTAATTTAACCCCAGAATGTGGTCTATGAATGAATCATCAAACACCGATGTGTGAACACATTCTTAAATATTTGTAGGTTGAGCGCTTGTTTGGACAATAGCTACCCCCTCCTCGAACACATACACACTAATTTAAGCCAAGTACGTGTGCAGATTTTTAATGAGTTAAAATGGAGTTAGCTGCTGTTTGTGACTTCTCATAAAATGGTATTACAAAATGGCTGACATTAAAGGTGGCGTTGCATTTTCTTAAATGGTTAACATTGCACAGTGCTTCTGAAAACAAACAAATTTGCAAAATACCTCTTTTTAAAAATCTTGTTTCTCAATAACAGAGAGATTTTTGCATTTTGAGTATACTGACGATCACAAGAAATTCCTGCAGACTATTAGAGGTGGCCGGTGTCTTAGATAAGGAGGGTGGCTATTTGCTATAGATTTTGCCAGGATTGCTCTGAGGTTGGCTAGATTCTGCACCAGTGGCCTGGTAGATCACACAATTTGGGGCCGCTATTCAGCCAGGCCAGCTGACCAAACTTATGGTCAGAAACGCAAACCCATCAGCAGGTAATAAACCTGGAGGTAGGGAGGTGGTGTGTTCCAGAATACAGAAGACACAAAAACCCATGCATTCCTGTTTTCACCTGCGGAAGCCCCATGCAATGTCTATGGGACTTGCGGCAGCTGAGGCAAGTGCGGTTTAGTTGCGGTTTTGGCACTTGCGGCAGGTGCGGCCGCGAAAAAAACGCGGTATGCCGCGTTTTTTTCATGGCCGCACCTGCCGCAAGTGCCGAAACTGCTCTTGCCGCACACTTACCGTAAGCCCCATAGACATTGGTTGGGGCTTGCCGCAAGTGTGCCACGATCGCGGCCATTATGCGGTAATTGCGGCAGTTGCGTTTTTTTCACCGCAACTGCCGCGATCAGCGATTACCGCTGATGTGAAAGGGGCCTTACTTAACTTGTATGATAGGTGCGAAATTGGGCAAAAATTCACCAAAAGCTCATTGTGGGAACATGGCATAAAACTGCACAAAAGTTCCAAAATGCCGACCTTTATATAAAGAAAAGCTAGTGGAGCAAATCTAGGTAATAAATAGTAAAGACATCGATGGAGTGCGATGCCAGCACTGAAACAGTCAATCCAACTTTTACTGCGGCTGAAACATCATTATTACATTTGAGGTCAATGGTTTTTAGGCCACAGTCCAAGGAATATATTCAAACACATTACGATTATTTGCTGTCTAGCAATTCAGACTGGAGGTCGCCTGGTCACAGGAAGCATTATTCCTCCGAACAAAGCTCATTAATAAAATTAGATGATCAATGGAATATCTTCAAGAAATTAACTGCACTTTTTAAAGCTTAAATAGTTATAATCTGCAATGTAGAAAATATCAGGATCCTCCGAGCACAGCTGGGACCTCAGCGGATGCACATAATGGGCCTATACACATGGTATATGTATATACGCTCATACACATAATGCTTAGATAATAGTGAAATAACCAACGTGATTCAATTCACTGCATGCATTAAAATTCAGCAGTATAGCTCATAGTCCAAGGACACTGAAAAATTAAACATTATAGCGTCAGCATCATTTGTATCAGGGTCACATCAGGAACGTATGAATGCTACGGCAATATAATAGACAACCTCATCATGGGAGCGCTCTTAATATTAGGGCATATTACAAAATGAAATACGGTATGTAGTAAAATTAAATCAAAGGGGATTTACAATTTTGGTATGAATGACATGTATGGGATGTGCCATAAATTTGGGATAGAATGGGTGCAAGTAGCCAATGGTGGATGAGCATGAGTGTAGGTCTCTACATTCAGGTCTTTGGGCAAATCAGAAGAGACATACAACCAATTCTCCTGATCCTTTAAAGAGGACCTGTCACCAAACCAGGCATGGTGATCTAATTACAGTACTGGATACAGCATGTCTGCAGCATCCAGGCAAGGGGTCCCCCAGCACTTGAGCAGCCCTGTACCCCGAGATAATAAACTTAGAAACTTACATGCTACAGCCACTAAGGAGGTGGCTAGGGGCTGCAGCCAAGGGCAGATTCACACCCCCTGCCTGTGTAATCTGCCCACCGCTGCCAATCAATCTCTCCCTGTCTGCAGCATTTAAACTGAGTTTTTTCTCTCTCCCGTGTAACCCCGCCCCTCAGGGGGCAGGGCTAATGGACTTTCTGGGAGAGAGAAAAAAAAACTCTGCATGTAAGTTTTCTAAGTGTATTATCTCGGGGTACAGGGCTGCTCAAGTGCTGGGGGACCCCTTGTCTGCATGCTGCAGACATGCTGCATCCAGTGCTGTAATTAGATCACCATGCCTGGTTTGGTGACAGGTCCTCTTTAAATATACTGATTTGGAGGTAAAATGGGCCCCCTTAACTCCTGGGCCCCTGTGCGGCCGCATTCATGATATGTCCACCCCTGTAAAGCACTCTATTAATATGCTCAGTCCTCAATGGAACTGTCCCTGATCCTGTCTTTACAGCAGGTAAGGGATACTTTACAGTAAATTAAAAGAGTCAATGACATGAACAGCCCATCCTGGGTAATGCTGTCTTTATCTGTTCTCTGTATACATTATAATGTACATATTTCCTATGGTATCTTCTATGAGTCAGTACAATAGTCATGTTAATCTCTCATTAAAGGGACCATCAAATTCTCTTAAAAAGAACCCATCACACTGTACATGGAGGCCAAACTGTGGTACACATATAGCTGAACAGAATGGTATTTACAATTAAAGGATTCAGTATAAGAGCGCAGACAGATGTATAACACGGGCGAAGATCGCATCACAGTGCACGGACTGGCTCGCGGCTCTCCTGACCCGAGTGTGACAGCATGTATTTTTATGCAGTCGTCACGCTCGTGTTCGGAGAGCCGCAGGCCAGTTTGTGTATTGTGATGCGATCTTCGCCCATGTTATACGGCTGTCTGACTGCGCTCTAACTTGTATTTTAATCATTGGAAACATTGGTGTCCAGTATCCCACTACTAAATAACAGCTTTCTGGGCAGGTACAGTCATGCAATGAAGACTGTCAACCACTGAATAAGACCACCCACTGGACTCATAAACAAAAAAAGACCATAGAAAATATATATGTATCTACTCAGTTCCTCCTGCTGTATAATATCAATATGATTTTCAATGCAACAGGGCTCCTTAATGGCCACAATACACACTAGATAAAAGGTGGCCAAACCTGCTAATTTCAGCAGGATCAGGCAACCATTTAATGTGGCTTCTCCACTGTCCACAGAATATGGTGGGGGCAAAAGGATTTCCTGGACAACCATCATATGTCAGGTTTAGAAACAGCCTAGTGGGGACTTCTTCTAGATGGTTTTTGAAAGGTTTTCTTCCAGATTTCACTTATGAAGTATATTTGAAAGTTTACAATAATCATTTGCTCTAATTTATTATTAAATACAAATTTAAATGGTGGTTCACACACAAAGTTTTTGTGAGGATCCTTTTTCGGTGCAAAAAAAATGGATCTTCATAAAGTGCAGCATTCTCACCTCACCGCGCTCCCCCGCTGATCCCTGGCGGTGTCTTCTGATCCCCTGCTGGGCCACAGCGAGTGCGGGCTCTAGGACCCCACAGCATCAAGTGACTGGTGACGTCGCTCGGTCACATGGTGCTGTTTAAGGTCCTGCACAAGGTCCTATGGTGCCGGTATGAAAAGCGATCAGTAAGGGAGCGTGGTGAGGTGAGTAAAAAGCGTGCGAACAAGGCGCAAAGAAATGACATGGCCATTTTTTTTGCAGACCATGTGAACGCATTTCAGCAAAAGCCATAGCTTTTGCTGGAATGCATTACAGTGCTGCATTTCACTGCATTTACGCATGAACTAAAAAGCGCTGCATAAATGCAGAAATACGCTATGTGTGAACGTAGCCTTACACTTTAAGTTCAGTAGGGACAAAAGCTCTGTTAATATCTGTTACACTAAGTCATCTAAATTGTCTAACATGGGCGAGATCGTCCATCAGTCTAATAAGTATGGGGTCACCCCGACTCTTCCCCGACAGATAGTCTGGTGGGAGAGAAGAATCTGGCATGTTAAGATATCCAACTGCCCTGATACTTTTGTCCTCCATGAGATAAGCCGCCTTTAGAGAAGTATGGCAGTGGCTCTCTCATACACTGCACAGGAGCACTTGGCCAAATCAAGTTTTCGTCTGTATGAAAGAGCTGGGAGAGCTGTCAGCCAAATGATAGTCAACAGTCAACTTTAGGACCGTCCATCACTAATAGATTTGGTTGATGACCATTTTCTCGAGACCGCCACTGATCAGCCATTTGAAAAAACTTTGCTGCTCCAGGGAGAGCAGTATACCTTCATTATTTATCAGGCATAGCGCCATACTCCTAGTAGTGACGGTGCCTGTTTCCTGAAGATCTATTCTATACCCATTCAATAAAATAAGTTAACAAACACAATAAAAAGTACAGGGCTGGCAGAGAAGAGAACACTGATCACACCAGAGCAGAATGGCCTCGTTATACAAATGATTGTGGGTGTCGAGATTCAGACTGCCACCAATTTATTATTAATAGAACTCATATTTCAAAGAACAGACAAACCACTTTAATCCACTATCACGGTAACAGCATAATGTGTACTACTGTAGGCTGTAAAATTATATATTTTGGGTTCTACCGGAATGCATTGTAGCCCATGTATCCACTAGATGTCAGCATAGGGGAAAACTTTTTACATGGATATGCTGGGGAAAAAAACAATCTTCTTTTAACAAAGATTAATTAAAACGATGTACTTTTCTGATGATAATGTCTCCTTAACTGAACTCCAATGTAAAACCATAGATAAAAATATTCTAATTATTAATGTAATGATGAATTGTTCCAAGGGATACACTGTGACAGAGCTAAGTTAAGAGCACACAGTTTTATAAAATGAGATAGGAGCAAATATATAATCAATTTTAAATATTCGGTAATATGTATATACCGTAAATGTAATTAGAAAATAATTATAAAAGCAAAAAAAAAAAAATTTGCAAAATTGAGAACGATTCAATTACCAAAAATAGGTTCAAAACGAAATCCCTGCCCATGTGGACATAGCAAAGCTAAAAACAATATGTAATTTGCCGGATGGAATTAGGTGCTCCCTAACAACTCATTGCAGATTCCAGGCAGACGGCGGAGTCAGATAACAAGGGATGGTAAACTATCGCTGATTCCAATCAAATTCAAGATTGGCTATTAATTTGATTGGAGCATTAAATCAGGAGTAGTCTGTAAAATACACAAATTAGTACAGAATTATATACTATTCTTTTTGGATAATTACATGTATTTTTTTGTAAGTTCATATTTTGTAAATTATTTAAATTGTAGAGTGCTCTCTGCCGAGAGCAAAGAGATTATAATTAAAATGAGGTTTATTTGCATGTGACGGAAAATAATCTACAGATCCCATACATATTGTACTCACAGGTAACCACTATTTATATTATTAAAGAAAGACCACAAAATGTTATATTTTTTTAATGGGCAACAACAACACGAATGTTGGCAAAATGAAAAAAAAAAAAGCAGTACCATATTTAACCAGTTCAAGGTCTGATCATATACGCCCAATTCCTGACCAGGCACATTTTTGGGAATTGTCATAGAATCCTTGACGAAGGCATCTGTCGAAACATACGTAGGGTGTGGCATCATACCAGCAGTGAGGGAGACACAGATGGGTGAGGATATTCAGTTCATTTACTTATTGCACATGTTTATTTGTCTCTATAGGAGTTTCTCCTGTTTGGTTCTATGTGACCTTATGTATAGAGTATATTTATATGATCTTATGTGATATTATTTAAAGCCCCAATAGATTTTATGATTATACAGAACCACCTGTAGCTCTTAAAGGGATCCTGTCACCTCCAAAACGCCCCTTAAACTACCAAAACATGTCCCTGCAGTATCCTATCACTAATCTCACACTCCTTTTGTCTCCTAAAAGCATCATGTGAAAGTGCATAAAAACGTTTTAATCTTACTCATTAGTTATTATAATTAGCAGGGGCTATATTCTTTAGCCCTTAGGGTGTGTTGTTTTGCAGCCTGAATGATCCACCTCTCTCTCTGTCTGTGCTGCAGGGATGTGGAGCTAAAGGCAGGACTAATGATTTGCATTCTGTGAGTGATAGAGAGGGGGGAGAGTAAAGCCTGCACAAGCAGAGCACACAGACAGAGAGAGGGTGGATCCTGGAGCCTGCAAAACAACACACCCTAAGGGTTAAAGAATATAGCCCCTGCTAATTATAATCACTAATGAGTAAGTATTAAAACGTTTTTATGCACTTTCACAGGATGCTTTAAGGAGACAAAAGGAGTGTGAGATTAGTGATAGGATGTTGCAGGGGCATGTTTTTGTAGCTTAGGAGGCGTTCTGGAGGTGACAGGATCCCTTTAAAGGAACTTGTCGCCAGGATTTTGCCATCCTATCTGAGAGAAGCATAATGTAGAGACAGAGACACGGATTCCAGCGATGTGTCATTTACTGAGCTGCTTGCTGTCATTTTGATAAAATTAGTGTATTTTCTGCTGCAGATTTAACAGTTTGTGAATATGCCAGACTACTGATAATCTCCAGATGATTAAACAATGATTTTATCAAAACTACACTGAGCAGCCCAGTAAGTGACACATCGCCGGAATCAGGATTTCAGGTCCTATATTATGCTACTCCCAGATTAGGTTGCAAACACCTGGTGACAGGTTCTCTTTAAAGTTCATAGACAAAGGTTGAGCCAGTCCTTTCATTTTTTGTCAAAACCATATATGTATACTAGATGGTGGTCCAATTCCAACGCATCGGGTATTCTAGAATACCTTGTAAACAGGAGTGAACTGCGTCACACTATGACTGACAGCCTTGTAAACAGGAGTGAAATGCATCACGCTATGACTGACAACCTTGTAAACAGCAGAGAAGTGCGTCACACTATGAGTGGCAGTTCAAATTGCGTGCCAACATACCAAGCTGTGCTCCAGTTCGTTGATTGGTTGCCGCCTGCCTCGACGACTAATCAGCACACTTGGGGCGAGTTTTAAAACACGCTTCGCTGATTGGTCGCCACAGCCGCGCCTGGCAGCAACCAATCAGCGAAGTGGAGCACGGCTTGGCAGGGTTTTGAATCCCGCGCCGCTGATTGGTCGCCGCTCTCAGGGGTGCGGGATTTATATTTCCCGCCAAGCTGTGCCGCTTCATTGATTGGTCACCACCGGCCGCGGCGACCAATCAGAGAAATAGCGCGACTTGGCGGGGGATTTGTGGGTGTTCCAATATGGCGGTCGGGGTACTACACCACTGCAAGCTGACGCCGGTCATCTCCCCGCAGGCTCGCCGCAGACCTCTGTGTGGCAGTAGATGAGCCGCAGCTACCGTCAGATCTCCCGACAATAGCCACAGCCGGACGCATGTATCCTGGTAATAGCGACACCGATGCGTCACTGTCGCCAGGTTTCAGCTTGATGCAAGTTTGGAATGCGTGCGGGTGTTTTGCATATGCTTCGCTCATTGGTTGCCGCGGCTGGCAGCGACCAATGAGCGTTGGCGCGTGATTTTCTGGACAGACAGACACGATTAGGCAATTATATAGTAGATACCTACAGCAGTGTCAGTGTACAGCAGTGTCGCTGTTCAGCGGTGTCTGTATGCAGCGGTGTCGGTGTGCAGCAGTATCAGTGTTGTGCGGCAGTGTCGGTGTGCGGCGCTATCAGTGTTGTGCGGCGGTGTCGGTGTACAGCAGTGTCGGTATACAGAAGTATCAGTGTTATGCGGCGGTGTCAGTGTGCAGCGGGTCGGTGTGCAGCACTATCAGTGTGGTGTGGCGATGTCGGTGTGTGGCGGTGTCGGGTGTACAGCAGTGTAGGTGTACAGCAGTATCAGTGTTGTGCGGCGGTGTTGGAGTGCGGTGGTGTCGGTGTGCAGCGGTGTCGGTATTCAGTCGCCGGGCAAGACTAATCAGCGGGGGCAGAATGGAGCGGGACAGGATGAAGCGAGCAAGGCAGGATGGAGCCAGCACTGCCGGTGTGCGGCGGTGTCAGTGTGAAGCAGTGTGTGGTGGTGTCAGTGCTGTGTGGAGGTGTTGGTGTGCAGCGGTGTCGGTGTTCAGTCGCCGGGTGAGACTAATCAGCAAGAGCAGAAAGGAGCAGGACAGGATGGAGCCGGCGGGGCAGGATGGAGGCAGGGGAAGGGGGGGGGGAGGGGCAGGATGGTGGGGGGGAGCAGGATGGAGTGAGCGGGGCAGGATGGAGCAAGCGGGGCAGGATGGAGCCAGCTGGGCAGGATGGAGCCAGCAGTGTCGGTGTGAAGTGGTGGCGGTGTGTGGCGGTGTCAGTGTTCAGTTGCCGGGCGAGACTAATCAGCAGGGGCAGAAAGGAGCGGGGCAGGATGGAGCCGGCGGGGAAGGATGGAGCCGGGGGGGGGGGGCAGGATGGTGGCAGGGGGCAGGATGGAGCGACGCGAGGCAGGATGGAGCGAGCGGGCCAGGATGGAACGAGCGGAGCAGGATGGAGCGAGCGGGGCAGGATGGAGCGAGCGGGTGCAGGATGGAGCGAGCGGGTGCAGGATGGAGCGAGCGGGTGCAGGATGGAGCGAGCGGGTGCAGGATGGAGCGAGCGGGTGCAGGATGGAGCGAGCGGGTGCAGGATGAAGCCGGGGGGGCAAGATGGAGCTGGAGGAGCAGGATTGAGCGAGGGGGCAGGATGGAGCCGGGCGGGCAGGATCCCCCTCGCCCCCCTCTGTTCTTACCTGTGGCTGTCTTGAGCGAAGCCAGGTGCTGAAGTCTGTGCAGCGGTCATGTGACAGGGCGGGCTGTGTGTTGTCACATCAGCCCGCCCTGTCACATGACCGCTGTACAGAGTGCGACTCTGTAGCTGGAGGCGTCGAGTGAGAACAGAGGGAGGTGGGAGGGAGGCGGACAGAGGTGAGAATGAGGGGGGTGAAGACGGAGCGGCCAGTACCAATGCCGCGGACTTCTGTGATAGCCATGGCCAGACGTGTGTATTCTGGCGATAGTAACACCTATGCGTCGCTGTCGCCAGGTTTCAGCTTGGTGCGAGTTTTGAATGTGCGTGGCTGTTTGCATACGCTGCGCTCATTGGTTGCCGCGGCTCGCGGCGACCAATGAGCGCTGGCGTGCAATTCCGGCCTCAGACAGACACAATTAAGCAATTATATAGTAGATATACTGTCTTTATTGTTTTTTCTGAACAAACTCTTGACATTTGATCTCCGCCTGCTAGCTATGCTGCCCTTTTCTGTGTGAGACTCATGTCGGAACCTTTGATTTAAATGATATGATTCTACTTTCTAATGAAGTGTTGTTTGGTTTGCATTTTCGTACATGAAGTTTAAAAAACTATTTTCTCATTGGGATATACCATAAGGTAAAAAATGTGTGTAACGTGTTAGCCAGTAGATATAAAAATATTAGAATCTGAGAGATCTCAGTTGTTGATACCTTTTAAAGTGATCCTGATCCCAGAAGACAACCCCACATCCCCTTCTTACCTACTCATGCAGCTTGTTATCCTGCTGCCATCCATCCCTGTTTCTTCCTAAACCGCGCTGGCGTTCTTTATAAATCATTATTTTCTAATATCATTCCTGCAGCTTCCTTGTAATGAGGAAGCTGCAACAGGCGGGCCTCTGTGCCGCTCTCCCCCGCCTTGACGGTAATTATGCACGCACCCATGTGCGTGGTAAACATCCCAGAGGCACCTCGCTTCATAGTAGGGGCGGTGAAGCCGGTATGACGTGAGTGAGGATACAGCAGATGAGGAGAGAGGACCCTGCCTGTGAGGGCTTACAGGCTGTATCTATAATTTGAAACTGAATTTGTGATGGTAGTTGGAGACTAATTGCTATGAGGTTTCCCATACAATAAACACACACCAAATGAGGGTTGACTGTGCTTTACTCTGAATAACACAATGACAGAAGCAGCAGAGTCATCCAAGAAATTATACAGCAATACTGAGCAGTATAGCTGTGAATCCAGCACTCAGACAAGCAAGCTAAAATTCAGGCAAAGGTTGTTAAAAATGCGTAAAAGACCCACTCTGGGACTGATGAAACAAGAATTTGTACATATATATATAGCTGATAGTTTTATACAAAGCACGCATTGTTTGCTGTAGTTTCAATGGTTGCATCATTTAAGCTGTTTCTAAAGCTGGGTCAAATCATTGATTGTTTTCTGCTTAAAGTTTAACTCCATGAAAATAAAAACATACAATGAGACACACGTCTTATAGAAAAGGAAATGGCACAAACAATCCCAATACAAACACAGACTAGTGGAAAGTGATTGGGACAAAATTTCCAGTTCCAAACTAAGTTGTCATCTGACAAAACCCCTCCTACCGTGTTCTTTAAATACATGCATGGGAAAAAAATAAAACTGGTGGGCACTTAGGTGGGCATCAGCTTTATTGATAGCCAAACTAGAGTAGTCTGCAATAATATTCTCTTCAATAAAGAAAAGGTTCTGAAAATCTGATGGACCTATAGGTTACTGGGAATTGTCAGGATGTGCTAACCAAATGGTATGTTGGAACAGTCATAGCCTCAGTTATAGAGGATGACATGATACTTGTGTCACCAATGCCTACAAAGCATGAATCCTCTAAAGAGAATTTAGTAGAGCTCCTAAAAAGATATGGATACAATTTATAGCCAATTGCATAATTGCATGTATTTTTGGCTAAAAATCAATTAAAATTATTGTGCTGCTTGCCTTCTGTAGCCTTTGTCTATTGGTAGATGCTGAAATCTAGATGTGGGGAACAGAGCACACAATAGGGTTATACCCTATGGAAGGAGAATGGGTAAGTGCTGGTTATGCTCATCTGGTGGAGTTCTGACAGGCATTACTCCTATGTAGACATGAAGAAAAACCAATGTCGCGGCCCATGGCTAGTGCATGAATCCTCCAGGAAATTGGAAATTGGATCCAGTTGAATGAAACATGTTAAGTGGGCACTGTTGCAGGAGTGAATTCATTCTTCAGGAATGAGTAAATTGATTCTTCAGCAATGATGACCAGGTTTTTTGGAAAATGTAAGTTATAAAATGTTTTTTTTTTCTTCAACTATTAAAGAGATCCTGTCACCTCCAAAACGTCTCCTGAGCTACCAAAATATGTCCCTGCAGCATATTATCACTAATCTCACACTCCTTTTGTCTCCTAAAAGCATCCTGTGAAAGTGCATAAAAACGATTTTATACTTACTCATTAGTGATTATAATTAGCAGGGGCTATATTCTTTAGTCACCAGGGCATGTTGTTTTGCAGCCTGAATGATCCACCCTGTCTCTGTTTGTGCTGCTGTGTTGTGGAGCTGAAGGCAGGACTAATGATTTGCATTCTGTGACAGAGAGGGGGAGGGCAATGCCTGCACAAGCAAAGCAGCACAGAGAGAGAGAGGCTGGATCATTCAGGCTGCAAAACAACACGCCCTAAGGGCTAAAGAATATAGCCCCTCCTAATTATAATCACTAATGAGTAAGTATTAAAAAATTTTTATGCACTTTCACAGGATGCTTTTAGTAGACAAAAGAAGTGTGAGATTAGTGATAGGATGCTGCAGGGACATGTTTTGGTAGCTTAGGAGGCATTCTGGAGGTGACAGGATCCCTTTAAACTATACTTATAGTTCAGACAGGGATGCTTAGGAACGTACTAGGAAGCTGCAGGGACAGATAGTGATAGCTTGGGTGGGGGTGGGCATAAAGTAGCTGACAGGTTCACTTTAAGTGCCAAAATGGATGACAGCTACGTATGGAAACAACCTTAGGGATGTTTACACCAATAACAAAAAAGTAAGGAGAGGGTAATTCAACTGGCAATAAGTTAAGAAGCTCACTGTCAGAAGGAAATCATTGACACATTCTCAGTTAACTCATTCGGACAGGGTGTAGGGACTCACCCATTTGACGAGTAACAGTTGTCAATTTAATAAAAAAATTAAAGAAGGAACAACAGAGGAATGGCACAGCATAGATTTGTACAAAAAAAGGCATCCCGGTATTGTATTTTTATGGAGTATACACATATTTACCAAGACAGATAAAACATAAGTGCTGACAGGTCCTCTTCAAAACATAAATGATTGCCTTCATCCGAGCATGTAATACTGATGGAAGCCAAAATTACACGTGAAATGTGCAACTCTGGATTCCTAGGAGGTTTATCAGCATTCACTGGGAGTAGAATTACTCCTTACTCACCTAAATCTTACAATCAGGATGCAACTTCCATAAGGCCAATACCTACAGCTTGCAGTAAGTTTACTCTATTAATAGCAGACTTATTTTTCATCAATAATATCCATTAAGGAGCACTGAAGACCTGGTAATAAATCATAGTGGCATATAACCTGAACAGCTCAGGTTATTTTATAGTGTGAATTCCCATGCCCATTAGAAGGATGCCAATTCTTCCTTCCTGTCTTGCTAACATATATTGCGGCACTGCTTGAAAATGTATTACAAGACACAGGAATCTCACTCTTAAGATGAACACTAATAAGTGCACCTAATACACAGCAGATAAAGGCAATGGCTGGAGGAGCATCAAGAACTGAATTTGATATAATCAGTCAAATTGTTTTGATGTAGCACATTAGTAAAGTGGTGGAGGGGTAAGTGGTGTATGTGTGTATGGGGGAAGATAGGGGAAAAGGCTAAATTCTAGGAGGGTGCACAATTTGACTTACTGACCCCACTTCTTCTTGGAGTGCAATAAGTAAGCCAAGAGCTTTCTTCAAGTATCTCCAACAGTCCCATGAGCAGCGAATGGGGCACATGAACGGCCACCACTACATTCTGACAGAGCATTCCAACCATTCTCCGCACCCCACTAATCCAAATATACTCTAGACCTTTTAAATGAATTATGTGTTAATTCCATTAAGATTGTCACTGTCAGATTGCTACAAAAACTACATATTGCACATCCAGAATAAAACTGTCAGCCATATACTTACAATCCGTAGATCTGAGGAGCAATTTCCAGCCTGTTGAGATGCATGTAGAGCTCAATGTCGTGTTTCTTCAATAACTGGTCTTGGATGTGATTCACCTTTGTCACGATAGCAATAGAAGGCCCCATGTCTTGAGGTCTGGCAAATGGCATGGTGGAAATCATTGCATCTTTCTCCTGCAGTGAGAAGAAACAAGCTGATTACCTTGAACTGCAGGCTCGCAGAAACATCGAACTTGTGACAGCTGCCTAATTGTCTATCTGTATGTTAGGTACATGGCTCCATTAATTCTTTACTAGGATAATGTTAGTGAAGCTTCCTAATGCCCTCAACAATGAAAGAATCCAGAGACATTGAACAGTGCCGTCCAAGGATTTTATATTGACTCATTTCCAATATTACATTTTTTTTATTCCACTTTGGTGGTACATGAGGTGAAGTTATCCCGTTGCTAACTTTAACCTGTACTGGATTAGACACCAGACAACCCCTTTAATACAAGAAGTCTGGAAACTGATTACATTGAAGTCTTTCAACTTCTCAGTAGTCTCTGATGGGGCCATCACACGCGTCAATGTCGTCAGCGATCTCATCGCTGGCGACATTGAAGGCTGATCGCTGGTGAGCTGTCACACAGGCAGACTCACCAGCGATCAGTGGACAAGCAACATCGTGGAAATTATTTAAATATCGTTTCCACGATGTCTTGCTCTCACTGCCAGGCTGTGGTAAGCGGGAGCAGGCTGGTAATCAAGGTATACATCAGGTATCTAGGCAGCGCGCGCTGCCTAGATACCCGCAGGTTACCATGGATACCAGCTCCCAGCGCTTGCTGAGAGGCGCTGGGAGCTGGCTTCTCGCTGTTCTCCCCGGTGTCACATGCAGAGCGATGCTGCGTGTCCACCGGGCGACCATCGGCAGGTTTTAGAGCAGGTTCTAAAACCTGGCGACCATCAACCAGCGATTTATCGCTGGTTGATGTGCCCTGTCACTCACGTCAATATCGCTGCAACGTCACGTGCAGCAGCGATATTGACGCGTTTGACGTCTCCATGATATCTCACAATCTCACATTGAAGTCTTTCAACTTATCTCCAGTCTTTAATATCTCACAATCTCTGGGTCAATGTCAGAATAAAGTGCTAGCAGGGGAACCGTATACACTACTAGTGCCAGGTTTGTCAGTACATGCCAAGGACATCTTTTTTTTACCTCAAAACACTTATGCCTCTAATCAATAAATGATAAAAAGTTGAGGAACTTTTTAATACATTTTCAAGATCTTTGAATGCGATCAGAGAACAAAACCTATTTAATAGCCAAAAGGACAAATTCATCAAAGTTTTTAACTAGGAATTGGAGCTGAAATATTAGAAATTCAAGGCTGCAGTTTTTCAAATAGTAATCCCCAAGGTTATGGAGTATCTATGAATGGTGGGAGACAACAGGGAAAAAAAGAGGGGGCGCAGATCTGAGTGTAACGTATCAGTAGTTCTATATGTTATCAAGATTATAAGCGCTCACCTTTATATGGTCTGAAGTATAGGAGTAGCCCCGGCACACTAATATCATGAAAATAGTGTCTTTGCAACGACAGTTTTTTTTGTTGTGATTTTATTTTTGTGAAAAAGGTGGTGTTACATGGTCTGGACTTCCTTCCATGAACTGAGCCGAGAGGAGATGGAAAAAAATCACATTCCGCTGAACACTTTGCACTGTTTAAACAGTCCCTCATCGCCTTCAAGAATGCTCTTGCTACAGCCAAACAAACCTTCTTCACATCCCTAATAACCTCCCTGGCCAAATCCCAAACAACTTTTCAAAACCTTCAATTCCCTACTCCGCCCGCCCGCTCCCCCTCCATCTCCCCTTTTCTCTGCTGAAGACTTTGCCTCCTTCTTCAAAGAAAAGATTGAGAGAATCAGAGGCAGCTTTGATCCACTGTCCCCACAGCCTCCCCTCTCGCCTATACTGCCCTCTCCTTCCATCAACTGCTTCCCCCACATAACTGAAGACCAGCTCTCCTCCATCCTGTCAAAATCACACCTCACCACCAGCGCCCACAACTGCTCCCATCCCACCTCATTCCCAACCTCTCCTCCGTCATCATTCCAGCCCTGACTCATCTTTTCAACCTATCACTCACCACTGGCACCTTTCCCTCAGCCTTTAAATACGCCTTGATCACACCCATCCTCAAAAAACCCTCCCTTAACCCCATGGCTGTCTCCAACTACCGCCCTATATCTCTCCTCCCCTTCGCCTCTAAACGTCTTGAACAGCACGTCCACTCTGAGCTGTCCTCTCACCTCTCCTCCTGCTCCCTCTTCGACCGCCTGCAATCCAGCTTCCACGCCTCCACTCCACTGAAACAGCACTGACCAAAGTCACCAATGACCTACTGACTGCCAAAAGCAAGCACCACTACTCTGTCCTCCTCCTCCTCCTCCTCGACCTGTCCGCCGCCTTTGACACTGTTGACCACTCCCTTCTACTTCAGATTTTGGAATCTCTTGGCATCACGGACCTTGCCCTCTCTTGGATCTCCTCATACTTAACGGGCCGGACCTTCAGCGTCACCCACTCCCACACATCCTCCTCGGCCTACCCCCTATCTGTCGGGGTCCCCCAGGGCTCGGTGCTAGGACTGTTACTCTTCTCAATCTTTTCTCTCGGCCTAGGGCAACTCATTGAGTCCCATGGCCTCCAGTACCACCTCTATGCCGACGACACCCAAATCTACCTGTCTGGACCTGACATCGCCTCCCTACTATCCAAAATTCAACAATGCCTGTCCGCAATCTCTTCCTTCTTCTTTGCTCGCTTCCTTAAGCTCAACATGGACAAAACCGAATTCATTGTCTTCCCCCCAAGTCGCTCCCCCTCACTTCCTGGCCTATCCATCGTCATAAACGACTGCTCTCTCTCCCCAATACCCCATGCCAAGTGCCTCGGAGTTATCCTTGATTCTTCCCTCTCCTTCAAGCCGCACATCCAAGCCCTCGCCACCTCCTGCCGACTCCAGCTTAAAAACATCTCTCGGATCCGCGCTTTCCTTGACCACGACACCGTTAAAACCCTTATTCATGCTCTCATCATCTCCCGCCTCGACTACTGCAATCTCCTGCTCACCGGCCTCCCCGCTAACTCCCTTTCACCTCTCCAATCCATCCTGAACTCCGCTGCCCACCTAATCCAGCTGTCTCCCTGCTACTACCCTGTCTCCCCCCTCTGCCAAGCCCTTCACTGGCTCCCTGCTTCCCAGAGATCCTGGTTTAAAACACTAACCATGACATACAAAGCCATCCACAACCTGTCCCCTCCATACATCTCCGACATGGTTTCTCTGCGATGGGGGAGGGAGTGGGGAGACACACAGGTGACGATTCCGTTTCGGAGCACCTGCCCCTTCTACGGACCTAGTTGTCCGTAGAAGGGGCAGGTGCTCCGAAACGGAATCCGTAAAGAGGACTCTGAAAGAAAAAATAAAAAAGTTCTGCTCGGTGAGTGCCGCATTTTTTCTTTATTCAGGACATATATTTTAAATCAGGAGTTATGTCATATAGGTCTTCATTATTTTTATCAGGTCTGCCGGAGATCAAATACCTGGACTGGATAAGGGCTTTTTTATTGCTTGGTAAAAATATCCAGAGAGGTCCAAAAAGAGAAGCAGTTATTGTCTTGAAGACACAAGGAAAAACATACAAAAAGATTAAAAAAAAGGCATTGAATGTCCATAGAGATACAGTTGAGGGCAGAGTTTAAAGTTAAAGCGAACCTGTCACCCCCCCCGGGCATCAAAAGCTCTAATAGCCACCTTCTGCAGCACTAAGGCTGCATTCTGAGAAGGTGCCTATAGGCTTTTGATGCCCTTTCTAGTATGAAATATTAAGTTAGGTAAATGCTCACTCTTCTGCAGATTAAAGACCGGGAGGCGGGGTTTCACGCTCCTCCGGCCCGCCCCCTCTTGTCAATCATTGTGCGCGCCTGCTGCTGTCTCCCCTCAGTGTGGAAAATGAAACGCGCGTCTCCGTTCTCATGCACGGTAGCCGCGCATGCGCTGTGCGCCCGGTGTCGACTTCCTGGACACCGGGCGCACAGCGCATGCGCGGCTCCGTGCATGAGAACGGAGACGCGCGTTCATTTTCCACACTGAGGGGAGACAGCAGCAGGCGCGCACAATGATTGACAAGAGGGGGCGGGCCGGAGGAGCGTGAAACCCGCCTCCCGGTCTTTAATCTGCAGAAGAGTGAGCATTTACCTAACTTAATATTTCATACTAGAAAGGGCATCAAAAGCCTATAGGCACCTTCTCAGAATGCAGCCTTAGTGCTGCAGAAGGTGGCTATTAGAGCTTTTGATGCCCGGGGGGGGTGACAGGTTCGCTTTAAAAGAACTCTGGCTACACTACCTGGACATGAAAAGAAAGTAGCCATCATCAGCGGACACCAGGTCACTGAGGATGCAACAGGCAAGAGGTCTGAGCAGGCACTGAGATCTTAGTTTGCACAACTAGGTTGTGAATACAACATCCATTTATGGGAAGGGGGTTAGAAGTGACTTTTTATGTTGAAAAATTAAGAACCTAAATTTGCCACTGAACTTAAATAATATTGATTCAAACTGTACTTTGAACAGTCAGCTGAAGAGTAACGAAAAAATAGAGGTGAGGTTTATATGCAATCCAATATATAATGTTTCGGTCAATAGCTTAGACCCTCTGCATATAGAGGAGGCACTCAATATAGAGAAGCGCTGGTGGTAAGGCAGGATGACGGCAGTGGTCAGGTTGCTCACCACTGTGTAATGCTGTCTTATCACTATCCCTTCTCTATCACGCACACCTCTTCTATATGTAGTAATAATAAAAATAATAATAATAATAATAAAAAATATTTATTCATTTTGTTTTTTTGTATAATAGACCAGCACAGCTACCATGTTTTTGGAAAAGTTTCCTTTCTAAAAATTTTTAAAAAGAATATATTGTCACCCAGAACAAGCAAAACGTTAAAAACATGTTCTCTACTGGATAAATCCTAAATCAAATTCAGCCATGTACACTAGAGCAAGAATAAGTGAAATTACAATGTTAGACATCATGGCTGTTATAAAGCTGATGGCAGAAATTCAAATGGCAACTCTCTGCCTTGAGGAAACACTAAAAGAAATCTTGAAAAAAAAATGTGCTAGCCAGTAACGGTTACTTTTGTGGACCAAGCAGGGGGAAATATGATGGAGTCACTCAATTCTGAGGAATAAATGATGGAATCACCCTTGAATTTCCATTCCCAAAACTAACACCTGCATCAAATTATTATTATTATTTATTTATAGATCACCATTCATAAGATCTGATCGTTAGTCTGCATCTAAAAAGGAATGATCACACCTTGGAGAGCTGTTGCATTAAGTGGACTGACATGAATCATGGCTCCAACACGAGAGATGTCAATTGAAACATAGGAGAGGTTATCAAACTCTTAAAAGAGGGTAAATCAACACGCAATGTTGCAAAAGATGTTGGTTGTTCAGTCAGCTGTGTCTAAAATCTGGTCCAAATACAAACAATATGGGAAGGCTATTAAAGGGAAACATACTGGTAGACCAAGGAAGACATTAAAGGTCAAGACCGGAAACTTAAAGCAATATGTCTCCAAAACAGGAAATGCACAACAAAACAAATGAGGAACGAATGGGAGGAAACTGAAGTCAAAGTCTGTGACTGAACTGTAAGAAACCGCCTAAAAGAAATGGGATTTATAAAGATGAGCGTCTGAAGAGAACATGCAAATTTCCACAGTCATTGATGATATGGGGCTGCTTGTCAGGTAAAGGCACTGGGGAGATGGCTGTCATTACATCTTCAATAAATGCCTAAGTTTACATTGATATTTTGGACACTTTTCTAACCCAATCAATTGAAAGGATGTTTGGGGATGATGAAATCATTTATCAAGATGATAATGCATCCTGCCATATTGCAAAAACTGTGAAAACATTCCTTGAAAGAAGACACATAAGGTCAATGTCATGACCTGCAAATAGTCCAGATCTCAATCCAATTGAAAATCTTTGGTGGAAGTTGAAGAAAATGGTCCATGACAAGGCTCCAACCTGCAACGCTGATCTGGCAACGGCAATCAGAGAAAGTTGGAGCCAGATTGATGATGAGTACTGTTTGTCACTCATTAAGTCCATGCCTCAGAGACTGCAAGCTGTTCTAAAAGCCAGAGGTGGTGCAACAAACTACTAGTGATGTATTTGAGTGTTTTTGTTGTTGTTTCATCATGATTCATAATTTTTACCTCAGAATTGAGTGATTCCATAATTTTTCCCCCTTGGTCTACAGAAGTAACAGTTACTGGCTAGCACATTTTTTTTCAAGATTTCTTTTAGTGTTTCTTCAAAGGCAGAGAGTTGCATTTGAAAATGTCTTTAGTTTTGTGCCTGTGTCTGTGATCTGCTTTTTTTCTACAAAATTAAACAACTGAATGGACATCCTCCGAGCCGGGTGATTCCATAATTTTTGCCAGGGGTTTATAATAGTCTTGCTATTGGGCAAAACACTAAAATGTTTGACAAACTTTGGGCACCCTGGGAAGATAGTAATGATTGGTAATACTGCGATGGTGAAGAGAGTGGACGAAGGTTGTGAGGGTCTGAGCAATCTGAGAATATGAAACATGAAATCTAAGTGTACAACTGTACTATAGGACTTTATGCCGCAATAACAGAGGGTAAGAACGATTCTGGGAGAGTAATTGCTGTCTGGGAGGAGGGGGTGGGGAATTTTAATGGGATCACAGATGTTAACGGAATAATCAATGTGAATTTTGATGTATATTAAATGGTTTTATACTTTTGTTTAATAAAATATATCAGATTAAAAAAAAATAAATAAATAAAACCATTGGCAAAAAATGCTTTTTACCCAAAAATACATAAATTTCAGTGATAATCCACTGAAACGTGTCCATATCCTTTAAGGCAAATGTTATTATTTGCTTTAGACCAGGGGTGGGGAGTCTCAGGCCTCAGGGCCGAATGGCCTTCAATGACTTTTTATGGCCCCCGGGCAGATTCTGGGGATCCGCATTGCTCAGGCTGGCAGAAGCGTTTTGCCCACTGCCTCCAGCTGTCCAGTGATCTCTATGCCCCAGCCTCAGCCTTCCCAGTATATATATGCTCCCAGCCTCTCCTGTGATGTCTAGGGCTCTAGCAAACCTGAAAAAGCAGTTTAGAAGCAACATGACCAATATCACATGACAAAGAGAAGCAGCCCCAGCCACCACAGTAGGAGTGAGGTGATTGTTTAACAAATATAGGGGTAATTTTCAAGTTGATTATTTTGTACAGCCCTTGAAGGATTGTAGAAATTTCCAATTGGCCCCGGCAGAAAAATGGTCCCCGCCCCTGGACCAAAAACAAGCAAGAACTATTGTTATTATATGAGGTACAAACTAAACAGGCGATTATAAAGATCTCAATATAATATTGCTTATTTATTTTTTCTTGTGGCTTACCACTGAATTGAATGGCTAGAAAATGATGGTTTGAGCTAAGCAATTAAACAAAAGAAAATCATAAAAAACACAGAAATACAAATTCGACCTTCCAGTGTGCTGGAGCTTGATCTTACCTTGCGAGAATCGTGTTCATATGTGGAAAACCAAGGCTCAGCGCTTCCATGAGGTTTGAAAACAAAGCACTAGAACGAGTAAGAAGATGTAATAAACAAGTGAGAACTCTGCCGAACACAATGGTCAACCTGCACCAGAGAGACATTGTATAATAAGCCCCACATTTCGCCAAGAAACGGGATATATTGGTAGGTTATCATTCACCTCACTTAGGTAAATTCATTGTTTAATAACTCCATATATTGTCAAAAGACCCCTTTGGTAGCAACCGGAAAAACTATTTTGTTATTAAAATGATGCTGGAGTATGAAAACCAAATTTCTTAAAACCCAAAATCCTCAAGGGGCACTGTTATGTAATAGTAAAGTCACATGGCAGTTATTCTTCTGTAATAAAACAGAGATGTAGCTTGGTATACCTTAAAGGGAATCTGTCAGATGGATTTTGCTATGGAATCTGATAGCAGCAATATGTAAGGGCAGAGAACCTGATTCCAGGGATGTGTCACTGCTTGGTGTAGTTTTGATGGAATCATTGTTTTGTACGATGTAGATGTAGGACTTCGGAGCTGTGTATAACCCGCCCACACCGTGACTGGAAGCTTCCTGTGTCCACTGTGAAGTGTCAGCAGTCTGCCAATCAGTGGGGGAGGCAGAGTTACACAGATGAGCTTGACTAGCCTGCACCTGAAGGCCAGTCAGGCAGTGATAATCTCCTGTTGATAATACACTGACTGTACTGACATTACAGCACACATCCCTAGACACTCTCACCTCACATTCTGATATTCTGAGATAAATAGAAAAAACCTGTTGACAGATTCCCGTTAAAGGGGTCCTCTAGAAAGGAAAAACTGTTAAGTAATAAGGGAAATTCCTAAATACAGTATATCACAAAAGTGAATACAACCCTCGTATTTTTGTAAATATTATATTATATCTTTACATGGGACAACACTGAAGATATGATACTTTCATGCATTGTAAAGTAGTCAGAGTACAACTTGTAAAGCAGTGTAAAACAAAAACAAAAAAACAACCACTGCCTTGCTAAAGAAACTGAGGGTAATCATGCTGGACTGGTCAAGTATATCTTAAGACATAAACCCTTATTGAGCATCTGTGGGTCATCCTCAAACAGAAGGTGGAGGAGCACAAAATCTCTAACACTCACCATCTCAGAGATGTCGTCATGGATGGAGGAGTGGAAGAGGATTCCCGTGGCTTCTGTGTAGCTGTTAACACTCTTGGGGAACGGAGTTTACAAGGCAGTAATTGGAAATAATGAAAATATTTAACATAAAATATTGACCCTTTTGCACAATTTGGCCATTTTCACTTAAGGGTGTACTCACTTTTTTTGCCAGCGATTTAGACATTAATAGCTATGTTGAGTTAAGTAGAGGACACATCAAATTTACACAGGTATACAAGTTGTACACTGAATACTTGAATACTTTACATTGTATCAAAGTGTCATGTCTTCAGTGATGTCCCATGAGAAGATAATACAATACTGTAGATTTAATAGGCAAATCACCATTGTTTTGCTAAAGGAGATAATCACTACAAAATTAAAATGACTGCCATCTTGTTGAACTGAAAGGATATTAATTTTTGATGATAATGCTTGTGAACATGTGCAGTTGGAAGCTCCATTTCTACCACCTGGAGATTCCCATACAATGTAATGTGATTTAGATAAACAGGGTGGACAGCAGGGTGAGCAGCCTCTTCTTACCTCAGCAGCCCTGGTATTGGGAACACATCTTCCTGTGAATAAAGGGAAGGGAGACTCTCCCAATGGCATATTTTCATAGACACCTGTCCTATTAATAATCTCTTTCAGTGTAACAAGGTGGAGGCCATTTGAATTGTATAGTGATTATTATCATCCTAAGCAAAACTATTGTGATTTGCTAATAAAAAGTATTTAGGAATTTATTTACAATAACAAGTTGTGTTTCTTTCTATTCCCACAGAATCCCTTAAACATGGAGCAAAGAGTTTCCTAAACCAGAGATGGACCATAAATAGCAGTATAGAACAGGCTCATAGCGTGGAGTATATAGAATTTAATGTAGGTTTGTAGTGAATGTAAAGTCACCTGCAGCGTAAAGAGCAGAGGTGTGAGCCAGAAGAGAAGGAAGCAGTTCATTAGGGCCACTTCATTTGTTAAAAATGCAAACTAAAAACCAAACAGATTAACTTTTTACTTACCGTATATACTCGCGTATAAGCCGAGTTTTTCAGCCCAAAAATTGGGCTGAAAAGTACCCCCCTCAGCTTATATGCGAGTCATATACTGCATCAGCCCCCCGCCACCCCCATCAGTATACAGGCCCCCCATTAGTATCCAGGGCCCCCCCTTGCTCCGGAAACGTGTAAAGTAAAATCATTATACTTATCACTGTCCTGTCGCCGCCGTCCCCGCCGCTGCCATCGCGATCCTCCGGCTTCATCCGTCTTCTTCCGGCTTCCTCTGGTCGGCACAGGCAATGACGTCATTGTCTGCGCCACAGGAGGAAGCCGGAAGACGCTGGATGAAGACGGAGGAGCGCGATGGCGATGGCAGCGGCGGGGAAGGTGGCGACAGGACAGTGATAAGTATAATGATTTTACTTTACAGGTTTCCGGAGCAAGGGGGGGGGGCCCTGGATACTAATGGAGGGGGCCTGTATACTGATGGGGGTGGCGGCCGGGCTGCTGCAGTATATACCTCTGGGGCTGCTGTATTCTACCACTGGGGCTGCTGTATACTACCACTGGGGCTGCTGTATATACCTCTGGGGCTGCTGTATACTACCACTGGGGCTGCTCTATATACCGCTGGGGCTGCTGTATACTACCACTGGGGCTGCTGTATATACCTCTGGGGCTGTTGTATACTACCACTGGGGCTGCTGTATACTACCACTGGGGCTGCTGTATATACCACTGGGGCTGCTGTATATACCTCTGGGGCTGCTGTATACTACCGCTGGGGCTGCTGTATACTACCACTGGGGCTGCTGTATACTACCGCTGGGGCTGCTGTATACTACCACTGGGGCTGCTGTATACCACCACTGGGACTGCTGTATATACCTGTATACTACCACTGGGGCTGCTGTATACTACCACTGGGGCTGCTGTATATACCTGTATACTACCACTGGGGCTGCTGTATACTACCACTGGTGCTGCTGCTGTATATACCACTGGGGAGGCTGCTGTAACACTGCTGGGGCCTGTATATACCACTGGGGAGGCTGCTGTATACCACACTGCTGGGGGCTGTATACTACCACTGGGGAGGCCTGTATACCACTGGGGGGGCCTGTATACCACACTGCTGGGGGCTGTATACCTGTGCTGGGGTCCACCCTCGGCTTATACACAAGTCAATAGGTTTTCCCAGATTTTGGGGGCAAAAGTAGCGGGGTCGGCTTACACACGGGTCGGCTTAAACACGAGTATATACGGTAATTAGCGCTTTAATCCTACAAGTTGCCGCACCTCACCCTGGCTTTCACCCTCTCTAGCCAGAAAAAAAGGATTCTTAATTGATATTCTACTACTAAAAATAGTTTATTAAAGTGTGCTACTTTCAACCACCTCAATATACTATTTTTAGTAGTAAAATATAAATTAAAAACCAAACAGTGTGCTGCTTTTTTTTTACTGCAGCACTGGTGTAATTCATATATTCAGTGTTTGAGAGTGCAGAGGTCTTTTGATAATAGTTTCTATTGATTCTTTGATAGGGCGTTGATCCAGGGAACTAGTCTGATTGCTGTATATGGAGTCAGGAGGGAATTTTTTCCCCCAATGTGGAGCTTAGTGTTTGTCACATGGGTTCTTTTTGCTTCCCCTCGATCAACATGTTAGGGTATGGGTTGAACTAGACGGACTAAAAGTCTACCATCAACCTTAAAAAATATGAAGCTACTATTTTTTTCGGACTATAAGACAAACTGTTTTCCCCCAAATTTGGCGTCACATAGTCCGGTGACTACCACAAATCTGTCAGGTTTTGGGGGGGGGCATCGGTGATGGAGCAGTTCATTGGAGGCAGGGACCGGTCAGCAGCAGCAGCAGGAGCAGGCCTGCCGGTGACCACGTGGACCCACTGATTAAGCTCATTTCATATGCTCTGCCCTCCTCCACCCATCACCTCTCAGCACTGAAGACGGCACTGAGAGGTTAGCGGGGGAGCGGCGCATATTATATTAGCTTACACGTCAGGCCCATGTGATCAACTGATCGCGTGTGTTTGCAATTAGAGACAGTGGATATTCATCACTTCCCCTTCACCTGCGTAGGAGCAGTGAATATCCTGGCAGACAAATGATAATACTCACCGTCCATTGCCACGTCCAGCTTTCATCCTGGCAGCTGAGCTGGCAGCATGTGGAGCTCGGCGCATGACTGTGAAATCATGCACTGTGTGCCTACATGCTGGCAGTGCGCAGTTGCTGGCATGAGAACGGGATGTCGATCTGCAGCAGGGGAGCAATGAAGTGGTGAGTAAAATTATTTATTATTTTAAATGTACACCGTGGATGGGGCCATATACCAGGATGGCGCATATACCAGGATTAGGGCCATATACCAGTATTAGGGCTATATAACAGGATGGGGTTGGAAGCATACATCAGGATGGGCCATGTACCAGGATGAGTTCATAAAGCAGGATGGGTGGCCATATATACCAGCATAGGGCATATACCAGGATAATGACAATATATCGGGATGGGGCTATATTCCAGGATGGGGGACATTAGTACCAAATATCTGGATATTAGAGCCATAGCAGTGTCAGCAACAGATCCTCCTTCTATATCAGTGCCTCATGATCACATTTTTTGCGTCAATTTTTTTCCTATTTTACTCCCTTAAAACCTGGGTGCATCTTATGGTCCAATGCGTCTTCTAGTCTGAAAAATACGGTATGTGTTTGTGTGGGTTTCCTCCAGGTGCCCCAGTCTTTTTCCATACTCCAAAGACATTTAGATTTGTGAGACCCAATGGGGACAGTGATAACAATGTCATTAAAGCGCTGAAGAATATGATGGCTCTGTAAGCTGGCAGATGGTCTTACACACACTCATAATCTGCTCATATTTTTATGTGTGCAGTAATAATGTATTTGTTTGCAAAGTGTTGTTGCATTATGTTTGTATTAATATCCCACATAATAGGGCTACCTAGGCAAGCCCAACACCCTTCAGACTGCTAGGGAATGTTATTATTTAAATACATTAAACAGTATAGTATCGCTAAGATTTCTGACTTACTAGGCGTCATGTTCCAAGAAATCAGGATTCAACAGAATTTTCATTTCCTCACTAGAAAAAAACACGTATTATTAATGTCTTTTATTCTGTGCACCATAATGCCAATACATTTTATGATTGAAAAATATGCATTTTTGAGTTGTTTCTCTTGGAACATGTAAAATAAAAAACAGGTTTTTCTTCTAAACACTTATAACAGTCATTAATCTTCAGACTTACTGAAGAACAAATGAGGCAACATTCATCAGTTGGTGGAGTCATTGGCATTTATTATTGCCAACTAAGCAAGCAACTTGCAGTCAGATTACTCCCAATAAATAAACTGTGTTTTATATACAGAGCTAGGACAACAAAGTGAATGTCATCTACAGGTTTCACTAGGTCGCCCACCTCGACAATTTGTTAAAGGTTCGAAGAGGCATAAAAAGAAAAGGATTGCTCATGCCGCGCCCTTTCAAAATGTCCCTGGTCCCCCGCTGGTCTCCACTTACTCCTCCTTGTTGACACACAGCTTGGAGCCTCTCAGCCAATCACTGGCCTCAGTGGTCACAATTAATGAGTCTATTTAACCCTTCGGAGTACTATTTTGTAATGATGGGATTTACTAGTACAGTTGTTGTGGACAAAAGTTTCGAGACTGACACAAATTGTGGTTTTCACAAAGTTTGCTGCTTTAGTGTTTTAAGGTCTTCAGTTGTTTTCTATGGAATACTGAAGTACAATTATAAGCAGCTCATAAGTTTAAAAACATTTAATTGTTGGATACATTACGTTTATGCAACAATTCAAAATGTACAGTGCTGACCCTTATTTTCAAAGGCATTTACAATTCTCCCTGGCATGCTGCATTTCAGCTTCTTGGACAACTCCTGACTGATGCCCCAGTCTTTCCTAATCAGTGGTGCAAGTTTATTGCAATTCTATATTTTCATTCACCTGCTTTTTGAGGGCAGCATGTTCTCAAAGGGATTGAGATCTGCAGAATTCCCTGGCCACGGAGCCAAAAATTCAATGTTTTATTCACTGAGCCACTTAATTGTCACTTTTGCCTTGCGACATTGTGCTCCCTTATGATGGAAAAAGTATTGTTTATCACCAACCTATTCTGATTGTGAGCCCAATGGGGACATTGAGGATAATGTCTATAAAGTGCTGCGGAATATTATGGCTCTTGAGGCGATTTACTCACTGAGTGTGTTGCAAAACACTCAAAGGGTAGCGGGATTGAGGCAAACAGGCACATTTTTTCCGTAAAACAAAGCCCAGCAGTTTATTAACATATCAACCGCATACAGTGCACAGTCTATTTACATCAATTGAACATTAGTGACATACCAGTTTGTTCCAATGGTGGATATGCTCACCTGGCATTTACTTTCATAGTTCAGTACAGTGTTTCTTTGCAGGCTTCACAACCCACACACACTGCCCTCACAGTCCACCGTTCAGGAAACTGCCTCACTGGGTCACCAACTCCTGTTGGTTCCAGACCCTCAACAGGACTGAAGCTTCTTGAACATAGAGACATTCCAGGCATCCCCATGGTCTCCTCACTGCATGTCTTCCAGGACACCAGCCACTTCCAAGCATTCCAACTCAGGTACCTTCCAGGACAATGGCTGCTCCAAATACTAAGAGCAAGTCCTCACAGGTTCTACCAGTTTCTCCAGACATCCATGGTCTCTCAGACAGCCCACATGTGCTCATACAAACACACATCATAAGGTATGAGCCATATCCACATCTCAGTAACTTGCAAATTTAGCCCTTATGGCACCACAAATCTCATAGTGACCTTTCTAGGTTTCTATTGCAGAGCATAACTTGCTGAACTACAAGTCTCAGCATACATATTTGCAATGCAGCAAGCCGCTGCATCACCCTCTATATAAGCAAAGCATAAAAAATAACAAAAAATGATGTCAGCATTCTTAGGCAAAACAATGAGTAAGTCACCACTTTGTATGATCTCAGCATGCTTTACTGTTGGGGACGCTTTCCGCGTTGCTTGCTGGATGGTGTCCTCTCCCACTTCACTGCTTCCTCCCTCCATGCTTCTACTAATAAGCCAGCAGCAGATGTAATATTATCTCCTGACATTGCTGCTGGCTTATTACTAGAAGCACAGAGGGATGAAGCAGTGAAGGTGGGAAAAGGAGCCAGCATATACAGGGGCCTGTCAGTGGAGCAGGCACAGGGCCCTCCATATTGGGGGGGAGAGAGGTGTCAGTGCACACAGGACCCCCTGCTAGAAGGGGGGCACAGGGTCCTCCCTGTTTAGGGCATGGGAGAGGAGTCAGTGCAAACAGGACCCCCTGTAAGGGGACAGGCACAGAGCCCACCTTGTTGGGGAGAAGAGAGAAGTCAGCACACACGGGACCCCCTGCTAGAGGGGAGAAGGAACAGGCCCCTCTCTATTTAGGGGGTGGGAGAGGAATCACTGTTCATGGAGCCCCCTGCCAGGGGGGAAGGTACAGAACCCCCCTGTAAGGGGGAGAGAAACCAGCACTTAAAGAGCTCCCTGTCAGGAGGGGAAGGTACAGGACCCACCTTACAGGGAGAGAAGGAGACACAGCATACAGGGTCCCCCTGTCAGCCCACCGACTGTATCATATATGCGCAGCCCACAGCTTCTACATTATATATATATATATATATATATATACGCAGCCTGCAGCAGCCTCTATACTATATATACACAGCTCGCAGCCTCTATATTATATATATGCAGCCCTCCCAGCAGCCTCTATACTAGGAGTAGGGAACCCCAGGTCTCGAGAGCCGCACAGGTTTTCAGGGTTTCCTCAGCATTGCACAGGTGTTGGAATCATCACCTGTATATACAATGCTAGAGAAAGGGCCATTATGAACCGTCATGGGCCAATAAACAAAAAGAAGTATTGAACCAGAAATGATGAGTGCTGTGCGTTTTTGATATATTATACCCTGTCTCCCCTAAAATACAGTGCTGTGCAAATTAATTGAGATAGTCTTTTTTTTTGTTTTTCTTGCATTAGTTTTATTATTACTGATAAGTGTTTTATGAGTTCTTGGTGTCGCTTCCCTTTTTCTTCCACATTTCCCTTTTCATTTTAGAGAAAACGATTCAGTTTCATTTTGTGTGTGCGAATTATTCTTGAAACGGTAGATTTTCCAATACCAACGGTGGAAGCGATTTCTCTTACGATCAGACTTGTATGTTCATTAAGAGTAATAATTCTAGACCTCTTCCGTGGAGTAACATCCATTTTTACAGGCACGAATCACACTGAGAGAAAAAGTACACTAAGGCCATGTGCACACGTTGAGTATTTGATGAGTTTTTTACCTCAGGATTTGTAGACAAAACCAGGAGTGGAGGAATCAGAGGAAAAGTGTAATAGAAACACGTCACCACTTCTGGATTTATCACCCATATCCTGGTTTTGGCTACAAATTCTGAGGTAAAAAACTCATCAAATACTCAGCGTGTGCACAAGGCCTTAACCACTCCTCACAGAAACAAGCTCTCAGCTGAAGCTGAGGGGGCAGCTGGCTGTTATTTTCTGACTAAAACCAGTCAAACCACATTTTGCTACTCAAGATTGTACACTCACACCTGTGCAAAGCAGTTAAAACTTGTTTGAATCACTGACTGGTAACCAACTTATGATTTTATTTAAAAAAATGCTTTGTCCCAATTAATTTGCACAGCACTGTAAAAGGGGGGGGGGGATATTGCATAGGAATATTGGGGGCTGCAAGGGGATGATGGGCATATATATATTAGCATAGAGGCTGCGGACTGCGTAAATATAGTATAGAGCAGGGGTAGGGAACTCCAGGCCTCGAGAGTCGCACACAGTGCAGGTTTTCAGTATTTCCTTAGTATTGCACAGGTGATGATTCCAACCCCTGTACAATGCTGAGAAAAACCTGAAAACCTGCACAGTGTGTGGCTCTCGGAGTTCCCTGGAGTTCCCTACCCCTGGTATATGTATACATATATATAGATATACAAACACTGTGTATATATATATATTGTGTTAAAGAGGCCCAGTGACTAACGCCCGGGGTCCAAAAAAATCTGGAACCAACCCTGCTACAGACAATCATTCTTCCAGATGTCCCAACAAGTCTGCACAGGTTTTCATCAGGAAAAATAACTTCCCACCAGTACTCTGCAGTCCAATCCTGTACATCCTAAATACGTCTGTTCTTGATTTTTTTTTTTCAAAAATCTTTATTTATGGAAAGATACGAACAATTGCACAAATACAAATCCATATGCATAGGGCAGGATTGAAACATTCAGTCATAATGCTTAACATATAGCATCCTCCTTATATGCGAGAGTAATGTAGAGGCTGCAAAAACTATTTGCTTGATTTTTTTTTATTGGAGAGACGTGACTTCTTTATGGTTCTTCTTAACCAGCCTCCAAAAGCATTCACATTACTGTGTGTGCAGTGCATTGGCACCTGTGTGTTGCAATTACTGAAGCAAGCTCTCCAATGGTATTGAAATTATCCAGCAGCTGAATCCTCTTTAGTGGGAGAACTGTCATTTAATGTATGTTATTGTACACTTTAATTGCTATGAAGAAGGCTGCAAAGTGGTTATCCAGTCTAAAATAACAAGTCTGCAGTCACTCTATATGACTGCAGACTTGTAAATCCTCACATTGCACACAGCCTGTGCCAGGAACAGCAATCACGTGACTGCAAATATGTGATGTGCATACTCCGCTCAATATACTTGCATTGAGCGAGATGGCACCTATGTAGCTGAATTCTGTCCAATAGTATTCATGTCGCATACTTGCAGCCAAGTGACCACCATTCTCGGGTCTGACACCGAGAGAATGCTCATAGCGCACAGTGCATGTGATGTCAGGATTCACAAGTCTGCAGTCACAAAGAATGACATTGCAACTTGTCATTTTATACCAGACAACCCCTTCAATTCTATATTTATTATGTTCTTGAAGCTCTTCTAAATAATTGGTTTATAGGTAATCTTCACAAGCAACAATGTCCTTGCATGTAAAGCCATTTTCATGCATATTACCGATGAATGCACATATTTCTGAGGAAGTAATCTTGGATATCAGAAGAAGACAATGATTTCAACCACCAGGCTCCTTTTAAATCAATCAGTTGACTCCATAATTCAATCAGAATGACAGAGTGATACCATCTGCCTTGCCCTTCTTCACATTTTCTCCTCATTGGCAATTGAAAAGCAGCAGGTAGTTTCACGACAGGACTTAAATTCAGTGGAATTTTTTTTTTACATTAGGTTGATTTTCATGGCAAAAAATTACTTTGCAATTTTTTTACCATTCATCTGATTTGCTCGGAATCATAATTAAAATAATGAAAATTGACGATATAAAAACTGGAGCAGCTAACTTTGTGAAAACCAAATTTGTAGACAGACAAGCTGACTAGAGTGCAGACAGACTATCCTGCTTTAGATTTCATCTTTCTACTTCCTAAACTTCTGCAAGCATTGTAGATCAGTGGTCCCCAACCTTTTTTGCAACGGGGAGCGGCTTCATGCAAGACCATTTCTCCATGGCCCAGCGGGGGGTGGGGACCATAAAAATGGGGCTTTGGTCATATGGGGCGGGGCCATGGAGAAAGGGCAGAGTTTAGTACCCTGTTTCCCCAAAAGATGCGTTGCGAAAGGAATGTCTTATTTTTACATCAATTGGTATCCCCATCATCCCCATGCAGCCCCACCATCCTCCTCTTGCAGCCACCACCCTCCTCCTCTTGCAGCCCCCGCCTCCCTCCTTTTGCAGCCCCCATCCTCTTCCTTTTGCAGCTCCCATCCTCCTCCTCTTGCAACACACACACTTTGCTTACCGGTCCGCCTCTGTACCTGCAGCATTATGGCACCTCTCTGTGTTCTCTTCTTCCTCAGCTGCATGCCATCGACCAATCACAGCGCAACTGCCACTGGCCAAACAGGGCCCGGCTGCTGCACTGTGATTGGCTGATTGCTTCACTGTATATGTACGCACGCAGCTGAGGAAGAGAGCCATAATCCTGCAAAGGCAGGTCGGGGTGGGCGGTGACATCACTTAGGCGGGCAGCATCCACCACTGGCGGTGTGCAGACACAGAGACCCCCGCAGTCTGGTGCCGTGGTTGGGGACCCCTGTTGTAGATTGTAAGCTCTTATGAGCAGGGTCATCTTTATTTTTGCTTTAGTTATTTTATTTTATATAATTGTTACTTATGACTGTTGGTATATGAACCTCTGAATTGTAAAGCGCTGCGGAATACGTTGGCGCTATATAAATAAAGAATATTATTATTATTATTAAGTATGGCAGGGAGAAAGGAGAGAACCATCTTTACATTCCCTTAGACCAAATTTTCAATGATATGAAGCCTTCTTTTAATGTATCCTATGTCTTCTGCATTATAAACTGAGCCAGTCAGAGATTTGGTACCCCTGATGAAGGAGCTGGGACAGCACCGAAATGTGTTGTGAAAAAACACCATTGCATCAAGACCTTGTGTGGTCTTTTTTCTTCCTGAAACAGCAGCGCGGATCGTAGGAGCATTATTACTTGGATTTCTGTATACACGCCACTTTGCACGTGGAAGAGCAGCAGCTGTACGAACGCATACACTAGTTGTGGGTTTACACAACTGGCCCAAGCACAAGCAATCTTAAGGGTATTAAGTTTCCCCATACAATAAAACCCATTGCGCTCTGTTTTGTGTATCACTTCAGAGATTTCAGTCTTTCTTGATGCATTATTACTGCATTAATTGAGGAGATGACTATGCTCAGGTGATGTACTGCAGCCACCCATTGCAAGAGCTATCAGTTACACAACAAGCATAGATCACTAGGTAAAATACCATAGTCTAGAAGTGCCTACCTTGGCTGTGCAGCTTCACGTGCATGCATAAACGCCTGGTGATCACAATGCAGTATGAATAATATAGGCGCCAACAGTTCGTGCATTCCCTGAATATAAAGAGTAAATTATCAGCACTCAATTTCATAGAAATATCAAAAACCTATATACTTGTAAATATAGATGACTGTCCAAGGCTGTTCTGTGCAGATTATATTATCTGAGATTCAGTTATTATCTAATGCAGGGAATAACCTTGGAAGATACAGTCTCTTTTGCAGCCATAGCAGCATTCACTCTCCTAGGAAGAATTTTCCCAATTTTGGAGCGTGTCTGTGGTTATTGTGCATCCTATCCTATGACGTTGTATCTACATATGCCTGCTGGGATGCTGGGATGCATGCATGATTGACAGGTATCAATCACCTGTCTTAGTATAATGACTAGAACAGGTGCATAATACCTGCCAATCAAGCACACATTCTGGTATAGAGATTTAACTGGCACGGTGTACCTCCTGATGCAGAATTGTGTAGTGCTGGATAAGTAGAAGTGTCTAAATAATTTTGGCCATATAGTCTACTTATTGATTACAGAAGGTATTTGTAAAGTTTCATTTCAGGTGTACATAACAATCTGTTCAGTTCACCATCACTTATGCAAGTGATGGGCAACTACCACACAACACTGTCCGATGCTTGTATATGTACTTGAATTTGAACAGTACACTTGTCGTTCTACTCTGCTAGCACTCTGCACATTCAATCCTTTAGGTTACAAAGAGTATGGAAGTTTCATGTTGGGAAAATAAAAGTTAAATATCCAAAATAGTTCATGCTACATGATGGTCTGGTAGGAAAAAAAGCACAGCTAGATAGTTGATGCCACAAAATACAGTGTCTTGAAAAAGTTTTAATACCTATTGAACTTTTCAACATTTTTTCACATTAAAATACATATAAATGTATCATGAAAACCAAGGAACACACCAGAAAGGTCAGGAAAAAGTTGTGGAGAAGAGTAAAGCAGGTTAGGTTATAGATATAAAAGCTCAAGCTGTGAACATCTCAAAGAGCACTGATTAATTTATCTAAGAACTGAAGCAGAATGGTACATCTGTAAACCTATCAAGATATGGGCGTCCACCTAAGCTGACATCCCAAGCAACGAAAACACTAATTAGAATAGAAATCAAGAGGCCCAAGGTCAGTGTGGAGGAGCTAAAGGGCTCATGTGGGAGAATTTATCCACAGGACAAATGTTAGTCGTATATTTCTCAAATGATGTTTTTATGTAAAGATGACAAGAAGACAGCCATTTTTGAAAGCAAGCCATAAAAGGTTTTTCTAGCAGTTTGCAAAAAGCGATGTAGGAGACACAGGTGCTCTATAGGGAAGAAGGTGCTCTGGTCAGATGAGCCCAAAGTAGAACATTTGGGACCAAATGCAAAAACGCTATGTGTGGAAGAAAACTAACACTGCACATCACCCTGAAAACCCCATCCCCACAGTCAAACATGATGGCAGCAGAATCATGTTGTGGGGAGGCTTTCTTCAGTAAGCATGGTGAACGTGGTCAGAGTTGATAAAAAGATAGATGGCTGACCAATCTCCAGCAGTAACACATGTAATGTAACACCCCCTTATTGTAGTAGGTTGACCACCACGGACCTATCTCCAGGAGTAACACATGTAATGTAATTTCCCCTTTATTGCAGTAGGTTGACCAACACTGACCTATCTCCAGCATTAACACATGTAATGTAACACCACCTTATTGTAGTAGGTTGACCACAACTGACCTATATCCAGCAGTAACACATGTAATGTAATTTCCCCTTTATTGCAGTAGATTGACCACCACTGGCCTATCTCCAGCAGTAACACATGTAATGTAATTTCCCCTTTATTGTAGTAGGATGAACACCACTGACCTATCTCCAGCAGTAACACATGTAATGTAATTTCCCCCTTATTGCAGTAGGTTGACCACCACTGACCTATCTCCAGGAGTAACACATGTAATGTAACACACCCTTATTGCAGTAGGTTGGCCACCACTGACCTATCTCCAGCAGTAACACATGTAATGTAATTTCCCCCTTATTGCAGTAGGTTGACCACCACTGACCTATCTCCAGCAGTAACACATGTAATGTAACATACCTTATTGCAGTAGGTTGACCACCACTGACCTATCTCCAGCAGTAACACATGTAATGTAATTTCCCCCTTATTGCAGTAGGTTGACCACCACTGACCTATCTCCAGCAGTAACACATGTAATGTAACACACCCTTATTGCAGTAGGTTGGCCACCACTGACCTATCTCCAGCATTTTTCACAAATTTAGGATGTTACTCTACCTAAGAGAGGTACAATATAAGAAAGCAGTCAGTCCACAGTAATCTATGAATGGTCCGAAGAAGTTTTATTATTTAAAGGGAAACTGTACGCTATGCATTGATTAACTGTTCAAACAAAGCACTTGCATTTGGGGCACCCTAACCATGATCAAACAGTTCAATGCACCTTCCCACTGACTTGTTTTCCTCTTCCTTTTTGGACTGCTCTGGTTTTACAACAGAAAGAAGAGGGTGGAAGTAGATGAAAAAACAAGTAAGTGGGAAGGTGCATTGAACCGTTTGGTCATGCCAAAGGTACACTGAGCTCCTGTGCTTGGTTTGTACAGTCATTTTGTGTTGTCAGACTCCATTTAAGAGAACTTCTCACGTTGCGCTCCTTCTAGCAGTTCGCAATGCTGCAAACAGAAAAAGAAAAGAAGAAAAAGAAAAGCGAGGTAAAGTTTTGTGTTTGTCAACAGCCTGTAGGCTCGCAAAATTGAACCTGTTCTTTATATGCCTGTGTTCATTTAGCCCACCAAGCAGTCTTTATTAAAGCTGGAGCATCAGGCAGTCAAAGTTCATTAATACCATTTATGTAATCTATGCAGTTTCAATTAACTCAGCAAGACATTCTACTACATGATAACAGTCTCATTAATTCAATAAAACCCCATAACTATTAACAATATGGTCTATGTTAAACGGGGTGTCACCTACTACAAAGTAATGGCTTTAACAGCTTGTGAGGAGACTTAAGTTTTTCTCTTCTTTTAAATGTTATCAAGTTAAATATTCATTCCTTATGCAGAAAGGTGTTATTTCTCTGTAAGGCATCTTCAAGATATCAAACCCAAGCAGGGGGTAATTAAGCTGTTTTAATTCTTACCCAGTAATAATATTACTTTCTAGTTCAGTAAATGACAGCCTTTGTTTAAAATTATACACGGTTCCCCACTTCAATGCTTGACGTGCCTGGGGTGTATTCACTTAACGCTGTGGGAATGGACACCGTTGAATAATTACGACCAAGGAAATTTATAAGAAAAAAAAAAAATAAGGAAAAAAAAAATTGCTCGCCATTAATTTTTATTTGGCTTAACGATTCGTTTTCACGTCGCAGTTAACATAGCTAGGAAATATGCATTTCCGAACTTGTTTATTGCTTAGTTAACGTAATTTGATTTTACAAAGTTCTTTAGTGTTTTTTTCCCCAATGTTCTCTGTCGAAAACTAATACAAAAACAGCATTAACTTGAAAATGAGTCTCTGCTAGCGGGCCCCCTATGTTTCTCCAAATCTCTAATAGCTGTTGAATATAAACAGTTTTGCGCAGCCTCTTTTAACCCTGGGTTACGATATCACACTTCTTGCTATCCACGATACGTATTATTCATGGACTAGCCATGGTCTACAGACCTTAGCCATTAACTAGAGGCATGGGACCCCGACCCTTATACTTTGTACCAATTAAAGAGGACCTGTCACCCCCCTGGTGCTTTGCAAACTGAATGCAGCACTGAATGCAGCATGTATCCTGCATTCAGGGAAGGGGTCCCCCATGTCTGTACCCCCCCTGTAACCTTTAAAAAACACTTTAGAAATTTGTAAGTTAAGAAGTCCGGAGGGAGTTCACTTATCTCTCTCTCCTCGCTACATAGAAGGTCCTTCCCACCTCTGGCCTCTCTGTGCCACCTCCTGGCTCCTTGATCCGCCTCCTGCTTTACAGCAGGGCGGGATCTGGTGCTGCCGTCACATAAAAGAGCGGTATCAGCAGCCGGGACCGCTCCTAACTATTCCTCACTGGGCGTCTGCGTGAATAGAGACGCTGAGCGCAGGTGAGGAGGGGGCCACACAGGTAGGAGGCGGCTCAAAGAGCTAGGAGGCAGCACAGAGAGGCCAGAGGCGGGGAGGACTCTCTATGCAGCGAGAAGAGTGAGATAAGTGATCTCCCTCCAGACTTCTTAACTTACAAATTTCTAAAGTGCTTTTAAAACTTACAGGGGGGTACAGACATGGGGGACCCCTTCCCTGAATGCAGAATACACGCTGCATTCAGTTTGCAAAGCACCAGGGGCTGACAGGTCCTCTTTAAAACCAAACAGCTTTACATTTCTTTTCTAATATGTTTTTAACTTTCTGATCGGACATTTTTAATTTAATTATCTGTACAAGATAACATGGACAGCCATCTTTCTCAAGCTTGTGTTAACAGAATTTAAGAGCTATGCTTTACATCATCCACATGGACCATAGTTGGGAATAGGGATAGGCAAAGATCATGGATACAGACAATTACATGGAAGCATATCATTAATAGGACTATCAAAGCTGTAGAGGATAAAACAATGTCTTATCAAATATTATCAATGGCAATTAGTGTCCATTAAGAGACAAACCACTGGAATCAGGTCTCCTGACCATACCATCATGCTGTTTGTAATCTGGCATACACATTTGAAGTGGTTATCCGGTCTAAAACTGATAATTCTGCATTAACTCGATGTGACTGCAGACTTATCAATCCTCCCAATGCACACACTGTGCGTTGCGAGGATTCACCGGTTTCTAAGCCAGGTACGGACCGCAATTATCCAGTATTCGTGTTCCCAGTAACAAGACAGCTAGTGGGCGTGGCCTCACTACATTCAAGTGTTTGGAGCAGACGTGTCCGATTAGTGGGAGTGGCCTTGCTCCATACACTGGTATTTAGTGAAGCTTGCCTGCTAGTTGGGGGCTCTGGCCACAGTAGCCAGGAACATACCTACGCATAATTGCTATCCGCTCCCAGCGTAGAAAGTGTGTGCGCTGGGAGGATTGATGTCTGCAGTCCCATAAAGTGACTGGAGAACTATCAGTGTAAACCGGACAACCCCTTTAATGGCTGACAGTCATCTCAGGATGTCAAGCTGACGCTCATTTGCTCTCAGTAGGAATGCCACTGGCTAACACATTGGCTCATGGCTTATATCTGGGAGAACAATGAGATCGGCAGTCTGAAACTATACATGCACAATTGACATCTACACCATCCATAAGTCACCCGTGGTCCCCACACACATTAGGTTCGTCTGACATTAGTCTTCATTATTTGGGGGCCTTAACATGGCGCAGCAAAAACCCAGTGACAGATTCTCGTCAAATTTAAAAACTTGTTGCAACACTTTAAAGGAGTAAAAAGATGTCCACCATGACTGCCATGGCAGGTGAGGTCTTTAGGCATTGTCTGTCACTGCCATCTAACGCAGCCACGTGGAGCATGAGGAGGTGACATAGGAGGCCCATATGTCCAACCACTTAGATACTCTGCTCAATAGTATATTATATAATGGGATAAAATGCAATGGCTGAAGCTAGCTGCATCTGCTATGAATGAAGTGGAGTCCGCTCCTCCTGTACACTAGCACATGACCTGTAATATAACTGGTAAAAGGTTAAAAATCACAACGTAATGAAACAAAAAAAGAAGTCTGCAACGGTTAGTAATCATTTTTGACAATTATCTATAATGGTTGCATTAGACGTACAGTTTCATATTTCACATAATGCACGTCAATAATCAATAGGACAAGGCATCCTATAGGTAAGTGACTTGCTGACCTGCTTATAAAGCAAATGTTCATTCTCTCTTGCATAACAGAAAAGTACATCAGTGAGGATACTTCTCACATCTTCTTGTTGGAAGAACTGCATTTCAGGAAACCTGGAAGAGATATTTCATGTATGATTAATTAGCAATATTAATTTCATCAGTGAAGTTATGAAAGTGCATCGAAATAAATGGAAATGTTAATTTTGCCTTTAAAAATATTTTGTAGAAGTGAAACTACTATACTATTATGTTTTACAAAAAAATCTTAAAGAAAAACTTATATCCCACTTATAATTCTGCTAGTTGAAGGTTTCACTAATCTATTTTTTGATATTCTTCAGTTCCTTTACTACTGTGTCCCACGTATATAGAGAACAGTTTGCCCCTTATTATATACCATCTATCGGCTATCCTGACCTTTTTGAGTAATTATTTGAATTTTTCATAAAATAACAGATCATGGTTAATAGCACTCAGCTTTATGTCATTATTCCTTCTATAAATGTATGCCGACCCTTGGTGCTACCATTCCCCTTGTCAATGGCGTTTGTCTCTACACAATCTAATGTGTGCCGATAACCTTAGCGTGTATAGGGACACACACATTTACAAAGGCATTAAAAACTGCGACAACAATGTAATTCTGGTGCAATTAGATATGCCAATTTTGTGCCATCAATTCACCTTAACGAGCGTCGATTAATTATATATCAAGTCATTTGGTGCTCATTTTCTGGGCTGTTTAAACAGGTCAATAAGCAATGATGGACAAAATGATAGTTGATAAAATGGTTCTATCCCCACAAAGAATCATGTTAAGACCCACATACATTAGACCAGGGGACCCAAACCTGTGGCTCAGGAGCCACATGTGGTTTGTAGGCCGGTAATGTGTAGCTTGCAGGTGTCTGTCAGATTGGGGCTTGGTTGGGGAGCTCTAAAAGTTAAAAAAAAGTGATTAATCATCAGCGTCATACTTGCCACAAGTGCCATCTCGCAGCAGTCTATGCGATCACACTGACTGCTGCGAGGAGCACCGATGATGTCATTCACTGAGAGCTCGCTGTGACCGTGAATCCACAAGATCCTGCTGAGTTCACTGCCGCAGGGCCTCAGTGACTGACGGCACCGGATCTCCTCGCGGGTAATCAGTGTGATTGCAGAGACTGCTGCGAGATGGCGCTTGTTGTAAGTATGACGCTGATGATTAATCACTGTTTTGTTTTTACAGCCCCTAGCTGAACCCAAACCCAAACAGTAAAACGGACTTCTCAGGGAAGTCCATGGTTGGGGTCCGTACCTGAACACTAGGTGACCCCAAACTTTACTGCTCATGTTCGCCCATCACTAGTCACAACAGCTACAATTGCTTGATACTAAAGACATTTTCCCGGAAGGGGTTGAACAATTCTGAGACTGTAGTAAACATGTAGTAAACAAAAAAAGTGATTAATCATCAGTGTTCTCTAAAGTGCTGACTTTAGAGAAACCAAGCATTAGATAAGTTATCTTCAGATATTTAAGTTGCTCGTTTCATTGCCTAATTTCAAACAGCAGAAAGTTTAGAGATTTTGCTGATAATAATCATGGTCATCAGGTCCAGAAATAATCTCCATCCTCCAGATGTTGGTAAACTACAACTCTCAGCAGATTGGTCATTTTCCAAGAGCTGGAATTACTATTGTGCAGCATCTCTAATATTAGGTATAGTATACAAAAACGGCAGCGACATCATAAAACAAGAAGAAGACGATCAAAAGCACAAAGTGTATACATACGTTCTTTTAACATCCTGTTCAACCATCGCTCTGAGTTCTTTATCCTGAAAGAACTTATTCCAAAGACTCTGTTGTAAAAAAAAAAAAAAGAAATAAAAGAAATTTGAAAAAGGCAATATAGTACCATTCCTCTAATGATGTCATCTTAACCACTGGGATTTACAACTAGCAGTGATCTTATAAGGTTAATCATGGAGCAGACTCTAAAGAGGGGTTCTTTGATTCTACAGGACAACACTATTCTACTTCTAGATATCACAGTTAGTAGTGTATATAATACTTGCTTACTTGCTCTAAGAGATATAATAATACATTTTTGTTTATATAGTGGCAACATATTCCGCACTACTTTACAATTAAGCAGAGATCAATGTACAGACAATAATGACAATGCAAAGTAATACATAGTTCACCAGTTACAAGATGGGTGAGGGCCCTGATGGAAAGCTTACAATCTATAAGGACAAAGGGGGACACAGTAGGTAGGATGTGAGTGTCTGGTCTGTTGATCATCATGAGAAATAGGGTGTTTTCATATGAGGCCACATGGTCCAGTCAACCAGTACAGTCTATCTGCACTTACGTGCTATTAGTTTAGGGAGAATGTGAATACAGATCAGTAGGAAGGAGTAGGTTGTATTTGACATTTTGAAGTATGAGTCAAGGGAGAGGCGAAAGGTAGGTTAGGGAGTTCAGATGATAGGCCTGTCTAAAGAGATATGTTTTTAAGGCATGCTTAAATACCTGGGGACTAGAAGTTTGTTGCAAAGCTTGGGGAAGTGCATTCCAGGGCACTGGCACAGCACGAGAGAAATCTTGGATATGGAGGTGTGAGGTGTAAATTATGGGTTATATTGCTCTTAGATCAGTTGCAGAATGGAGGGCAAGGGTAGGGTGACAGACATAGATGAAGGATAAGATATGGGGGGGTGCAGAACTGTGGAGAGCTTTGTCGGTGAGAGAGATAAGTTTTCTGCAGCGGATGGACAACCAGTGGAGCAGCTGTACAGAAAAATTACTCTGGCATAAAGGGGGTTTCCTGGTCTGTGAGTATTTGTTCCAGGATGCTGACTCGACTAAACACATGCACCAGCTCCTTGGCAATGGTCTTGGTGGCTGTGTTACACAAAGGTATGGCCTCAGGGTAACGAGTGGCATAATCCAAGTTGAGAAGGATGTGCTGGTGTCCACATACAGACCTGTGGAGGGGCCCAACCAAATCCATCCCAATCCTCTCAAATGGGATCTCGATTATAGGTAGGAGTACCAAGGCGCTACAAAAGCAGGGCCTGGGCACAAAGATTTGGCAGTCAGGACAAGACTCGCAATATGTGTGAATATCGTGATGCATGCCTGACCAAACAAAACAGTGTAATATCCTTTCGGTGGTTTTCTGGACCACCAGGTGACCCCCCCATCAAGTGTCCGTGTGCCAGGTCCAGCACTCATTGTACCATGTCTTACCTCTTTTTCTCTATCTGATAAAGAAAGTAATTGTCCAGGGCCTTGTAAGGGTAAGCCAGCCTAGTACCTGCATCCACCTGTATCCCGTTTACCACTTTCACATTTTTTCTTGCCTGAGAAAGGGTAGAATCTGAATTTTTCATTTGCTCACTTTGGAATTCATCTTTCTAGACTTCTGAATCTAGCAAATGGGGAGGTGGACGGCCGCCAGCCTCCGCCTCTGCCGTAGGTTCATTGGAATAGCCAGCCATAACTGAAAACAGGAACTGGAGGTCATTTTCAGCGGATTCCTGCCCGGAATCCTCTTGTGGGGCATCCCAGTGGCTCCGGGCCCACATGAGGTGTTGAAGAAGGGTCTCTTGTGCTGCTACCCCAGGGTACCAACTGGTTCTCCCACAACTGCCAAAAGTGGGGAAAATCCCTGCCCAGAATGACATCATGCAATAATGCTAGGACTAGTCCCACCTTATGATGCACAGACCAATAGGGAGTAGTATTGCAGGAGACAGTTGTGAGGTACGAGCATGTGTCTCCATGCACACACGTCACAGAAAATGTATCTGCCAGACCAGTTGGGACTGACACCAGACTGGCCTTTACCAGAGTCACCACACTCCCCGAATCTAAGAGTGCAACAAACATTTTTGCCATCAACGGACAAGTCACATAGGTGTTTTTCCATATTGCCTTGATATGCAGCAACACACACTACTCGTGCAACCATAGCCATGCATTTTTCAAAGTCTATGACATCACACTGCATTGGTTCAGTAGTTACTGGACAGTTCGCAGCAATGTGGCCCACCTCCTGGCAGCAGAAACACCTTACAGGCCCCTTGCTTAGTCCATAGTTTGGCACCTTAGGCCTCACAGTGCTGGCAGTACTGTTTTCCTCCCCCACTGTCTTAGAACTTTTTCCACCTCCCCTAGACCCTGGAACAGTCTTACCAGATCCCCGTGGAGAGGGGGAAGAGGGAGGATGTGTAGCGTCGTCCAGGAGTCCTTCCGCCACGGAATAACGCTCCACTAGATTCACCAGCTGATCTGCCATCGTGGAGTTTCCATGGCTTACCCATTTTCTAAGGGCAGGCGGGAGAGCTCTTGGGTACTTGGCCAGGACGACTCTTTGTATTATCTCTGGCGTCGTCAGAACCTCGAGTTGTAGCCATTTCTTAGTCAGGTGAATAAGGTCAAACATCTGGGACTGTGGTCGTTAATCGGGCTGATAAGTCCATTGGTGAACTCGCTGTGCTCCTATGGCCGTCATCACTCCTAACCGCGCCAGGATCTTGGCCTTTAAATTCCTGCGTTGCTTCAGGCTCCAGATCAAAGTAAGTCTTTTGGGCCTCACCAGCAAGAAACAGAGCAAGCAATCAAGCCGGCCCATCGTGCCTTTGGCCACTTTTTCCGCTATGCTGTCCGTTCAAACGTGGTCAGAAACGCTTCAACATCATCCTCTGTAGTCAGTTTCTGCCAGTACCGACTCACATGAATCACCCTCTGGTCAGCCTCCGGATTAACCTCAGGTACGTTCACCAGGCACTGTGCCATCTGCTGCAGAAGTTGGTGGTTTCTAGCTGTCGTGTCCACCAGTTCCTTCAGCTGTGCTGTCATTAAGTGATTAGCTTCTTGCTGCACGGCTGTGGATTGTACCAGCGCTTTTCACCACGTCATCCATTTTGATGCTTTTAACATGCTGCCCGCATTCTCCACCAAAATGTGATAACACGCTCGGGGATCGTCTTTGTTGGGATCAAGGGCACGTAGTTTCTGCATTCACTCAAACGAACAGCAGAGATCTGAGTGCAACTGACAATGTGTCTCATACACAAACAGGCTTTCTGTGTTCCAGGCTGAGACCACACCTGACCTCCTAGCTTCCTTTTACCTCTGCCCACCACCTCTCATTAATTCATAAGTAGCCAGGTGATACTGACCAGGCTAGGTAACATAGGACAGATACCGGGGTGAGATATACCTGCCCTCATCCACTAACCCCACATGACTCTCACAACATACACTGAATGGAATAGGGCAGTTCAGGAATAGTTGACGGGAGAGTGGGGGCGCCATTTTGAATCGTAGGGTGTCGACCTCCACTGTGAGGCAGTGCACAGGAGGGAGGTAATAGAATAAGGTTTATCCTTTTCATCCCTGTTACCTGTGCACTTTTAGAGACATCATCTAATCATAAGCACCGTTTGTTTTGTGTAGGGTAATTTTTGTTTTTTTAAAATATATCTAATATATTTTTAAATTTGTTTTTTTTCATGATAGCTGAATTCTATGACTCTTTACTTATGGTAACTGTTGATGAACAAGAGCCGATTTGGCCACAGCCCTACTTCTGCATGTAAAAAGGTGCTGACTGGTTCCCTTCAACTTAGTATTTTGGAAGGAAGATCAGTGAGAGCAATTAACTATGCACAATCATTTTATAAGAGATTTTACTGATGCTACAAATCAAATATTGTGTTGGGTTCCATTTATTGCACAAGTTCGGAGACTGACGTCTACTCACCCCCTCGTCCTGTGACAAAGGATTATTTATCATTAGGTCCTGCTGTCCAGCAGCTTTCCGTGGATTTGTAATATGCTAAAATAATACAAACACAGCAAAATTACATTTCTCCCAATCAGACACTGTTTCTAAACCGCGCTGGATAATAGTGAAAATATCACTTACTATTTCCTTAATCTTTTTATACCACGTTCTTAACTCTGCCGTTTTACTTATCCATTGGCTTCTGTCTTGGGGTAAAACATTTAGAAACAGCTGCCAATAAAAAATGGAAATGTGTTACAAACAAGCTTAGGAAAGGACATTGATTATCAGGGGAAAAATGTAATACTTTGAGAATAAAAATGCAGGAGCAAAGAGAAAGCAAACAGAAGCGATACAGATAATAAGTTTGATAGGTGGCACTCCAGGACGGCTCGCCAAAACTTCATCCAAAATGAAAGATGATACATAATGAGAAGCTTATGAGAGAAGACAACTACTCAAAAGAACAGATCCTGATGATGGACGATTCATATTGACTAACAATAGATTTCTGAGTGCAAACAAAATTCTCATTAAGAAAAGAGTTTAATATTCTTCACTTATGCCCTTCACGACTTATGACGCACAAGTCCATCATAGGCGGCCTCAAGTGCATCATAGGCGGCCTCCCACCCTTTGATGTGAGCTCACGCTGTGAGCCCGCATCCTCTGACACACATCTCAGCTGATCTCATCAGCTGAGATGTGTGTCTAACAATGTCAATCAGATCCGCGATCTGATCGGCGCTGTTAACACTTTGGCCACGTTCACACAGTGCGTAATTTCTGCAGTTTTTTTTTAAACACGCTTTTCCACCAAAGAGCATCTTCCTCTTCCGGCAAAGTGAAAGAAAATTCACTTTTGCTGTGCAGACGCTGCGTAAATTTATGCTGCGCTTTTATGGGAGAAAGCGCGAGGGTAAAAAGAATCAACATGTCAACTGTTGGTGCTTTTTTGCGTCCGCTTTCTCCCATAGGCGCCATTATAACCGCTGGAATTACGCATCAGCGTTCAAACAATGCGCAATTCCAGCACGTATAATGCCGGAGCTGCAGGATGTGATGTCACACGGGGGTGTGACAGGCATTTTGGCTTTAGTAGCGTATTAATATATGAGCGATCAAAGCATCTAATCTACCAACAAATGGTATCATTAGAAACGTCAGCTCAAGTCACAAAAAATAAGCCATCACACAGTCCCAGATCCCGAAAAATGAGGATGCTGCTGATCACGGAAAATGGAGCCAAAAGAGCAATTCTTTTTCTTTAAAAACTTCTGAATTTTTTTTCACCATTTAGATAACAGTAAAAGTATACATGTTTGGTATCTACGAACTCATACCGATCCAAGGCATCATACCGACACATCAGTTTTACCATATAGTGACAATGGTGAATAAAAAAAACAAACATGTAATTGCACTTTTTTTTTGCAATTTTAACCTACTTGGGTTTTTTCCCCATTTCCCTGTACACTATATGGTAAAATAAATTATTTCATCTGAAAGTACAACTCGTCCTGCAAAAAAAACAAGCCCTCATATGTCAATATTGATGGAAAAATAAAAAAGTTATAGCTCTTGGAAGAAGAGGAGGGTAAAACAAAAACAGAAAATCACAGGGGGTGAAGAGGGTGAAGAGGGTAAGATCCAACTTATCTAAACTAGCAGTATAAAGCCTGCGCACCGAGGTGCCGTTCTGTGCGGCCCCCAACCAGCAGTCATACTAATATCATTATCATAATATAGTGCGAATGCCGTACACCTCTCTTCTTGGATAACAATAGCCCTTTACATTTTCACATGGCTCTTGGGATTTTTTCATTTGCACAAGGAAAGACTAGAAGAAATGGGATGATACTGAATGGGAGGAAACACAGATTAGATATCAGAAGAAACATTTTGAAAGTGAGGGTGATCAATGAAGGGAACAGGCGGCCATGAGAGGTGTTGAGTTCCCCTTCAATGGAAGTCTTCACACAGAGGTTGGACAGAATCTGTCTTGGATGATTTAGTGAATTCTGCTTTGAGCAGGGGGTTGTAACAGATGACCCATGAGGTCCCTTCCAACTCCACCATTCTATGTTTCTATGGTTCTATGGTCCAAAAAGATGATATGGCCATCAAAACAAAAAAGATTTTGGCCATGCAGTCTAAAGGATATACATCTGGCAGAAAAATGATCTATCCCCAAATTAGGTTTATTACCTAAATAGACAAAATTTCTTCTGTTTGCAATGAAACAATCAAACAAGAATATTTTAAATAGATCCAAACAACTAATATAACAAGTGGTTTCTCCAAAATTATACAAAACCACACTTTTAATGACCACTGCAGCCTCAGATATATTCAACCCCTTTTACCATCTTTGGTACTTAAAACAAACTGGAAACATGATGCAAAGCCAGACACCAGCTGAAGCAGCGTTCCTGTCCTCCATACATATAGAATTGAGTTCAGCCAACGGTTATTTCCTACAATACACAGGAGCATGTATGGCGGTAAAGGCCCTGTCTCACACAACGAGATCGCTATCAAGATCGTTGTAACGTCACAGATTTTGTGACGCAACAACGATCCCGCTAACGATGTCGTTCTGTGTGACACGCACCAACGATCTGGCCCCTGCTGTGAGATCGTAGATCATTACATACTGCTCTATGTCATCCCTGCGTCATTGCTCCCTGGGAGCGCTACATCGTTGTGTTTGACAGAGATAATGAGCAACGATCACAATGCAACGCTATGAGAGAAAATTCACAACGACCTCGGTATTACTCTGGATTGTTACTAAAGTCATTTTTCACATCGCTGGTAAGATGCCTGTTTGACATCTTACCAGCGATGTGTAAACGACACACCAGCGATCTCTACGCATCGTTATTGGGATCGCTGATGCGTCGTTATGTGAGACAGGGCCTTTAGGCTCGGCTGTTTTCTCTAAAGAGCCACTATCAGATTCCTCTAGCATTGGCTTATTTCCTTGAGAACATAAGGATTCACAGTAGGAAAGCCAACATAACTGATTCTTCATTACCACAACATAATCTGTAAGGAAAGAAGACAGAACCCATACACTTAAGACTATTAGCCAATCTCACCAATATCAGAGCATTCAACCAACTTTAGCCTAAGGGTACCTTTACACGCGGCAACTTTTCTAGGAATTTCACTGGCAACTTACTGGTTGCAGTGAAATCAAAGACACATTGCTCTATCTTGTGGCCGTGTACAGATGGAACAATGTCTCCATGATTTCACTGCAACCAGTAAGTTGCCAGTGAAATTCCTAGAAAAGTTGCCGCGTGTAAAGGTACCTTAATAGGTATGGGGCATTTTAGCCCAACTATTATGGGGAATGGCTTCCAGTTCATTAGCATTCTGTGATCAAGAGATTCTGTGATCAAACTGTTAAGAGATAAAGTACTTGCTCAAACAAAGAAAATGATACAAAAAAAATATGAAAAGCATTTAATGTACCTAGTCTTGGGAACTACCTATTCTCCTCATGAAAAGGAATCTGCCTGCCGACATAAGGAAATAGATGAGCAGATAAGGAGACTTATAGCCGCAATGCTCCTCTTAATGTACCTAGAAATACATCGTAAGTTCAAAGTTTAAGGTTCATTGGTTAAACTACCTGCACGTGGTAGGAAGAGGACGCCATCACCAGCTGACACAAGACTACTGAGGAGGCAGAATGTCAAAGACCCTCAAGTGAATGCAGAAGGCCTGTAGAAAGGTTTGGTGGCTGCAGGCAATGCAATTCACTAAAATTGGTAGCTTCAGTTTCCTGTACTTTGTAAAAAAAAAGGTGGAGGTGTAACAGGTATAGACCAACAACAGCTCATCCACATCCCTTCTTGTCTATTTCTCCTTAGAGAAAACTGCATTTCTGAAAAGTGTAACTCCATATCTAGATTACTGAGATACGTTAATAACTCAGAAGCATCCCCAATTCAGGACAGTGCCAAAGATAAAGTTCGCCAATAAAGGAGCTGTCAGCAATGCTATGACACTTTAGAGAAGACAATGGGGAAAAATGTAATTGGCTGCCTTGGCAGAGATGGCACATTTTGTCTGTCACAATTTGCAGTAATTTATCGGTCGACCTCAACTCTCAAGGCCCCTGCGTAGCGGAATTGTCTGCACAAGCAATAGGTCAGTACTTAAATCCCCATCCTTTGTTACTTTAGGGTCAGTTTAGTTAGAGAATATTTTACTTTTCATAGAATGTACAGCCAAATTACCTTCAATGTGGTAAATCAAACTGAATGTTAGTGAATGGAAGTGATCAAAGCACGCACAGACACTCAGATCATCCTACTCATAGCGAGAGAATGCAGTGAATCTTCTATCTTCACCTTGCTGTATCTTGATTGTCAGCTCTGGCTTTACAGGCGTCAGAGAAGATGGAAACAGAATGAAAACAACAAAGGACGGACGGTATGCTTAAAGAGGACCTGTCACCAACCCGGTGCTTGGCAAACTGAATGCAGCATGTCTGCTGCATTCAGGAAAGGGGTCCCCCATGTCTCTAGTTCCCCTGTAAGCTGTAAAAAAGACTTTAAAAACCTTACAGTTAAGAGGTTGCCTGGGTGGTATCTGATTAAGAGGTCATGTCTGCTGGCACAATCCTCCTTGCCTCCTCTTGTGTGTTTCGCCCCCTCTATGTGTCTGCCGCCACCTCCTCTTCTGCTCCTGCTCTGTGTGACGTCAGGAGCAGAAGAGGAGGGCAGACCCAGAACAAGAGGATGTTGCAGCAGACACACACAAGGAGAAGGCAGGGAGGACTGTGCCAGCAGCCAGGACCTCTTGATAAGATCCCACCTAGGTGATCTCTTAACTATAAGGTTTCTAAAGTCTTTTTTAAAGCTTATAGGGGGGCTATAGACATGGGGGACCCCTTCCCTGAATGCAGCAGACATGCTGCAGTCAGTGCTGCATTCAGTGTGCAAGCAACAGGGGGGTGACAGGTCCTCTTTAAAGGGATCCCTGTCACCCCCAAAACGCCTCCTAAGCTATCAAAACATGGCCCTGCAGCATTCCATCACTAATCTCACACTCCTTTTTGCTCAGAAAAGCATCCTGTAAAAGTGTAGAAACATTTTTTATAACTTACTCATTAGTGATGATAATGAGCTGGGGCTATATTCTTTAGTCACTAAGGCGGGCCATCTTCGTCCTAATATCACACCTTAATAGGCGTGATCTTCAATGCATATTGTGATCAGCGCCTCCCAGCTCTCCTGGGCGCTACCTGGGCTGCAATGGGGCTGTTATGACGCGAATCATGTCATTTCCGGCATCGGGTGACGTCAGTACACCCACGCCGCTCTGCAGGCTTCAAGCACCGCACTGCGCATGCGGCGTGGGTGTACTGACGACACCCGATGCCAGAAATTATGCAATTCGCGTCATTACAGCCCCATTGCAGCCCAGGCGAGCTGGCAGGAGCTGATTACAATATGCATTGAAGATCACGCCTATTAAGGCGTGATATTAGGATGAAGATGGCCTGCCTTAGTGACTATAGAATATAGCCCCAGCTCATTATCATCACTAATGAGTAAGTTCTAACACGTTTTTCTACACTTTTACGGGATGCTTTTCTGAGCAAAAAGGAGAGTGGGATTAGTGATGGGATGCTGCATGGACATGTTTTGATAGTTAAGGAGGTATTTGGAGGTGACAAGATCCCTTTAATTGCTCGAGAACATTAAGGAAGTACTGACCAATTGTGCTTGGTTTGAACGGTCATTTTATTCTAATAGTCTCCTTTTAAGAAAACTTTCTAAATTGTACTCTTTCAACTGGTACAAAAGAGACATCGATTGAAGGCTTAAAAGTCCTTCATTAGAAGACATCATTTTCAAGCTCTAAGGACAGCCACACACACAGATGGACATACACTAGACCTCAACTTCACCCACCTCTGCTCCCCAACTAACCCCACAACCTCCCCTCTTCCCCTATCTGACCACCATCTACTTACCTTCTCATCCTTGTCCTCCTCACCTGCCACCCATGTCCACCAACTCGCACACCCTCGCAAAAACCTCACACACGTTGACACTCACATACTCTCTGACTCTATTCTACCACTATCCTCCATGTCCTCACTCCGCGACACAGGTAATGCCGCCACTTTCTACAATTCTACACTCACAGCAGCGATTGATGCAGTTGCCCCTTTCTTTCATGGCAGAAGACAACGAATTAACAAACAACCCTGGCACACAGACACCATTAAAAATCTACGGCGAGAGTCTAGGGTTGTTGAGCAGCGCTGGAAGAAAACACATTCACAAGAAGACTACACAGCATTCAAACATGCATTCTAACATTCAAGTCAGCACTCACCACCACTTGACAGAATTACTTCATTATCCTCATATCCTCTTTGTTCCACAACCTCAGGCAGTTATGCAACACATTTAACTCCTTCCTCCGCCCCCCACTGTCCCACCCTACTTCTTGTATCTCTGCAGAAGACTTTGCAACACACTTCACCAGCAAGATTGATCAGATCAGACAAGTCTTTGCTGCCCAATCGCCACAACCCCTATGCATACCAGACCATTCCCCTCCCCACTAACACTCCTTTCCTCCATCACGGAAGGAGAACTTGCGCACCTCCTCTCCAAATCACACTTCACCACTTGTGCATCGAACCCCATCCCTTCCCACTTCCTCCCCAACCTCACCACCATGCTTATCCCAGCTCTATCCCACTTCTTCAATCTATCACTAACTTCTGGAACCTTTCCTTCCACTTTCAAACATGCAATAATTACACCTGTCTTGGAGAAGCCATCCCTCGACTCGACCTCCACATCCAGCTACTGCCCCATATCGCTGCTCCCATTCACCTCCAAACTTCTTGATAAGCATGTCCACACTGTACTTTCCTCCACATCTCATCCAATTCTCTCTTTGACAACATTCAAACTCGCTTCTGCCCCGACCACTCTACCGGAACCGCCTTAACCAAAATTAGTAAATACCTACTTACCACCAAAGCTTTCTGTTTGAGGATACCTCACAGATGTTCAATAGCGTTACTGGACACTGACTATTTTGCTTTATATCAAAGTGCCTCATCTTCAGTGTTGTCCCATGAAAATATATAATAAAATAACCGAAAACCATTAGGAGTGTACACTGGACGGATCTTCATGATTTGTGCTCTGTGAGCCACTAATGTTGGTTTTAAAATGAAGCAACTGAGATAAAACTGAAGTGTACATGAACTTGAGTTCAATTAAAGGGGTTGAACAAAAATATACTTTAGAAATTTCAATTATTTTTCTATAAAGCCTTCTCATTTCAGAGGCTCAAAGTAACTGTACAAATTTACTTTACCAAAAACAAAATGTTAATTTTTGACACCTTCGCCCCTGGGTGATTTTCTGTTTTCCATTTTTCCCTCTCCTTCTTCCAAGGTTCATAACTTTTTTTATTTTTCCTTCAATACAGACATATGAGGGCTTGTTTTTTGCGGGACAAGTTGTAGTTTTGAATTAAATCATTTATTTTACATATAGTGTACTGGAAAATGGGAAAAAACAACCAAGTGTGGGGAAATTGCAAAAAAAAGTGCAATTACACGTTTGTTTTAAGGTTATTTATTCATCATGTTCACTATATGGTAAAACTGATGTGTCGGTATGATACCTCGGGTTGGTACAAGTTCGTAGATACCAAACATGTATAATTTTTTTTTTATTTTACTTGGCCCACTAGGGGGCCTCAGTGCTGCACAGTCTCATCGCTTCTGTTATGTTCCAATGAGCTGATGCAGCATTGGAACGCAGGGGAAGTGATCACTTCTGCTGGTTTTAGTAATATTGAAGTGCTCAAGCACTGGGTTCTATCATTGATTACCTTTTATTATACTATGACGCGTTTACACGGTGGACCGCCGTCTTCCTCAGGTGAATTTCCACTGGGTACTGCTCATGAGGGCTGGTGACCTTTCTGCTGGTGACCTCACTGGGAGATCGGCTGCAGGAAGAAACAGCTGACAGCTGCCAGGGTCATAATAGGTCCCCGGGCTGTCCAGGTAACAGATGGAGGTCCCATGATCATATCATGGGACCTGCAATCACGCTGTTGTGGATCGCACTGTGAGTGATTTACAGCAATCCAAAGTGTTAACACCACCGACTGGATTGCTGATCCAATCGGTCTTATCAGCTACACATATCAGTTGATGACATAAGCTGAGATGTGAGGGCAGGATGCGAGTTCACGCGTGTGAGCTCGCATCAGGGGGCGGGACACGGCCAAGGACGTACATGTACGTTCTTTGTCGTGAAGGGGTTAATACTTTGTTGAAAACACTGTGCAGGTAATAACTGCCTGAAATCTGAAAGCCATGGACATCAACCAACACTGGGTTTCATCTTTTGTGATTTACTAGGTCCTTACTGCAGCAGACTTCAGTTGTTGCTTGTTGGTGGGTCTTTCTGCCTTAAGTTTTGTCTTAAGCATGTGAAATGCTACTCAATGGTATTAAGATCTGGTGATTGACTTGGCCATTACAGAAAATTCAATTTTTCTGCAATAAAAAAAAACTCCCGGGGTGTTTTTGCACTATGTTTTATGTCATTGTCCATCTGTTCTGTGAACGCCCTCAACCTTGCTACATTTTTTTGAATCTGAGCAGAAATTATCATCCTGTACACTTCAGAATTCATCCGGCAGCTTTTGTCTTCAGTCACATAATGAATAAAAACTAATGACCCAAGTTTGCCGACATGAACCCTTTTACACTACGAAACAAAATCCGTTCTTATATTTCCAAAATTCAGATCCCGTCCTTGTCTGACGAGGACGTGCTCTCTCTTGAGGAAGATATTACGGAAGAGGAGGTATCGGAGGCCGTTAAAGCTACTCCGATAGCAAAGAGCGCCGGACCCGACGGTTTCACGCCCATATTTTACAGGACATTACTCGGAGACTTGCTGCCTCATATGCTTCTGACATTTAAGGCTCTGTTAGGGGGTGACATTTTTGCCCCCCAAGCTTTGGAGGCACATATTTGTGTGATTCCCAAGCCTAACAAGGACCTCACTGATGCAGCAAGTTACCGACCTATATCCTTGATAAATGTAGATGTCAAACTATTTGCCAAAATCTTAGCAGACAGGCTTTCTCGGAAGCTCCCCTCCATAATTCATCTGGATCAGGTGGGCTTTGTCAAGGGTCGAGAGGCGCGGGACAACATTATTAATCTCTTCTCCTCGTTGAGAGGGCTAAGATGTGGAAGTCCCCTCTATGTCTGCTGTCCATTGATGCAGAGAAGGCCTTTGACAGAGTCCACTTGAGCTTTTTATGGGAGGCATTGGAGCACATAGGCCTGGGGCGCAGATTCTTGAACGGGATCCAGTCTCTCTACTCCCGACCAACTGCCAGAGTACGGATGAATGGGATTCTATCTGATCCTTTTCTAGTGCAGAATGGAACACGGCGGGGGTGCCCGCTCTCCCCCCTGCTCTATACCATTGTTATGGAGCATTTGGCTACAGCTATAAGACTTACTGATGACATTCGGGGATTGATAGTGGGGAACACCAATCATAAGGCAGCTTTATTTGCTGACGACCTCCTTTTGTATGTCGCGAATCCGTCCATGACTTTCCCCGTGCTATTGGAGGAATTTGCGACATTTGGCGACCTCAGTAATTTTAAAATTAATTATACCAAATCTGAGGCACTGAACGTTTACCTACCGCCTGCTGAGGTCCATTCTTTACAGAGGGATTTTTCGTTCCAGTAGAAAAAGGACCATCTGTCCTATTTGGGAGTGAGCCTCTCTGACGATACGTCTAAGATCTTCCATCTCAACCATCGAATCTTATTAGACAGGGTGGGGGCCCTCTTGAGATCTTACAGCCCGCTGAAGTTGTCCTGGCTTGTCAGCATCCGGGTTATTAAAATTAACATTCTTCCAAGATTTTTGTATATTTTTCAATCTGTACCCGTTTGGCCGCATAGCTCATTCTTCCTCACGCTCCGTTCCCTGATCTCTCGGTTTGTCTGGAACGGCATAAAGCCGAGAGTAGGCTATAGGATCCTCTCCGCTCCTCGTGAAGCGGGAGGGGCTGGCCTCCCTGATCTTCGTAGGTACTGCCTCTCTGCGATCTTGGTCAGACTTTTGGACTGGAAATATAGGGCTACGTCCAAACAGTGGGTTCAAATTGAGCAAGCGGACCTGGACGTGCCTCTACATTACCTCCAGTGGGTCCCCCCACTGACTATTGACCACACTAGATGTTTGTCTTTTCTTACGAAGGAGACGCTTAAAGCATGGCGGACGGCCGTTAGGGTCTTACCCGACGTTCCGTCGGCGAGCCCCCTGGCTCCACTGTTTCATAACCCAGCTTTTCCCCAGGGATGACTAGTTCTACTTTTCTGCTGTGGAATAATCGGGACGACGTTCACATAGGTCAGATCCTCCGAGATGGAGAACTCCCATCGTTCATTGTTCTGCAAAACCTTTCTTCGGACCAGGCTCTGAAGTGGTGGGAGTATCTTCAGCTGAGATCCTTCCTTGGATCAGCCACCTTCCCTCGAGGTCCAAATATTAGCATGACCTCCATGGAACAGCTCTTTGCAAGAGAAGAGGCCATGGACCGTTGGATCTTGGTCATTTACCAAATTCTATCCACAGCGATAGGCGCCAAGACCCAAGGATACCGACTGGCCAGGGAGAGGGAATTGGGACGGACCATCTCGGATACTGAATGGAAGAGAAGCTTTCTTATGACCAAAAGACTTCCAGTTCAAGTGATGCCTTGGAGAAAAGTTACAAACTACGTTTCCGTTGGTACCTCACTCCAGACAGGCTGCATAAATGCTTTCCAGACACCTCCAACCTTTGCTGGCTTTGTGGATCCGAGGAGGGCACCATGCTACATGTCTGGTGGGGCTGCTCCTTGATTGGTGGTTCTTGGTCAGGGGTGTTCAGAAATTACAGTCTGGTTACTGGTAAACAAATAGAAGGCTCTCCAGAGATGGCCCTACTTTCTTTGCTCCCGGGTTCACTGAGGTCCCAGAAGAGAGACATTTCAGATTTTGCCTCTGTGCAGCCCGGTCAGCGATTCCTCGCCACTGGAAAGACCAGACCCCGCCTTCAATTTTTGAATGGTATACGGAAATGGAATCTCTTTGCCGTCTTGAGGAGTTGTCGGCCGGGCTCGAGCAGACTCTTCCCCCCAGTTCACCATGGTGTGGTCTGAATGGATCCTTTTTAGAGACGCCCCTAACTTTCGCGATTTGTTCTCTTAGTTCTTTCTATGCTACGGAGGCCTTTGTCTAACACCTCACTATTGGGACTATTGGCTGAGAGAGATGTACCTTTCTTGCTCTCTGAATACATCTATCTTTTCTTCTTTTATTCTGAATTTTTCTTCTTCATTTCTATTCCCTCCCCATTCCTCCCCCCTCCCATAGACGACCTGATGGTTACAAGTATGCTTGTTTTGTTTTTACTTCCCTCCTTTCTCCAGCTCCCACATACACTTATGCTGGGAGATTGAGAATCTCATGGTGACTTCCCAAATAGTGCGTTTTCCTATAGATAGCACAACCGTTCTCTATGTGTGAATTGTGATTGTTCCGGTGTTGTTGCACTAGAATTCTGAAGAGGCATTATTGCATAGTTTATCCTATGTACTCCAGCCTCATGTGCTCCATTTTAAGGATGTCAAACCTTAACCCTGTTGTGTATTTTATACTTCTGTATTTTATACTTCTGTATTATTGTCTCTTACCATTGTTATAAAATTTTATTAAATCTAATAAAGATTAATTTAACAAAAAAAAAAACTAATGACCCAGGGCCAATCAAAGCCATGCATTCCCGGCCATTACACTGCCTCCACAATGTTTTATGGAGGATGTGGTGTGTTTTGGATCATGAGGCGTTCCAAGTTTTCTTCATACTTTTTTACTCCCAACATTGTGGTACAAGTTGAAACACCTACTTGCTAGAGAGTGTTCTTGATTTGGGTGGATGTTCTGAAGGGCTGTTTCTCCACTATGGAAAGGATTCTGCAATCATCCAGCAATGTTTTCCTCTGGGAATGTCAAGGCCTTTTTGAGTTCCCAAGCTCTCCAGTTTGCTTTTATTTTTCCAGAATGTACCGTTCAATGTATGAACTGGTGATTTGGCCACACTTGGAATCAGCTCCAGACATTTTGTCTGATAATTGATGATAGATTAACGAGGGACCAGCCGATACAGCCCATTTATTGAGATTTGGAGATTATTGTCCAATTACTTTTGGTCTCTTGAAAAGGAAGCAGCTGTAATTTCTAAATCTTAATCCAATTATCTTTTAAATCCCCTCAAATTAAAGAAGAAAGTCTGCACTTTAAACCCATTTTGATTATATAATTGACTCTTCAATATTTTTGGTAAATTACTCACCCAGGGGTCTATGGGAACTCGGAACCTGGGCTTGAAGTTGGAGGGATGTCACTGGTGGCCCGCCTGGACCCGTAGCCCTGGTGTTGGCCCAAGAATTGGGGGAAATGTAGAAAGGGGAATACAAAAAAAAAAAAAGTTTGTCGTGATGCCACCTGCAGATTCTATTGATGTTCCCCAGCGCCGCCGTCAGACCGCCAGGGGTGGTGGTAATGCAGCTAGATAGTTCAGCTCCTGCAGGCGGAGCGGGATGGATCCCCGGGGCAGGATAGCACTGCACTTGTTGTCATGGTGCTGGTTGTAGGCAGCGCAGCAGTTTGTGTAGAAAGGAGACACGGAGGCCTTGTGACTCTATACTGGTACTTTACTGGAAGCGGTTCAGATGGCACTTTAGGTTACAGCTCACACAGTCTTTGAATGGGTAGCTGGCCGGGTAGTCGCTGGAGAGGATAAAGTCTCTTTGAGGCTCCTGTAGAACATCTTCTTTTGTCTATCCTATGTCCTGCTGCTTTTACTTGTGCCTGCTTACTTTCCTTGCGCAGCCCTTCACAGCCTGCCTGTCTACCAGGCCCGTTGGGTGCAATGAGGTACCCTTCTTCTCCCTAAGGGGCTCGACCCGGTTTGGGTGATCCTGGTGGGGCTGCACGTTCTGGACGGGGATGTCGGGGTTAATGAACTAACTCACCACTGGCCGGTGTCGACGGCTCAGGGATGAACTCGCCTGTACCATTCCTCAGAGCCGGCACTCCGTTGGTGGACTAGGATTCCCCCGGACTATGGAAGGTCTGATACTGGGTTTCCTCTTTCTTTTCCTGGCCCGCCCTTTTCTCTCTCAGGCGCCCTTCCTGGAAGACCCCTCTCTCTTAAGCTCCCTCCTTGCTTCGCTCCTCAGTACGGACTACATCTAACTGTGTGACTTCCGCCTCACCTAATTCCTCCCACCGGGTCTGGATTCTCTGTTAACCTCATCATCTCTGGCTCTAGAGTGTGTGAGTGCTGGAATGGGAGCCTCATGTCAACTTTACACTCCCCTGTGACAGGAATACTGCACACTCTATTGTGGGTGCAGTACCCCTACTGTGGCGCACTGACCAGTGGGGCGCCACATAAACAGTTAAAATGCCAAAACTTGTATCACTGTACAAATATTTCTGGACCGAACTGTATTTATGTAAATCCCATTTATGAAATTAAATCCGTGGTCTAGCAACATGTACTTATCCCTAGAGGATTAATGGGCTGCATATTTGTGTATACAGATCAAATAATCAATGACTGAACTGGCGATGTGAGTAATAGTAGTCTTTTTTATAAAGTTAACATGTCACTGCTCATGTGCAGGCACTTGACTGGTGTTCTCTATGTGCTGTCGGCTGTTTGATCTTACCAATAAGTATTCCTCCCCTCTGATAGCGCTCAGACATCTCCAATAATCACTGCCGGCAGTCAGAATGTTTTACTGCCCTCACATCACATGTTCTGCAGGGATAGGTATTTTTGGAATAATAAATTCAGATCTTAGAAATATTAGTGTTCAGAGAATTGGGAGATTAATCAAACTTAATTCATTTAAAAGATTGTTTGTGCTGTAATTTATGTTCTTTGCTGAAGTACAGCGTTCTGTGTATTTTTAATCTTATTCTTATAAAGAAACCGCGTGTCCTAACGCTCAATATCTAATCATTCATGGAGCAAGTGTGAAGTGGTACAGCGTCCTTCAGAAAACAATTTATAAGACTATGTTTATATTTTAAATTGATGAAAACGAGGTGGAAATAATCCAAAACAAGAACGATAATATATTGGAATATCAATATACTTTTTGGTCCGACCAGGGTATAAGAGATATGTTAAAAAAAAAAATTCAGCCCAAATACAAAAAAAAAAATTTAAAAATATGTAAAAAAAAAAAAAAAAAAAAAATGTAAATTGATCCCATTGCCCTATGCACAACATAATGCCCCCACGAGTACATTCTTCCACACATGGTATAATGACCTCATACCAGCGAAACACAATTTGTTGCTGTCACATAAGATGCCCCCAATGTTGACCAAACAGTACGTTTCTCCCAGACACAGTATAATGCCCCCACGCTACATCCCTCCCACACACAGTATGATTCAAGCAACAGTACATTTGCCCACACACAGTGTGATTCCCCCACATCCCCCCATATACAGTATGGTGCTGTCACTGTCACAGTCCCCCCACACAGTATGATGCCACTCACAACCCCCCACATTATGATGCCTCAACAAAGTATATACCCCCACACACAGTATGATGCGAGCAACAGTATTTTCCCACACACACAGTAAGGTGCTGCCACAGTGCCCCCCACACAGTATGATGCCACTCACAACTCCCCACACAGTATGATGCCCCCATGACACAGTACAATGTCCCCCAAAGTATATACCCCCACACACAGTATGATGCAAGCAACAGTATGTTCCCACACACACAGTATGGTGCTGCCACAGTCCCGCCACACAATATAATGCCACTCACAAAACCCCACACTATGATGCCTACATGACACAGTATAATGTCCTACAAAGTACCGTATATACCCAACACACAGTATGATGCGAACAACTGTATTTTCTCACACACACAGTACAGTGCTGCCACTGCCAAAGTTCTCCCACACAGTATGATGCCACTCACAACTCCCCACAGATAAATTATGCCCCTATGACACAGTATAATGTCCCCCAAAGTACGTCCCCCCAAACACAGTATGATGCAACTGACAATAAAAAGTAGGATGCTCCCACAGAATGATGCCTCAAAAATGTTCCTCACACAGTATAAAGCCTCAAAAATGTTCCTCACACAGTATGATGCCTCAAAAATGTTCCTCACACAGTATGATGCCCCCAAAGAATGATGCGCTACAGTATGATTTTCCCAAAGCAAATTCCCAAACACAGTGTGATGTCTTTATGTCCTCCAAAGTATATTCCCCACACACCGTATGAACGCTCTAAAAACATCCATTTTTTTACCTGCAGATTCACTCATCACATTCAAGGCAATGAGAAAATCTGCAAATAAAATGCATATTTATGGGAGGAGAAATTGTTGCGGATTTCAAAAAAGCACCGCAGAACAAGAATAGTGGGCATATTTCTAGAAATCCCATTCACTTTGCCAAAACAGTAATATGTGTTCTTTTTATGCTCAGTTTTTTTGCACAGTAAAAATATGCAGCCATAAAAATTTAGGAACCTAATTTCATTTAAACGTCCATTTCTCATGTATGGGTTTAATCCATGTTTTTCACAGATAGAACAAGTACCCTCCACGATCCTCTGCGATGAGAGATCACGGCGGGACATGAAACTGACTGAGTTTCGGGTCCCGCTGAGAGTGGGGTGAAACGGGTAAGTTCATCTCAGTCAGAGAGCCGCGTTGCTCTAACTGACTTTGGGTGACCCAGACCGTGACTACATCCTGCTCACACCGGGAACCGAAACTCAGTCAGTTTCATGTCCCGCCGTGGTCTGACATGACAGAGGATCGTGAAGGGTTTGTGTGGGAATAATAAAAAGGGAATGAGGCATGAGTTTGTGCTTTTTTCTTTAACAAATAAAAGATCTTTCACAATGTGTTGTATTTTTTTACTATTTACTTAAAGGTTCATAATGTCCGGGTCTCACATTGACCCGACATTATGAATCTCGGACTTAGTGCCAGCTAGCAATACTCAGCTGGCACTAACCCCTTATTAACCAGTCTGCCAATCCCACAGGGCAGCTGGAAGAGTCAGTTACAGCTCCTGAAAATGGTGCTTGTAATAAATGCTCCATTTTCTGGGGCGGCTGTGGGCTGCAGTACGCAGCGTGGAGGGCCCAGAACACTTGGGCCTCCCCACACAGAGGATTCGAGCCCCCAGCTGCTGAGTTGTAACTGGCTGGAAAACAAAAATACAGCGAAGCTCTACATCATTATTTTTTTAATTATTTCAAGAAATACCATATTTTTCACTTAATAAGATGTACCAAATCACACTCCAAATTTGGTGAAGAAAAAGAGGGGAAAAAAATATTTTGCATGCTGAATGGGGTCCAACTTATAGTGCCAGTGTCCATCTTAGAAATCATATACATGTCCCTTATCTTGGTATATAGCCCCCCCCCATCCTGGTAAATGGTCCCCAATCCTGGATATGGTCCCCTTATCCCGATACATGGCTCCCCCCATCCTGCATATAGCCCCCTTTTGCTGGCACATACATGGCCCTCTAGTGCTGGCACATACATGACCCCCTTGTGCTGGCACATACATGGCCTCCTTGTGCATGGCACACATATGGCCCCTTGTGCTGGCACATACATGGCACATAAATGGCCCCCTTATGCTGACACATACATGGCCCCCTTGTGCTGGCATATACATGGCCCCATGGTCACTCTATATGTCCCCCTGCTAACGTGCACACTGTAAAATAAACGCTGTTACTCACCTTCCTTCGCTTGCTCCATGCTCAGCAATGATTTCCTGCATCTCTTCCAGGCAATGGATCAAGTGACCAAGGCGCACAGAGATGATATCACTGTGCGCCCCAGGTCACAAGATCGGATGCTGGGCAAAGAGACAGGAAGACATGGAGCCTGGAGCAAAGAACAGGCGACGGAAGGTAAGTAACAGAGTTTATTATTTTACAATGTGAGCCAGCAAGGGGCATATAGAGGGATGAGGGGCCATACCTGGGACGGGGGGAAGGAGGGGGAGTTAGTAAAGACAAATAACATGTGCCACTTCCCCGTTCATCTCTCAGCGCGTTTCAGCACTGAAGTGATGGACAGCGGGTGCAGTGCATATTATATGAGCTTAATGAGTACATAACCTCCCCTTGCCTCCTGCAGCCTGCACCAGCCACTGGACACCTCTCCAGAGCCCCCCCCCCTCCACAGCACAGCACAGCACAGCACAGCACATAGTAGATTCATATTATAAGATGCATGCCCCACTTTCCCCCAAGATTTGGGGAACAAAAGTGCGTTTTAAAATCCGAAAAATAAGGTAATTTTAAAAAAAAAAAAAAAAAAAAAAAGGGCTCCTCTGCATTTTGATTACCAGCCAGGTAAACCAGCCAGGTAAAACTAGCCAGCTGGGGGTAGGTGGAAGCCCATACCTGGCTTGCTGTACCTGTGTTGATGACAAAAAATAGAGCCCCATCAGCGCAAAATGATGAAAATATGCTATTGTTATCTGAATTGTTAGCAGATAACTGTAGAAAAGGTGGCCTCGCATGCTCCAGACCCTCTGCAATAATAAAGGTTTGCTCTAGATAAAAAAAACAAACATAATAATAAAAAATGTTTTAAAAAATACAAAGCTCTCTTAAACGAATGTTTAAAGGACATTTTAAAGGTTCCTGGACTTAACAGTTTAAAAAATCACATCATGCAGATGTCAAAACACCTGCAAACTCCAGGAAGCTTAAAAAAATAATTTTAAAATTGGTGAACATGTTGGGGGATAGTTCATTCATCTCTTCTGACAACAACCCATCAAGACCAATGAGGTGACAGATAAAGAAGATTCCCTCTGCCAAACTGCTTAGAAGCTACAGTCACTTTTGCTCATCCACATACCTCTGGCTGACTTGTACCATACATACATTTTGGATATTGTGAAGGGAGTTAAAGGTTTTCAAGGATCAACAAAAAATTGTCTAAAGGCAGTAGATCTGATAAAATAACAAAACAACCTTCACTATCTTGATCAATTGCCTGTAGCTCCAGTGACTATGGAATGGTGCTCCCCACCTGTCCAGGTTTACCTCTATACCTTGGTCACATAACATCTGCCCACATGACCATTGTAGCAAATCACATGACACTAAGGTGAGCATCACAGGACCACTGAGATCAGTGATTGGCAACATGTATGTACTGCATATATGTAAATAAAGTGGGGGTCATTGGAGTGGGAGTTTATTATGTTAATGATGTTGGATTTATTCTTTTCTGCCATTTATTGCCTTTAGCCAAAGTGTTGATGATCCAGAGAACACCCCTTTAAAGTCAAAATAGAAAGCGATGCCATTACAGAAATAATGTATAAACTGAACATTTGGATAAACATTTGATTCCTACAGCTAGTAACATGTAAGAATCCAGATATTATGGATGCTGGGTTTAGTGATTTTCTTAAAGAAGATCTGTCAGCAGACACATTAATAAATTATAGGAATACCTATAAAAGAACAACTCTAAAACATCTTTTCTTAAAGCTTTGCATTGGGCTGCTCCCCATTATTTTTCCTGGAAATATATGAATAATGTCCCAACTAAGGATAACTATTTTGATTAAAGGGATCCTGTCACCCCCAAAACACCTCTAAAGCTATTAAAAGCTGTCCCTAGAGCATAGTAACACTTACCCTACACTCCTTTTAGCTCCTAAATGCACCAAGTGAAATTGAAGATAAATGTTAATACAGTACCTCATTAGGGATGATAATGAGTGACTATGCTATTCATAGTCACCCTGGCAGGCTCTCCCACTTCATGATATCACGCCTCCATAGGCGTGATCTTCTAATCAGATTAAAATGCGCGCCTCCCCACCCCTCTGTGCGGTCTCGGCTGGCCTGTAGTGAGGCTGGGTGACGCGAATCGCGTCATTTCCGGCGCCGGGTGACGTAGTACACCCGCGCAGCTTTGTTAGCTTCAAAACGCGCACTGCGCATGTGCAGTGCGGGTCTTGAAGCTAACAGCAGCGCGGGTGTACATACGTCACCCGGCGCTGGAAATGACGCAATTCGCGTCACCCAGCCTCACTACAGGCCGGCCGAGACCGCAAAAGCGGCGGGGAGGCGCGCATTTTAATCTGATTAGAAGATCATGCTTATGGAGGCGTGATATCATGAAGAGGGACAGCCTGCCAGGGTGACTATGAATAGCATAGTCACTCATTATCATCCCTAATGAGGTACTGTATTAACATTTATCTTCAATTTCACTTGGTGCATTTAGGAGCTAAAAGGAGTGTAGGGTAAGTGTTACTATGCTCTAGGGACAGCTTTTAATAGCTTTAGAGGTGTTTTGGGGGTGACAGGATCCCTTTAAAGTGTGTAGGAATAAGCCATATCCAATCAGTGTCAAACTAAGTATGAATGTAGCTTATTTACAAGAGGAATTGTTATACTCAGTTGTAAGGTTACTCATTTCCAGGAGAAATAATAAAGAAACTGCAGAGGGCTAAGGGGCCTATACAAAACATATAGCTGTTGGCCAATTGTTCAGCTGGTAGCTCCTGGGAGTCTCTCCTGACTCCTCCATAGACATTAAATAGCTGAATTCCGAAGGATCAACATCTATCTTTCGCGACTCCGCCACACACAGGGAAGCTCTGCTACGCCAAGCACTCCTGTGCTCTCTATGATAGAGCCCCTGCCAGATTTCCCTGGCAGTGGCTTATCTCATGGGAACAAAACAATTGGCAGTCCAAAATCAAACATGCTAGATCCTCATCTCCCCAACATTACATTACAGGCAAGAAGACCCCATCTTCATAAGACTGTTTGTCAAGCCTGATAGTATAAGCAGGTTCAGTCAATAATAGTCAAATGACTATGATGGAATACAGAAAAGATGTTCTTCAAAGTCCTGGATTTGAAGCCTCCTTGACTAGTAATATCCCAACCAATCCCTATAAGTAAGGGATTAGACTTTGCCTATTCTGTGTTGAGTAGTGGCTTAGAAAGAACTGCCACCATCAGTGACCAAGCGAAAATAAACTTTTCGGTCTGAAAAAATAAAAAAATTTCTTTCAATTTGAAACATTGCTATGATAAAAAAAAAACTACCGCGCTAATCCAACCTTAAAAAGATTGAATAAAGTAGTCCCTGAGTTGTGTAGAAAGTCATCCGTCCTGCTCCACAGGGTAATTGTATGTTATCACAAGTGTTTATTTAAGAGGATGAGCATAATGAAAAGTCAGAAATTGCCCCTCGTCAGCCTGTCTGGAATACAGGATAACAGGATATGCAAAGTGTTATTAAGTATGACGGAAAGTGGCATGGCTTCGATGGTTTGTGGTATGCCCTCGTATAAACAATGGATGAACCTCCCACCACAATACGACAGGGATAGACGAGGATATCAGCAAATGTAACCAGTTGTGTCTCCACTGAATAAACATTAAAAGGAATACAATGTTTATCCTTCTTTCCCTCTAAAATCATTACAAAAAGCCGCTCTGTATAATTTCTACCCCCCCTAAAAAAAAAAATCCTGCCCATAATAATAAAGGATTCAGAAACAGTAGATTTAGTCGCCTGGAAAATCCTATGACTGCATCAGTAATCTTCAGGCGCATCAGGTAAAATGTTGATACATTGCAACCGCAAACTATAAATAAATATTTTCTCCTTACCTTCCAGCAAACACTCCGGAACCTGCTGCTTCTCAGCTGCCCATTAATCCCTTTCAGACGGATCGCTGCCAAATAATTGCTGTTTACAAAAAGTTCTTCCCATTCTTTGCTACGGAGGTAAATAACACAGATGTATAATATTTAGGAAACACGTCGGAGGAGCGCTTCTTCTTCACAAGCAGCTAAACTACAAGCACATTAGGAATGCGTTCTTATTTTTTTTCTTAAATTTTAAAATTATTTTTTTTTTTACGATGATTTTATTCACGCATAGTTTCAAAACGCATGGATGTCTTTTTTGGACACATTTCGTCTCAGGATTTAATGAATATGTAGATCGCTATAATTATGCCAGCTACTGAAATTCATAATGCCTATGGAGGCCATTCCATTTTCTCTAAAATGTTGGTACTGCAGTTCAGTGAATAAACAAGAAAAATGAATATTAATACGGGCACAGCCATATTTCTGTACGCAGGCAGGAGAGAAAAGCACTGGCAGGAATTATCTGAGAGGAACCGGAGCTAATAACTATTAGGCGCCTTCATAAAATATTTGGTTTTAAATTGACTTTTTATTTTTTTGTCTAGCCTTAATGATAGACTGGGCTGTTAAACATAATAGAGGACTGCATTACTTAACCGGTAGTGCCATTACCACCGGAACGGCTTACACTTATTTCTACATGAACAGTTTTAAATTTTTAACAGGTGCAGGCATATTTAAATAAAAAAGCATAAAAAAAATGAAGAAAAAAAAAAAGCCCGACTGTATAAACTGTTAGGGAAGGCAAGCTTGAGCACCTTGCAGTACCTATGGCTGACTAGATAAACAACCTAAATATGCCTCCCAGGCTTAGGCACACAAGGGGCCTAACACCTGTGCCTCATTAATATACAAGCAAATCTGCTCTACTGGGAAACGATTGGAAATTAATTGTCCCAAACCATTTACAGAGTTTGAACAAAAGAATTTCACTTGGCTTCTCCTTTGTCGTTCTGCGAATCAAACGCCATGAATGACACATCATCGGCTCGAGAACAATACGCGGTGACCTGACGAGCTGATGCTTGTTACAATTAGCCCACACAAACAAGGTCATTTTGAAATAACAGAATAATTAAGGACAGGTTGTACTTTTCTTACAGGAAAAGATGAGCTGATAATAATAATAAAAAAAAAAAAAAAAAAAGCAAAATAAATACCCCAGTAACAAACATCAATATTACAAGCAACTTTGCAATTTACCTCTTATTAAAAATCCTATTAATTCTTCAGAACAATACTGAACATTGCCCATGCCTAGGTTAGCAGCTACCAGCGCAGTCCATCAGTGTTGGCCAGTTTCCACAGATAGGAGTGCAGCACACGCAAGCTCTTTGATTTAGAGCTTGACAGTGCTGCTCTGAAGATGCCAGATTCCTGGTTCCAGTCATCTTCAATTTCCCCGCACTCCTCCAGGAGGAGGCAACGCTGCTTTCGTTTGCATCATTATACAGCTCATACAGTTCCTTTATCTCATCATTGGTTGGTTTGGTTTGTTACATCATCTGCTGACTTGTCAGAGTCTGCCTGGGGAGACATGGTGGATGCAGGACTCAGCACAGACAGCAGCAAAGTTTCTTTGCATCATTGTAGCGCTCCCATGTTAGACCAGTGGTTTAACCATGCTGCTGGTCAGAACTGTCAGATATTGGGTGTGCACCACCTTCACAATCCAGCAGGAGTCCAGGGATTCTAACGAGGACAGAACCTTTTAAATTGGAAGATAAGACAGTCCATTCAAAGCACGGCAAAATAGCTTTCCTAAAGAAGAAACAACACTGGGGAACAGATATAATTAACAATATAGACCACATGAAACTAAGCCAAGAAAAGCTGAAATTGGACAAGGCAATGTCTAAACCTCCCATCACACACAACGATGCACCAGCGATCCAGACAACGATAATGATTCTGTAGGGATTGTTGGTGCGTCTTTACCTGGTCGCTGGGGAGCTGTCAAACAGGCAGAGCTTCCCAGCGACCAGGGACCAGGGAGCCACCTCCACATCGCTGGCAACTATGATAAACAGCGGGTATCTAGGCAGCGCGCGCTGCCTAGATACCTGGTGTTTATCATAGTTACCAGAGTCCTCCTGCTTAGCGCTGGTAACCATGATAAACCATGCGCTGCCTAGATACCCGGTGTTTATCGATAGTTACCGGCGTCCTCCTTGCTTACACGCTGTGCTAAGCACTGAGGACACTAGTAACTATGATAAACAGCGGGTATCTAGGCAGCGCGCACTGCCTAGATACCCGGTGTTTACCATGGTTACCAGCCTGTGAGATCGCTGATCATTGGTCTCTCACTGTCACACACAGTGATGCGTGCTGACTAGCGGGAGGACCAACTATCAAAAAATGACCTAGAGCACTTTGTAACGATCAGCGATCTCACAGCAGGTTCCTGATCGCTGCTAAGTGTCACACTTAGCGAGATCGCTGTTGCGTCACAAAACAAGCGACGTTACAACAATTTCTGTAACAATCTTGTTATGTGTGACGGGGGCTTTAGAGGTTTTCCCCCAAACAAAATAAATTTTAATCAATAGATCTTGGAATAATAATAATTCCCACAATTGGATGTGTTTAAAAAAATGTTCCTGTCCTGAGATAATCTCATTTGTGTGTCCCTGTTATGTACTGTGTAATGGCCGTGTCCTACCGTACAGGACATGGTCTGATCATACCACATCTCCTGTGCTGAGATAATATTATATAATGTGTCCCTGTTATGTACTTTGTAATAGCCGTGTCTGACTGTATAGGGACATGTTCTGATCATACCAAATCTCCTGTGCTGAGATAATCTTATATATCTGTTCCTGTTATGTACTGTGTAATGGCCATGTCTGACTGTACAGGGACATGGTCTGATCATACCACATATGTCCTGTGCTGAGATAATCTTATGTATGTGTCCCTGCTATGTACTGTGTAATGGCCGTATCTGATCGTACAGGGACATGATCTGATCATACCACATCTCCTGAGCGGGGGAAGAAGTGGAGAAAAAAAACTATACAACACAGGATTGCAACTAATGCTTTCTTTAAGGGTAAAACATTTAAAAAAAAAAATGGCAGGTAAATATTTTACCTCACAAAAAGAATCAACGGTCATCTCCTGCTGTAATGTCTGTATACTCTTTTGTGTCCTCCTAGGCCCAGGATATGGGGTATGATCAGACCATGTCCCTGTATGGTCAGACCCATCAATTACACAGTATATAGTAGGGACAGATATATAAAATTATTTCAAAACAGGAGATGTGGTATGATCAGACCATATCTCTGTACGGTCAGACACAGCCGTTATGGTCAGACACATCCATTACACAGTACATAGCAGGGACACATATATAAGATTCTGTCAGCACAGGAGATGTGGTATGATCAGACACATTCATTACACTTTACATAGCAGGGACACATATATAAGATTATCTCAGCACAGGAGATGTGGTATGATCAGATCATGTCCCTGTATGATCAGACACATTCATTACACTTTACATAACAGGGACACATATATAAGATTATCTCAGCACAGGAGGTGTGGTATGATCAGATCATGTCCCTGTATGATCAGACACATTCATTACACTTTACATAGCAGGGACACATATATAAGATTATCTCAGCACAGGATATGTGGTATGATCAGACACATCCATTACACAGATATCATAGCATGGGACACATTATAAGATTATCTTAGCACAGGAGATGTGTAATGATCAGACCTATGTCCCTGATACGAATCAGACACATCCATTACACAGTACATAGCAGGGACACATATATAAGATTATCTCAGCACAAGAGATATATGATATGATCATTCTGTGTCCCTGTACAGTCAGACACGGCCATTACATAGTACATTGCACGGGCACATACGGTATATAAGATCATCTCAGCACAGGAATGTTTTTATAAATATATACAATTGTGTAACTTATTATTATTCCAAGATCTATAGATTAAAATGAACTTTAAAATTTCTTCATGTAAACCCCCTTAAATTTTGGTAAATCTTTCTACATTTCTTAGTAACTTTTCTGCTCATGCCATTTCTTGGCGGCTTACTTTACACTAATATCTGTTGCCAAAATAATGGTGAACACAATGCATTTTTTACATTTTTGTATTTTTTTTTCGACAATTTTAAAGAAGTATGTAATTCAAATAATAAGTTTAGAACATGGCATCTATACCAGAATTCAAAAGCATTTTGCTCCCCTATCATCCTTCAATCAATGTCAAATACTTCCACAAAACACCAATTCTGTTAATCTAAATAGTATCAAAATATAAAATCCAGCCATTTTGTAGTAGCTGGGCTAGAAATTCACTGATAGATATGAATGATAAGTTCATAATAAAGAGATTGATTCCATGAAAAGGGCGATCCAACTTCATAAAATTACAATATAAAAAAATCGCTTCCATTGTTCCACACTACTGGCACAAAGGCTCTCGTAGTTGAGGAGAGAAGCAAGTACCTCGGCACATAACGAATTAGTGGCCACTAATATATATAATCTACTTACATAATCTTCTTGTGGCGTCTGTCATCCACTTCCGTCAGGATGTCCCACTAACACGTGCCGCGGCAGCCAAATTTACACACTTAAGGGATGGGTGTCGTAATTTTGCGCTGACTAGTGGTACTGGGCCATAGCGCAGTACAGCAAGCAGTGCAGTACCCGCCCACATCTGCCGCTGCACAAAGCCGGATACATTGTAGCTGCTACTCTCGTCGCTCCTCGTCACACCTCACCCACGCCACAAAACACCACCTCGGCAACTGCACATGCACTTAGTCAGCGCGAATGCGCAGTTACTCAGGCCGCTGCCATCTTTGAATGCCTAGGTGTCCAAAGATGGCAGCGGCCTTCGTAACTGTACATGCACACACCGGGTACATGCATTGTCAGGTACTCATCCCACCGCCATCTTTGGACACCCAGGTGTTCGAAGATGGTGGCGGCGTGATGTACAGGGGGCAGAGGAGCACACGGGGGGGGGGCAGAGGGCACACGGGGGGGGGGCAGAGGTAGCACACGGGGGGGGCAGAGGGAGCACACGGGGGGGCAGAGGGAGCACAAGGGGGGGGCAGAGGGAGCACACACACGGGGGAAACAGAGGGAGCGCACGGGGGAGCAGAGGGAGCGCACTGGGGGAGCAGAGGGAGCGCACTGGGGGAGCAGAGGGAGCGCACTGAGGGAGCAGAGGGAGCACAACGGGGGAGCAGAGGAAGCGCACGGGAAAGTAGAGGGAGTGCACAGGGGAGCAGAGGGAGCGCACTGAGGGAGCAGAGGGAGCGTACTTGGGGAGCAGAGGGAGCCCACGAGGGGAGCAGAGGAAGCGCACGGGGGGAGCAGAGGGAGCGCATGAGGGGAGCAGAGGGAGCGCACGGGGGGAGCAGAGGGAGCGCACGGAGGGAGCAGAGGGAGCGCATCGGGGGAGCAGAGGGAGCGCATTGGGGGAGCAGAGGGAGCGAACAGGGGGAGCAGAGGGAGCGCACCGGGGGAGCAGAGGGAGCGCACCGGGGGAGCAGAGGGAGGCACCGGGGGAGAAGGGGGAGCAGAGGGAGCGCACCGGGGGAGAAGAGGGAGCGCACCAAGTGAGCAGAGGGAGCGCACGGGGGGCAGAGGCAACACATAGGGGGCAGAGATAATGCATGGGGCAAAAAGAGTGCACAGAGGAACAATGGGAGCACATTGGAGAGCAAAAAGAGTGCTCAGGGAGAAGAGTGATCGCACGGGGGAGCAACTGCACAGGGAGGGGCAAGTGCACAAAGGGTGCTCAAAGGGGAGAGCAAACGAGGGGAGAAGACCATATGGAAGGGAGAGACACAGCACAGTGAAAGAGAGCACAGAGTGGAAACAGTTCACATGAGAGAGCAATGAGGTGAGAAGACATCACAAGGGGAGTGAGACCTCATACAGGGGGAGAGAGCACAGGGGGAAGAAAGCTCAAAGAGAGCACATGAGAGCAGAAGACAGCACGAGGGAGAAGACAACGCACAGGGGGAAAACGCACGGAGGCGAGAGACAGCGCACAGGGGGAGATAGGACAAATGAGAAGAGAGAGAGAAGACAGCAAAGTGGTGGAGAGAGAGTACAGAGGGGAGAGAAACAGCACACAAGGGGAAAAGAGAGTGCAGACAGGGGGGAAGAGTGCACAGGGAGGACAGACAGTCGTCGCCTCCAGAGCCACTGACCCACCTCCAACGTGACGTCACCACCCTCATCTAGTAATTAGTAATTAATAATAATATAGAATTTAGAATATTGGAAGCCGTTTTCAAAAACATTGATTAGATGGAAAACCCCTTTAAATGTTACAAAATGGTTACCATGAACCTTTTGCATTCTTTTATGACATATGGCAGATTTCGGTTTTGACTGTGGTCAATTGTGGAACATCTGTAACTTGTTATTCTGGTTGTCATCTGCTAAAACACACCAGTTTGTTCTTATCATTAAAGGGTATTATTTACTTTCCACCTACATACAATTCCAAATCTTTATCAAGCGCCATTTGTTCCCATTTCAATAACATTGTTGGATATTTGATTTCTCTTATTAGAAGGAATAAGAATGAGTCATCATCCGCACAGTACACTCTTGATACCACGCACAGTACATTTTCTAGTCATTTTAGGACAGCCAAATGAAATATACAGCTAACTGTATTTGAACATTAAAGGGAACCTGACAGCAGATACATGCAGGTCGATCTACGGACAATGTGTGGTCATAGAGGGGTCATAAATAGCTGCATATCCAGTTAGAAAAATGTATCAAGTGGGATACCACAGAGCTCTGTCCTGGACCTTTGTGTTGGTCAATGTCTTTATCAATGATTTGGATAAAGGAATTGAGAGTTAACTGGTTAAATTTGCTGATGACACAAAGCTAGGATAGATAGCTAATGCTAGAGAAGAGAAAAGAAAGAGATAGAGAAGATTCAAAAAGATCTATACAAACTGTAACAGTGGACAGCAACTAACTGTTTTTATGACAGGTTAAAATGTTTTCTAAAGGGACACGGTGAGGTAATTATTCAGTATGATACTAATATTACCCTAGAATAGGGCTTGGGCACAAGTTTTAAAAACATGAAAAATCAATATTGAACTCTTTGTACAGTAGTCACCTTGTTATAGGCATTTTCAGACCCTGGAGGGAGCTGCTGCTTAGTCCTCTCTATTATATTGACAGACAATTGGTCCTGCAGTGTTAAACTTCCTCCTCCCTTTGCTCTATGTAAGATTTTACTTTCAGGAGCTTTTGTTGAGGTCATGAAGGGAGAGAACTATTGCAGGCACACATCAACCTTACCTAATCTAGATAAGATATTTACTGCATATGTTTCTCTAAGCAGGAATCCGTGCTGTCTTGTGAGAGATTCTGTGTTTTATTTGACCTTTTGTGTTGCTGCACATACAGAGAGCAAACGCTGGTTTCACACTGCAGTTTTTTCCCTGATCAGGTTCCATCCGGTTTGTGTGTCAAAACCTGGAGTGTCTCCAAAACTCAGAACAGGTGTCAATCTTTCAATTATACTTTTTCTCTGCAAGTTCCTCTCCTGGTGTTGGCACACGAACCTGATCGAACCTGATCAGGGAAAAAACTGCAGTGTGAAACCAGCCAAAGAGGAGGATACAGCCCCCCCCCTCCCACTGATCTCCTTAGCAGTGATGTAAATATGTGACATGAATATTCATCCTATGGGGAGTGGACAACAGAGAACTAAGTGGATCATTCACTGTGATTGACAGATGGAATGTATCTCCTTATTTGAAGTTTAAAGAGGATAGGAGGGAAATATAAATTGAAGAAATACATCATAGAGAGACCTTACAGCGAGGAGTTAGATAGCAGTTACATATGGATTTTTGACCTGACAGATACCCTTTAATGTGTGAAAAAGACTTGGGTATACTGATAGATCACAGACTAAACATGATTCAAGAGTGTGATGGCGCAGAAAAAAAAGGTAAACACAATTATGGGATATATTAACATATGCAAATATTTTAGATTACGTGAAGTAATTATTGCCCTCTACTCCTCTTTGGTCAGTCCTCATCTGGAATACGGTGTCCATTTTTGGGCACCACATTTTAAAGACATAAACATACTGTAGCAAATTCAGAGAACAGCGACCAGAATGGTGACCAGTCTGCAAACCAAGTCCTATGAGGAACGGTTGCAGGTTTTGGGAATGTTTAACTTGTTAAAAAAAACTGGGAGGACACTTACTAGCTGTCTACAAATATCTCAAGGGCTGTCACACTGTAGAGGGATCAGCTTTATTCTCTTTTCCACAAGGAAAGACTAGAATCAATGGGATGAAATTAATGGAAGGAGGCGGATTAGATATTAGAAAAAATGTTTTCACAGTGACGGTGATCAACGAGTAGAACAGGCAGCCACAAGAGGTGGCAAGTTTCTCTTATATGGAAGTCTTTAAACAGAGGCTGGATAGACATCTGTCTGAGATAATTTAGTGAATCCTGATTTGAGAATGGGATTGGACCAGTTGACTCAGGATGTCCCTTTCAACTCTACCACTCCATGAGCCAAGAGAATCCAAACAACATTCTCGGAAGACAGGAGGTTCCTAATGTTAGTTCCTAATTTTGAGAGCTGCTCTGAAAAACCTAGGAACCGCAAGGGTTCTTATTAAAGGGGTTGTCCACTACTACCATTTCTCATTCCACATATTCGCCCCACAACAATAAAAAAAGCTTATACTCATCTCTGCTGCCTGCGCAATTCAAGTTGTGGCAACCTCTTTAAGCCCTGTGTGAAATAAGGTGCAGGTCGCAGCCATTTGCTATAAGAACACTAAAGCTCCTGTCACACACAACGATGCAACAGCGATTCCAACAATGACAACGATCCTGTAGGGATCGTTGGTACGTCGTTACCTGGCCGCTGGAGAGCTGTCAAACAGGCAGATCTCCTCAGGGACCAGGTACCAGGGAGCCACCTCCACATCGCTGGAAGCGGGAGGACACTGGTAACTACAGTGTTGGCCAAAAGTATTGACACCCCTGCCATTCTGTCAGATAATACTCCGTTTCTTCCTGAAAATGATTGCAATCACAAATTCTTTGGTATTATTATCTTCATTTAATTTGTCTTCAATGAAAAAAACACAAAAAGAATTGTCCTAAAGCCAAATTGGATATAATTCCACACCAAACATAAAAAAGGCGGTGGACAAAAGTATTGGCACCCTTAGAAAAATAATGTGATGCTTCTCTAATTTGTGTAATTAATAGCACCTGTAACTTACCTGTGGCACCTAACAGGTGTTGGCAATAACTTAATCACACTTGCAGCCAGTTGACATGGATTAAAGTTGACTCAACCTATGTCCTGTGTCCTTGTGTGTACCACATTGAGCATGGAGAAAAGAAAGAAGACCAAAGAACTGTCTGAGGACTTCAGAAACCAAATTGTGAGGAAGCATGAGCAATCTCAAGGCTAGAAGTCCATCTCCAAAGACCTGAATGTTCCTGTGTCTACCATGCGCAGTGTCATCAAGAAGTTTAAAGCCCATGGCACTGTGGCTAACCTCCCTAGATGTGGACGGAAAAGAAAAATTGACGAGAGATTTCAACGCAAGATTGTGCGGATGGTGGATAAAGAACCTCGACTAACATCCAAACAAGTTCAAGCTGCCCTGCAGTCCGAGGGTACAACAGTGTCAACCCGTACTATCCGTCGGTGTCTGAATGAAAAGGGACTGTATGGTAGGAGACCCAGGAAGACCCCACTTCTTACCCCGAAACATAAACAAGCCAGGCTGGAGTTTGCCAAAACTTACCTGAGAAAGCCTACAACGTTTTGGAAGAATGTTCTCTCTTTTTGGGCAAAGGCATCAACATAGAGTTTACAGGAGAAAAAAAAGAGGCATTCAAAGAAAAGAACACGTTCCCTACAGTCAAACATGGTGGAGGTTCCCTGATGTTTTGGGGTTGCTTTGCTGCCTCTGGCACTGGACTGCTTGACCGTGTGCATGGCATTATGAAGTCTGAAGACTGCCAACAAATTTTGCAGCATTATGTAGGGCCCAGTGTGAGAAAGCTGGGTCTCCCTCAGTGGTCATGGGTCTTCCAGCAGGACAATGACCCAAAGCACACTTCAAAAAGCACTAGAAAATGGTTTGAGAGAAAGCACTGGAGACTTCTAAGGTGGCCAGCAATGAGTCCAGACCTGAATCCCATAGAACACCTGTGGAGAGATCTAAAAATGGCAGTTTGGAGAAGGCACCCTTCAAATATCAGGGACCTGGAGCAGTTTGCCAAAGAAGAATGGTCTAAAATTCCAGCAGAGCATTGTAAGAAACTCATTGATGGTTCCGGAAGCGGTAGATCGCAGTTATTTTGGCTAAAGGTTGTGCAGCCAAGTATTAGGCTGAGGGTGCCAATACTTTTGTCTGACCCATTTTTGGAGTTTTGCGCGAAATGATCAATGTTTTGCTTTTTGTTTCATTCTCTTTTGTGTTTTTTCATTGAAGACAAATTAAATGAAGATAAAAATACCAAAGAATTTGTGATTCCAATCATTTTCAGGAAGAAACTGAGTATTATCTGACAGAATTGCAGGGGTGTCAATACTTTTGGCCACAACTGTATGATAAACAGCAGGTATTTAGGAAGAGCACAATGCCTAGATACCCGGTGTTTATCATAGTTACCAGGGTCCTCCCTGCTTACAGGCTTCGCTAAGCAGTGAGGACACTGGTAACTATGATAAACAGCGGGTATCTAGGCAGCGCATGCTGCCTAGATACCCGTGTTTACCATGGTTACCAGCCTGTGAGGTCGCAGATGGTTGGTCTCTCGCTGTCACACGCAGCAATGCGTGCTGACCAGTGGGAGCGCAACGACCAAAAAATGACCCAGAGCACTTTGTAACGATCAGTGTTCTCACAGCAGGGGCCTGATCGCTGCTAAGTGTCACACATAACGAGATCGTTAGCGAGATCGCTGTTGCATCACAAAACCTGTGACGTTACAGCGATCTCGCTAACAATCTCATTATGTGTGACGGGGACTTAAGTGTGAGCACTAAATCTAAACCGCCTTTTTTAAAGTCTAACAAAAGAGGGATATCTGGTTTATATAAATATAGATTCTGCTCATACTAAGAAGCCAACTTCTTGAAAACTTTAAGATACATTTTGGAAATAGTCATAGGGTCTTATCTATTAGCAGAGAGGGGCACATGCCCTATGAGAATTGCTCACCTGGTCTGGTTGTGTAAACCCACAACAACACAACCAGTATATGCTCTCGTACAGCTGCTGCTGGATCCACACCACCACGTGCACCGTGGCGAACAACTGGAAAACAGGACGAAGTGTCGGATTAATCCCTGAAGAAGGAGCAGATGCTGCTTTGAAACGCGTCAGAATAAAAACATCATTGCACCAGACTTCTTGGGGTCTGGTTTTCTTTCCAGCAGCGCGAATTACCGAAACTTCGTCCTGTTTTGCATTCATTTTGGAAAGAGTAGCCCTTCTACCGAAAAAACGTTGTGGATTTAAATAATTTTGAAAATCTTTTCCTAAGAAGAATGGACCTTTCAGGAACCAGGTAGAAAGATAAAGCTGGTCCTGATTGTGCTACTGGACTGGACCATATAAAAAGAGATGCAGGACATCTGAAAGCTGGACCGGGTCGTGAAGACTCGTTCTTTTCAGAAGTGCATTCCCGCTTCTCTTAGGCTGGTACAGTACTACCAGGATTAGAGTGCAAGCTTCTCTTATGAGCTTTTGCAAAAGTTTTAAAATGTGAGAAATTGGGGGGAAGCTGTAGGCCAGAATGAAATTGCATGATTTTAGAAATCTGTCAACAATACGTTCTTGTCATTTCAGGGAGAAAATTACATTTAATTTGCAGTTTGACCTTGTTCCAGAGAGGTCTATTTGAGGGAGACCCCACTTTAGGGATATTTATATACTTTTAAAGGTAACCTGTCAGCTACTTTATGCCCCCAAACCTATCACTACCTGTCCCTGCAGCTTCCTAGTACATCCCTAATCATTCCTGTCTGACCTAAATGTGTAGTATAATGGTTGTAAAAATGCTTTTTATAACTTACTCCCGCCTCCTCATCTAGACGTGTGGGTGTTCGCTAAGGGTGCATGTCTCCCCTCGCTCTATTGTTATCATGCCCCAGTGGGTGCGATAACTTATATTCCGTGCGCATTCCCAGCATTTCAAATCTGTGGGCATCTCCTTCCTGGTATGATACCAGTGAGTGTCATTTCTGGTCCGGCGCGTTGTGGGAGATTATTGGGTGTACTTGCCAGCTTAAGTGCATGCTCCGGAGCTGAGGAGTACACTCATTTACTCACCCACAATGCACAGGACCGGAATTGATGAGACTGCAATCTAGACAATGCCTCCTAATGGGGGGAACATGTAAGTTATAAAAAGCATTATTTCAACCATTATACTACAAAATTTATAACAGACAGGGATGCTTAGGCATGTAGTAGGAAGCTGCAGTGACAAGTGGTGATAGGATTGGGGGGATAAAATACCTGACAGGTTCCCTCTAAAAGAAATAACACAAACATAAGGCACTGAATGTGCCAAAATAGAAGGTTAAATCAGAAAACAAGGTACTATCAATATAAATTGCCATGACAAATAGAAAACAGGGATTTTGTGTACTCACCATAAAATCCTTTTCTCCAAGCTCATCATTGGGGGACACAGAACCATGGGTGTATGCTTTTCTGCCACTAGGAGGCGACACTAAGTAGAGAGAAAATTTAAGCCCTCCTCCCAGCAGTATACACCCATCCATAGGCGTAGTTATTTAGTTTAGTACCAAAGCAGTAGGAGAACACGTTAATGTAATAAGGTACAAGAAAATGTTGATACCATTGATTGAAGGTGGGTGCTGTGTCCCCCAATGATGAGCTCGGAGAAAAGGATTTTACGGTGAGTACACTAAAAACCCTCGTTTCTCTTTCGCATCATGGGGGACACAGGACCATGGGATGTCCCAAAGTAGTCCCTGGGTGGGAATTAGCTAGACAGCGGTCAAGCATCATGCGCCAGCTGCTTACAGATGTGCGACTGCCGCTTGCAAAATTTTTCTACCTAGGCTTTCGTCTGCAGAGGGCTAGGTGTGAATGTTGTAGTGTTTGGTGAAGATATGCAGGCTGGACCAGGTTGCGGCCTTGCAAACCTAAGTTGCCAAGGCCTGGTGTCCAATGGCCCATGAGGCGCCCACTGAACGAGTTGAGTAAGCCTTGATCCCTGCTGGGATTGGCCTGTTTTTGACGCGGTAAGACTCTTGGATTGCTGAGCGGATCCAACTTGCTAATTTGGATGTAGAAGTCGCCATTCCTTTTCTGGGTCCTTCGTGAATGATGAACAGTTTTATGGAAAGAGGCTGTTCGGAAGATGTAGTGTCTGAGGGCCCGTACTAGGTCCAAGGTATGAAGCTGTTTTTCAAAGTGGTGTACGGGTGCTGGGCAAAAGGATGGTAGAACGATGTCCTTATTGAGGTGGAAGTGGGACACCACCTTGGGCAAGAAGGATGGTGACGGACGAAGAACTACCTTATCCTTGTGGAAGGATAGAAGGGGAGGACGACAGGATAGGGCAGCTAGTTCTGACACTAGCCTGATTGATGTGATTGTGACCAGGAAGGCGACTTTCCATGAGAGGCGGGATAGAGATACCACTTGCAGTGGTTCAAACGGGGCCTCCTGAAGGGTGCCCAGAACAAAGTTCAGGTCCCAGATGGCTACGGGTGTCTTGTAGGGGGGCCACATGTGCGAGACCTCTTGGATGAATGTTTTGACCTGTGGGTTGGTAGCAATCCTGCGTTGGAATAGAACGGCTAGGGCAGAGATTTGGCCATTGATAGAGCTGAGTGACCGGCCTTTGTCAAGGCCGGTATGAAGGAACTCCAGGATTGTAGGGATGGAAAAAATGAGTGGGTTACAGTTGTGGTCTTTGCACCACTGAAAGTAAATCTTCCAGGTGTGGTGATAGATGTGCGAGGATATCGGTTTGCGGTCATTAACCATTGTGGATACGACCTGCGGTGAAAAACCAGCCTGGGTCAGGACCCAGGATTCAATAGCCACATCGTTAAAGACAGGGCACCCGAGTTCTGGTGGCAAATGGGGCCCTGGGTTAGGAGGTCCGATCAGTTTGGGAGTCACCAGGGCGCATCGACGAGGAGCTGTACGAGCTCTATGTAGCACGCTCGTCGTGGCTAATCTGGGGCGATGAGAATTATATGAACTCTTTCCGCTTTGATCTTTCTATTCACTCGCAGGGGAAAGATGTATGGGAGTTGGAATTGGCGCCAAGGGAGGAACAATGAGTCCACCCCTAGTGCTAATGGTTCCCAGGACCTGGCTACAAAGCCCTGGACTTTTGCGTTCATTCTTGACGCCATTAGGTCCACGTTGGGGGTTCCCCATCGCTGACAGATTTGTAGAAAAACCTCTAGATGGAGTGACCATTGTGCTGAGGCCAGTCCCAGGCAGCAAGGAAGTCTGCCGCCCAGTTGTCCACTCCCAGGATGTGGACTGCTAATATGAGTGACGGAGTTGTTTTGGTCCAGTGTTGGATATGTTTCACTTCGCGTTTTGCGGATTTGCTGCGTGTGCCGCCCTGGTGATTGATGTACGCTACTGCCGTTGCTTTGTCTGATTGAATGCGGATTGGGCGACCAGCTAGCAGATGGTGAAAGTGTTGGAGCGCTAGGCGGATCACCCCTAACTCCAGAATGTTGATTGGAAGGTGTGACTCCTGGGGCATCCAACGGCCTTGGCCTGTGTGTTGGTGGTAGACAGCCCCCCAGCCGAGTAGGCTGGCGTCGATGGTTACAGCTAGCCACTGGACTGGGAGTAATGACTTCCCCTGTGTGAGTGAAGATGGCCGTGTCCACCAGGTGAGTGCCTTTTTGACTTGTGTGGGTAGGCGGTGCTTGCGGTCGAGGCTGAAGGGATTTTTGTCCCAGGCCGGGAGGAGGGCAAGCTGCAAGGGTCGGAAGTGGAGCTGGGTGAAGGGAACAGCTTCCATTGCCGCTACCATCTTCCCTAGGACCCCCATGCCGAAGCAGATGGATTGAGGTGGTCGGTCACAAAGAGTGCAAACTCCTCTGTGAAAGGCTGTGGCCTTGTCTTGAGGGAGTATGACTAGCCCTCGTGCGGTGTTGAAGGTCATCCCTAGGAGGGGGCCACCTATTGCAGCTTACCCGGATCCTGTGTCCCCTTCGCTGTGCAGTATGGTGAGGTGCTGGGCAGAGAAGCTTTCGCTTTAGAGGGCACTGGAAGAAAGGGCTGTGAATTAGGTGTACCTTTCTACTGTGTGTGGGCTCTATGCAGCCCCCCTTGATGGAGGAGAGGCAAGGGGGAGGCCAGGTGTTGTATAGGGATTTTCATTGTACCTGGGGCTGCTGCTGTGGGACCTACATGCAGGCTCTTTGTTAGTTAAATATTTGCGCCGATTTGAAGGAGTGGCAATGATGAATGGGCCATGGCATGATTGGCTGGCCCTGATCGCATCATTAGGTGGGCATGTGGGAGGCTGCCACTTGCCCTGCGTGATGTTGGTGGGTGTGTTGCTACCGCAATTGGCATTTCCAGAGCCCAATCGCGGCAATGCTTGACTGGTCGCGTCATTGCGCCCACCCCTATGATGCGGGGTGGTCATGTGATGCGTGGCCAATCACAGTAGACCTGGGCAGAGATGAAGTGCAGGCCCAGACTGGGCCCTGTATTAGTGCGGGCTCCCAGGAGAGGCGCTGGGACCCGCGATCTTGCGGGCTGTGGTGCTGCTGGTAGCTGTCCAGCCTCCGAGCCCCATGCTTTAGGCACGCGCGCCCAACTTACCAGCAGTGCACGTCCCGGCATGGGGCCGCCGTGGATGGATGGCTTGTGATGCGCAGGGGCTGTTTTGGCTGCGCCTGCTGCACTGGGTCCCTTGGCTGGGGCAGTGGTGGCTGGACTGTCTGTGCCTCGATCACCTGCTCCTTGGATGGAGGAGGGAAGAAGGGGGTACTGTGTGCTCCTTCCATCCCGCGGTTATACAGGGGGATGCAGTGGGGTATGCGCGCTGGCAGCTACCTGCAGGCTTTGTAGCAGAGTGGGGAGAACGGAACCCTTCATTGGTCCATCGCCCTTAAAAAGGGGATTTGGGCTGCCCATGTCCTGAGTAGAGTGGCGCCCTAAGGGGAGTCATCGCCTGGCTTAGAGAAAGTTGAGAGGAAGTAAAAATAAAAGTACAAACAATAATAAAGGTACAAAGGAGTGAATGTGGTCTGAGAGACAGATAACATGTGCCTCCTTGCGACACTAAGCTAAAAACTAACTAACTACACCTATGGATGGGTGTATACTGCAGGGAGGAGGACTTACGTTTTATCTCTACTTAGTGTCGCCTCCTAGTGGCAGAAAAGCATACACTCCATGGTCCTGTGTCCCCCAATGATGCAAAGGAGAAATATTGATTTGAAATTGAGAACATTAAGATAATCCAAGGTCATAACATCAGTTGTGCAATAAACATCTTAATGTAGTATTCCATAGCTGCACAAACTGAATGAATTATCAAAATAATAAAAAATAAATAAAAGAAGCAGCAAGAAAATAAGACAGAAGAAACACAAAGGACAGAAGGAGGGGGAATAGGCAAAAGAGGAGTGAAAGGAAATGATATTCAGGATAAGGTTTCTATGATTGAAAATTTAATTTTCCCCATGAAGGCCCGGTATTCAACAGATGATCTAAATTCCAACCCATGGAACCAGGGTTTGTAAAAATGACCGTAGGAGTTATTGACGGTAGTCGTGAGTTCCTCCATCAACATCACATTCATTTTAGAGAACCAGGGGGAGAAGAGGGAAATCTTTTTCTCCAAAGTAGAAGGATGCACACTAGGGCAGTCACAATTCAGTACCTTAGTATATATATTTAGTGGAAAGTTGCAGAGAAAAAGAAAGAGGGATGGGAGCCAGGTTTAGGTCAAACGTGTGATCTTACATATCACTAGTGGCACTTTTTCCCAAAAAGTAGTGAGACGCCTGCAGGACCAGAGGATACTCTGCAAGCAAGTTGGAATTCCATACCACCGAGACAGGAGTTTATAACTTGCCTCATGAAAACGAGAGCAAAATGATTCTTTATTTGTTAAAGTGAAAAAGCGCTTCAATTGATCTTCCCATATAAAGTCACCCTCCCACTGGGGTTGGAAATAGGTGACAGGTTGTTTCGGGGGGTCAATCAACAAGTACTATGCTATGTTAAGGTCATTGTGTTGTCTTAAGTAAAAAATATTTTGACTTGGGTTAAATAGCAGTATTTTATGCTTATTTCATAAATTGAATATATTCTGGCAGTCAAAGCAGCTAGCAAGAGTATCTCTTTCTCTCTCTTAGGGTACCGTTACACACAGAGATATCGCTGGGAGATCTCTAAAGATCTCGGGAGGCGCTCGCTGAGGACATCTGTTGGACATTGCTGGGGAGTTGTCACGCGTGCAGATAACGTGCACGACGCCCCTGCGATGTTGTGAGCAGAGATCGTTCGCACAATCCAGCGATCGTTCGCACAACCCAGCAATGGTCCCTGTTCATTGTGGTCAATGGGCGAAATCTTTATCTACATCGTTATCGCGGGGTCACACACAAATATGCAGCAGGTTTGATGATCGCAGATCACTTGATTTAAGAATATGTTCTCAAATCTGCGATCCAAAGATTTATCGCACCCATATCTCAGTTTTACACTCAATGACGTCCTAACGACGTCCAAAACCCGTGACGAATCAGCGATATCTCTCAGGATATCTCTGAATGTAACGGTACCCTTAGGAGGACCCAGCACATACAAGCATTGCAAAAGACAGTCAAAGAATTTCAACAGGCATCATGTAATGCTTGATTTTTCCTATGGGTCAGTCTAGGAAAATTAAACAGTTGCAGTTATATTTACTTACAGATTACTGTTGATCCTAGAGCAGTGGGACTGCCTGTGATGAGCTTACTTTTAGCATGGGATTGCATGACAACTCTGGACACAACTCGAGTTGTGAAGCCAAAGAATATTTTATGCTGCTGCTACATCGAAAATCCAACTGGTTCCGAATTGCCTGTTGAGATTGCAGCAACGCAACCTCTTTTAATTGCACAATGCTGCAATATGACAGCAGGATACAACATTATTTGGACACCCAACCTGTGTTGCTGCCAAAGTCATTGTGTAGCCCAAGTTTTAGTGAACCCTATAGCAGCCCTGATCTTAAGTACTTTTTGAACAAATTATGAACATTTGTCCTCATATTTTGCAACTAGAAAATAATCAAGCTATGAAATTGACACAGTATTTATGACAAAAATGTGAAGTGTAATTACTTTTAACAGAGACATGATCTGTACTAAAAACAGTTCATGTGCAGCTCAAAACTACAGATCTGTAATGAGTAAAGGGCACTGTGCATAGAGAAAAGCCACAGGGTAGACGGATTTCCAGCAGGGAATGACTGTTTATTAAGCTAAGAATATTTGATCTGAGGAATTGCTAAGTATACTCCAAGCATGATCTTTAATGTAATCAAAGTCAGTATGGAGCTATTAAGTTGTCTATAAATACTTGAAGTGTAATGTCCTTTAATATATATGTTAAGATGATGAAATGTGGAGGAAGTGAAGCAGTTAAGGAACAGAATGAAGTGATTGTTCAGATGATTTGCTAAAATATAATCAGAGGAGATACAGGCACGTCCTTCCGCTAAAATGTAAGGCCGTTGTGTGCTGCTAGATTAGGGAGTACAGTGTGATAACTAACCTAAAACTGATGCTTTTTTAAGCTAAAGGCCCTGTCACACATAACGAGATCGCTAACGTGATCACTGTTGCGTCACAGATTTTTTGACTCAACAGCGATCCTGTTAGCGATCCCGTTAGCGATCTCGTTATATGTGACACGCACCAACGATCTGACCCCTGCTGTGAGATCGTTGATCGTTACACACTGCTCTGGATCATTTCTACATCGTTGCGCTCCTGCTGGGAGCGTTACATCGCTTTGTTTGACAGGGACAATGACCAATGATCTCAATGCTACGCTATGGGGTGACAATTCCCAATGACCTCGGTATAATTCCGGATCGCTGGTGCGTCGTTGTTCAGATCGCTGGTAAGATACCTGTTTGACATCTTACCAGAGATGTGAAAAACGACGCACCAGCGATCTCTGTGCATTGTTATTGCCATGTGGATCGCTGGTGCGTCGTTATGTGTGACTGGGCCTTTAAATAAAGGTCAGAAATATCAGATACATTGATGAACTAAAATCATTAGAAATTCGAAAAAAACCAAAGGTCTCATGGAGGGCTTAAAACCAGAGTTTTCAATGCTTGAACAGGCGACTGAGCAAAAATTTTAATTTGTGGGTAACCTACTTTAGTAACTACAATTACTTATTAGGACAGCTTAAGTGAACCTGTCACCAGATTTTTCCATACAAAGTGTGGCCACCCCTAGTAAGCCCTTATATGCTGCATTCTAGAATACTGTGTAAAAGTCTCCAAGATGATTTTCATTAAATAAACAAGACCTTTTATGATACTCACCTACGGGGCGGTCTGGTCCGATGGGAATTGCCGGTCTTGATCAGATTCTGTCCTCTTTCCCTGTTTTGTGTAGATGACACGTCCTACGTGTCACAGTGTCCTCCATTGCACTCCTGCGTATGCGTACATCTTAGTCAGTCAAAGCAAAGTATTCTCATGCGTATGGACCGTCACTTTTTGACCTTTCCCCGTGCATGCGTATTATAGTACTTTGCTCGACCTTCGGCATGGAAAACTGCGTGGATGACTTAAGACCCATCATCCACATAAAGCAATAAGGGAGGAGGTGCCAGATCAAGACCAGTGATACCCATTGAACAGGACCTCCATGTAGGTGAGTGTAATAAAAGCTCTTTTCTAATGTTATACAGATGGGCTTAGTGACTTATATACAGCATTCTACAATGGTGTACATAAGGGCTTATTGGTCGTGGCAACTGTTATATGGGGAAAAACTGAGAAGTTCCCTTTAAAAGTACCAGTAGTCCTCTTTTGGACAAGATACCACAAATCCATAAGAAAGGTGATAATTTCCTAATCATTAAGGGTCTGGATGCAGGGTCCCCCGCAATTACTGAGAACAGTGCTCTGTAATGCCGCTGGTGCTGTGTGACTTCTGGAGATAGCCTAGTATAGCATTTGGCAAACCCTGGAAGCCCACTGTTCCATTTTAATGTGGCACTTTAGAGATCAGTTTTTAAGATGGGTGTAGGGCACCTGTGATCAGCAAGTAATATCCTATCTTGGGAATTGCTGATGAATTTTCTAAAAGAAACATTTCAGAGTGCTGTTTTCAGAATTGTTTAGGGGGCTTTCACGAAACCGACGCAAAATGCATCCGACCACATTTGACTGTATCTGTTGTACATTGTTAAATCCATTGCAGCTGGAGATGACTACACTGGTATTATAACGGATAGCCATCCAGATCTGGAATAATACCGATGTGGTCATCCCTGGCTGCATTAGGTTTTTATCCTTTTTTTCCAGATACTTTTGAGGATCCTCCAAAAGATATTCAGCTGTAGCTAGAGCTCACCAGTCTCCCACTCGTTGCTTTCGGAGCCGCCCCTTAAGCTTCATGAATATTCACTGCACTGAACTGCAACGGCCAATCACAGATGTTCACCCTCTGTGGGAGCATCTGTGATTGGCTTTTGCACTCAGAGAGCGCCCCTACAATCTTCACCGATGTCTGCGCTTGGTTGTCATTTACATTAGTGTGGAAAATAAATAAATAATGGAAAACTAATGCGTAGGGGTCACCCATATCTTTCATTCTCAACACAGGTAAAGTGGACAGCTACAGAACGCCACCCCCAGCTGCCTACTTTTACCTTGGCCGGCAATGAAAAAGAGGGGAGTCCATTATTATTTTTTAGTTATTTAAATAAATCATTAAAAAAAAAATATATGTGGGCTTCGCACTATCTTTAATTGTCAGCCAAGATAAAACTAGCTAGCTGAGGCTGGTATATTCAACATGGTAAGGCCCATAGTTATTGGGCACCCCCATACCACAGAATAGCAGCCTGCAGCCACCCCAGAATTTGTTAGAAGCACCTATTCCTGGTGCTTTACCTGATACTTCCCGATGCCCTGGTGCAGTGGCATCGGGGTGATAAAGAGGTTAATGACAGCTGAGTAATGTCAGGAGTCTTCTGATACCCACCCATTATTTATCAATCCAGTAAGTGAATAGTTAACAAACACACACAGATAAAATTCCTTTATTAGAAATAAAACACACTGACAACCCTCATTTACCAATTTATTAAATCCCAACAACATACTCACTGATGGTAATCCACGAGGTCCCAACGAAGCACACTCATCTCTGCTGCATCATAAGTCGAGCTGAAGGAGGAAGCATCCTATTAGTGCGAGCGACGGCACTAAGATTTTCGGCCGTGTTTGCGGTCAGCTGACACGATTACCATGGTGACCATGTCAGCTGACACAGTTACCATGCTGATCTCATACTGCACCACTGACACAGTCAACATTTCAAAAAATATCATTGACCAATATGGTCACTTTTTTTCAATAACAGTCATAAGCCTTCCATCCATGGAGTCTGTCAGCTTCCTAATTTGTTGAGAATACACTTTTTGAGAAACTAACTACAGCTGGTCTGAGAACAGGACTCAAGTTCTCAAGAGGGTTTAGGTCTATTGATACCAGGGCCATGTTGTCATTCCTTCATATTTAAGGTCTTTACTGGCATTCCAAGCAGTGTAGGACTTCAATGCATGCAATGGAGCACTGTCCTAAAAATCATGTTTCTCTTGAAAAAGTCTGACTTTTTCCTGCACCACTGCTTAAAGAAAGTGTCAACTAAAAACTGGCATGGCAGTGGGTATGGGAATTGTTTTTTGAGGCCATCTTCAACCTGAAAAAGTCCACATAACATATTTTTTTTATAATACCATCCCCATAGCAGTACCCCACCTCCAACTTATTGACATCTGAGTCAAAGTGGAATTCTGCGCACCATTACTGATATAACAACAGGGTCATCCATCTGGTCCATCAAGATTTATTCTCATCTCACCAGTCCATAAAAGCTTTGAAAGCTCTGTCTTGAAATATATCTTGAGGAGTAAAAGGAGCTAGACGTTTTCTGGTTGACCGCACTACTCCTAGAAAAGTAGTTATTCCATGCTGTAGTAGTATTTAATAGATGCTTTATTAAGCATTTCAAGTTCGTACTGAACTTTCTTTTTTTTTTTATAAACAGACTACATGAAGAGATAAATTAAACAGTGTGGGGTTGGTATGAACTTTATTACAGCTACTATTAAATACTACTACAGTATTGAACTACTACTTTTCCAGCAGAAGTACTGCCAAATGTCCATCTCCTTCTACTCCTCAATATATTTGCACATGAAGATTTCCTTCTATCCGCCAGCTTGACTGCAGCAGCTGTATTCTCCATGGGCATATGATGGGGTTGTGACATGCAAAACCGGGTCAGGTGAGCGCCTCCCTCTAACTTCCTCTACTCTATACTGTACCTTCAGAAATACAGGTGCATTTCAATAAATTAAAAAATCATCAAAAAGTTAATTTATTTCAGTATTTCAATACATAAATAGAAACACATTTATTATATAGAGTCATTGCAAACAGAGTGATCTATTTGAAGTGTCTTTTCTGTAAATGTTGATGATTATGGCTTACAGCCAAGGAAAAACCCAAAGCTCATTATCTCAGACAATTTGAATAATTAACACATAACACCTGCAAAGGCTTACTAAGCTTTAAAAAGATCCCTTAGTCTGGTTCAGTAGGCTACACAATCATGGGGAAAGACTGCTGACTTAACAGATGTCCAGAAGGCAGCCATTGACACACTCTACAAGGAGGGTAAGCCACAAAAGGTCATTGGAAATCAAGATACCAGAGTCCGGAGGAAGAGTGGAGAGGCGCACAATCCACGTGCTTGAGTTTGAAGTTTCCACAATCAGTGATAGTTTGGGAGCCATGTCATCTGCTGGCGTAGGTTCACTGTGCCTTATCAAGACCAAAGTCAGCGCTGCCGTCTACTAGGAAATACTAGAGCACTTCATGCTTCCCTCTGCCGATAAGCTTTTTGGAGATTGAAATTTCATTTTCCAGCAGGACTTGGCACACTGCCAAAACTACCAATACCTGGTTTACTAACCACAACATCACTGTGGATGATTGGTCAGCAAACTCACCTGACCTAAACTCCATACAGTATCTATGGAGTATTGTCAAGAGGAAGATGATAGACACCAGACCCAACAATTTAGATGAGCTGAAGGCTGCTATCAAAGCAACCTAGGCTTCCATAACACCTCAGCAGTGCCACAGGCTGATCACCTCCATGCAACGCTGCACTGATGCAGTAAATCATGCAAAAGAAGCGCCGACCAAGTATTGAGTGCATTTACTGTGGATAAATCAGCATTGAAATAAGAGCAGTGATTATGTGCAAAGATCTGATTATTAACCACAATTACCACAATAGTCACTGGTTGAAACATAAATATTCCTAAAATTGATTCTGCAGAAATAAGTACCCAAAGGGGACAAAGATATAAAAAGGGTTATAGTTACCACAAGGTGGACCAAAGTGGGCTAGCACCATCTTGAGTCTGGGGATCAGTGTGGAGAAGACCCCACGCATATTGTAACAAAGTGAATTCCTCAGGGGAAAAAAAAAAAAGAGTGTCTGCTGTTATGCGGCTGGACCACTGTGTGTGGCCCACGATTGGTGGAGTTCACCCCGGGCGTCCATCTATGTACACCTGGCTCTGAAGCCGAGCACACCCACTGCACATGCACAGTGAGCTCCTCCTGTCTCCTCCCGGCCCGGGCAAAATTCACCAATCGTGGGCCACACACAGCGCATGGGCTGTTGCTATTTCCGATTACATTGCTCCTTGTCTGGGTAACACCCTGGTTAATTAATTTACATTACCTATTATCGATAGTATATTTAATGGGGGTCCAGCCCACACAGCAGCGGACACTCTCTTTTCACCTGAGGAAGCCACTTTGTGATGATACATTAGAATCTTCTCCACACTGCCCCCCAGACGCAGGCTGGTGATAGCTCACTTTGGTCCACTGTGTGGTAACTATAACCCTTTTCTTATCTTTGATCCCTTTGGGTACTTCATTTCTGCAGAATCAATTTGACATGGCTCCTTTAGGAGTATTTATGTTTCAACCAGTGACTTAGGTTGGATATTGGGGCTAGATTATGTTATTTGGGCAAGGTTGGACTGAGTTGCTGGCTGCAACATACATATTGTGGTAATTGTGGTTAATAATCAAATCTTTGCACATGATCAATGCTCTTATTTCACTGCTGATTTATCCACTACCTGTGATCATCTATGCCCGTTGTTTTATGGGTGTTCAGTCATATAGTGGGCTTAGACACAATTTTAATTGTTTTTAATGTTTCCTGTTGTTTTGGACTTTTCAATGAAATATTATTCTCTAATTACATCAAATGATCATCCCGTTTCTCTTATGTGGCTTTTTCTCTTTCTTTGCAAACTAGGATTCCTTGGTTGACTACTGCATCTACAGATCTCATCATTGTCTTTTTTTTGGCATTCTAAATGCTGAAAAATATAGGCAGTTTATTATTCATCATGCAATACCATCAGAGAGGTAGTCAACTGGCTTTAAAAGGAACCTGTCACTCCCTCCCAGGGCCTATGAAGGTAAAAGGGCAACCTTCAGCAGCACTAAGGCTGCATTCTGTGAAGGTGAATCTTATGTGTAGTATCCCCAGGCGCGATATCTGTAGATCATGTGATCTACGTTCCAGGGCAGCGCACATGGCGCATACCCGAGAACTGAATGTACAGCGCAGGTGCCGATTACTTCAAAAGAAATAGAGGAGGTGGCGCCCGAAGGCCAGATAGGGATGATGGACAGCAGCGAGGCAGTTAAGTCCTGGGGGAAGAACACACCTACCGGGCTCAATAGAGGTATGGGGAAAATTTTATAAAAGTGATTATTTCAGTGTACCTGGGGATAATACATATAAGAGCCACCTTCACAGAATGCCTTAGTGTTGCTGAAGGAGGCTCTTTTACCTTCATAGGTTTTGGGGGGGGGTGACAGGTTCCCTTTAAATTTATTCTTCAGCAGGACAACAACACCAAATATATTGCTAATGCATACAGCCAATGCCATTAACAACTATATTCATTGTAAAGAAGAACAAGAAATCCTGAAAATGAAGATATGGCCCCTGGTCTGAAATTGATGATAAGGCCCAGATCTTGACATCATACAAGTCTGGGATTATATGAAAATACAGAAGCAAACACACAGGTCTAAATTCACTGAAGATCTGTGGTTGATTCCTCAAGATGTTTGGAACAACGTCCTTGCCAGTTTCCTTCAAAAACTGTGTATAAGTGTTCTTAGAAGAATTGACGCTTTGGTGTTGTTTTGAAAGCAACCAACCAAATATTGATTGATTTAAATTTCTCTTTTGTTCATTCACTTTGCATTATATTAATTTGATAAAAAATTAAATTTACTCTTCTACTTTTGAAAGCATTCTTATTTTGCAACATTCTTTCTACTCCTGCCTAATAGTTTTGTACAGTACTGTGTTCATATATTTGTTACATGATCAAGCCCACACTCCCTGAAATGAAAGTAAATTGCTGCTTTTATTTAATACATATAATGATTCCCTAAGAATGAGATGATCTCTCTTGTATCGAGTCAGAGGACAGTATAGTTTTAAACGAAGCATTAAACTTTAATCTCTAGCAAATTGCAATTGCCCTTCAGGAATTCAGCTCGTTTATGAGCCAAAATAAAATGTCAACTTCAATGGCTTTCTTTACAATAATAGTAGACAAGCCATTACGACGTATTTAGGAAAATAACATGCAAAACGGAAAGTTAAAAAATAACTCACCTTGATTTTTATTTGATAGGTCAACGTTATTTCATCTAATAAGATAATTAAAAACATGCAAGCAGCTGGTACAGCGGCTAAACAGATTAATGTAATAGTCTGTAGTCATATGTGCTGGCAAGGGGCTCCCCTTTTTGGCGATGAGAAGGTCAGCTGCCCTTGAGAAGAAGTAAAAGACAGTCTCCACTCGTCTCAGTAGTCTGAGATGTCGAAGAAACTGTTCTGTGACTAGTTAATAAATTATTATCACCCACATTGATACATTTATTCCCAAGATACAGACTGGAGCACCAACATATAAGCATGATTGTATATTTTTCTATCATATGATAGGATAAAAAATATAGTGTTGAGAAAAATAGTTTTTGTGCACTTAGGCAAACTCAAAGTTGAGCTATAATTTTTTTTATAAACTGTGATGTTTATTGAAGCTATTGTATATAACACACATAAGAAACAGGCACCCAAGGGTGGGGCCGGTGATGATGTGTGTCTTGCTGGGTATCAGTGTGTCCGTGGTAGCTATGTTCCCTCTCCTTCTCCAGGTGATCATGCTCCATTCCTCCTGCTCCTCCTGCAGCATCTAACGCTGTGCAGGGATAAACTCAGCCTCCATGTGCTCCGAGGAAAATGGCGTTGGAGCCCTCCCGGGCGCATGTTACAAGCTCAGGAATGCCTCCAGGACTGTCTTTTGAGGCGGTGGAAGCGCCAGCAGGTGCTGCAACGACTTTGCTTTTCTGGGACCCATCTTCTGAGCTGGTAGGAGCAGTTTTGACATGGCTTGTGCCTCTCTTTGCTGGGTACTGGCGGGAGCTCGTCTCTCCTGCGACTGCTCAGCACAGAATTTTGGGCTATAATTTTAGCAACTTTCTTCAAACCAATAGTACAAGCAAAATGTAGAAAACTTTGCACCATATCTTATTACAGAAAAATGTCCTTTCAAACTATTCTCCTTCATCTTTTGTACGAATTACTCATTCTCAATATAGTACTAAACCCAGCGTTCACAGAGGAGACTGATTTTGTAGCTTCACTGAGAGATCAGGGGAGAGCTGCAGCACATGGACGTAGAGAGAGGGAAAAGGAAGCAGCTACAGGTGGAGAAAGGCAAGGCTAGACAAAAACAAACCTTGCTACTACTACTGCAGCAACATCTCTGTGTGTCTAACCTTTTCTCTGCAGCTGCTTCCTCTCCTTAGTTGACTTTGTGGAACCTTCACCCATCTCCCTACTGCATCTCTTGAGCTCAGACAGTGACCTTCTTCTTTATCTCTTTCACCAAGGCTCTTCTCCCATGATTGCTCAGTTTGCCTGGACAGCCAGTGTGCTCTTAGGAACCTTGAGTACTGCAGAAATTCTTTTATAACCTTGGCAAGATCTGTGCCATGCCACAATTCTGTCGCTGAGCTCCTTGGGCGGTTCCTTTGACCTCATGATTCTCATTTAGTCTGACATGCACTGTGAGGTCTTATATAGACAGGTGTGTGCCTTTCCAAATCAAGTTCTATCAGTTTAATTAAACAATGCTGGGCTCCAAAAGATGATCACAAGGAAATGGACAGCATGTGATTTAAATAGAGTGTCTGATTAAAGGGTCTGAATACTTATGGCCATGAGATATTTCAGTTTTTCTTTTTTAATACATTTGAAAAAAATTCTACTTTTCAGTTTTTTTTATTTAAGTCAAGGTGGGGTGCAGAGTGTACATCAATGAGAAAAAAATGAACTTTTTTGAATTTACCAAATGGCTGCAATGAAACAAAGAGTGACAAATTTAAAGGGGTCTGATTACTTACTGTACCCACTATACATATCCTTCAATGAGCAGCACCTGTAACTTAATATTTCAGCGAGCTCTCTGAAAACAGTTTTTATGAATTTATTTTTTTATATTTGTTTGTACTATCAATTTTTGGAAGGTTGCTCGAAACATGATATCCATATTAAAATGTATGTATGTGAAAAAAACAGCAGTGTTCTTCTGGAAACAGTTCCACATCTGTCCATGGATTTCGTCTGACATGGTACCTTAGCTCCATTTACGTGCAAAACCACAGTCAAGCAGGGTTGGAAGAAACACACAAAGCAAATGAAGGTATCCAGCCATGACTAAAGACAGCTCTATGCCCCAAACGCAAAAGTTTTTGCCTTGATGAAGTGTGTTTTAATGTACCTGGAACCTTTTAAGTTGTAATAATAAATTGGTAAAATGTTATATCCAAACAGCTCTATACCTTTGTTTGCTGTGTTTGTATCTCAAGCCAAGCTGGGGCTTTTACTTTCCCTGCTGAGAATTTTCAGTCAATCTTTGGAAGCTGGGGAACTTTATACTTTGTGCTTATCTATATGGAAGAAAGCAGCCATGTTTTCCTAATCATAGGCAACCTATTCCTCAAAGATATAAAAGTCCATTCTATATGTTAGTACCAAGCGTACGGTTACATCTCAAGCTGCGGGACCGTCCTCCTCTGGGCTGAGAGGTCGGTGCCCAACACGCAGCCCAGGGCTCTCTGTTTGCCTACCCACTGTTGCAGGGCCGGTCTCCACTGAACAGGGAGACCAATGCACATTACGCAGTTCCCTGCTGTCTGCTCGTTTCCCTATACAGCTGCCCAATTCCCTCACTCAGCTTGCCGGCTGTCCCATGCCTTCCTCTATCTCATTTTGCTCTAGAGGCCAGTGTTCTGCCTGCAAAGCCTCCAGGAGGGTTCCGCATACTCCTCAGATTTAAAGGGCCAGTACACCTGATGCTCCTTTCAAGCTAATTGCCCCTTCTGAGTAGCTACATCTATATATGGCCCCTCCCCTTAAGAAAATGTCTGAGCAACACCGCCTGTCCATAGTTTGTGTTGCTTGTCCCCAGGTCCCCGTTCCTATCCCAGCCTTGTATTCACCTTTGCAATTCCTCATAGCCACAGAACCCGTTACACCTGCATGAGCCAGTCCAGAGGAGACGTTTTGCATTTGTGCCTAATCCATCAGCTGGTACCACGTCTTCACTTCTGGCACCCCGTTGCCTTGCTGCCCTGAGTACCTTGCAAGCTCCGCAAAGACTGTAGTCTATCTGCGTGCATTATTCTGTCTGTACTGACAAGACCTTCAATTAATACATTATGCTTAATCACAAAGGCATCTCCAGCCTGTTCCTGTCACGACTCAGCTTCCACTTCGGTGCTCCAGAGGTTCCACAGCACAGCACTATATGTTATGTTTAATAATATTATAGCTATTTAAATTTAAAAGTAACGTTGTTGCCATGTCTTCAGCCATGGGTCCGATCTCTCATGGATAGGGAGACCGGCACTCATCACGCGGCGCTATGCACCCCACCCGCTCTGTCTCTGCTGTGGGTGGTTTCCACTGTGCAGGGAAACTGGTGACTATTACACAGCTCCACTGGTACTGCTCACCCTGTGAGTGGCTCCAGGCGATCGGCAGCTCCGTTCTCTGCTAGGAACCTGCGTCCACTTGTCAGGTCTCCAGGAAATGCTCTTAGGAGGCGCGCCTTCCTGCACATACTTAAAACCACAGGGCACCTGTTCTCTATTAGGCCTGTCTGTGCTGTGATGCTCTGTGCATAGTAGGCATCCTCCCCTTACGGGAGTTGCCTGGGCAACACCTATCTCCACAAAATCCTTGGGCTATCCACACCTCTCCTGATGTGAACAAGACTGTCCAGTTTCCTGCACCGGCTGGATCGTCTCTCCTTGATTGATCGGAGCTTCCAGGATTCATTTCATTGACAGAACCAGCATTATACAGTTCCTCCATATCTACTGTCTGGTCTGTATGGGTCGCCCCTCTGGTCCGAGACTCATGGCATTCAGGCCTCCTGATGTTGTGACGAGGAATCCCTGTATAGGAATTAACCTTTGCTGGTGCTCCACTACGTGGTACAGTGTCTAAATCCAGAGGGTCCTCCCCTCAGACACCTTTCCCTTTTGTGAAACTTTCCTTAATAAATATAATTGGTTTTATGAAAGTCACTCTCCTGTCTCTTGAGTATCGGGTATTCAGCTACCACTGCACCATCAGTGGTCTAGTTAGTCTATACTACATTATCACACCCTGTGGGCTTAACAGTTGTGCCCTGATTTACAATCACAAAAACTTCTTAAAGGTGTTATCCAACATAAATAAATTGTTTAAAGATGGATTAAAGTTTTGTACAAAAGTAACCATACTCACTTAGTCTCTTTGTCAGAGAGTAAAAGGAATCTGTCAGGTCAAAAATCCATATGTAACTGATATCATATTCCAATTCCTCTGTTGAAGCCCTTTATATTCATGTATTTATTTTATTTATACTCACCTTCTATCCTCTGTAAACTGCAAAATAAGAGAATGGATACTCATGTAGTGACATCACTGCAATGCCCTCCTCCTTAAGCACACAAACAATGAAGTGGAAATCACTCACATGGGGGTTCTGTATCCTCCTGTATGTACTGCGCACTCACTGAAGATGAGAAAGAAGGAGGGAAGTGTGTGCTCTTAGCAGCTGCACCTCTGACATCTTCATTTCCCTGCAGCATTAAGGAGTTTCATTGTGTGCATGAGGCATATGTGTAGTGTGTGCTGTTTGAGATTTTTTTGTGTTTACATGAACATTTGTTCATTTGCTCAGCCAATACATGCACTACATGTATACAGGAAAAATGTTCATATACACAGATAGAAAGCTCTCATAGACAGGACAGACTGCAGCACAAAACACCTTCCCCTTCTCCTCTCTCTCTCTCCCCACCCCCTTCCGAAGCAGCCAGCAGAAACCAGGGATTTTCAGTGTAACTTCAGCACAGATGGGAAGGAGAGAATACCAGCTTGGATAGGCGTAGTTATTTAAATAACATTTACATACACTGTACGCTGGACTATTCGGCAGTGAAAGTAATGAACCGGACTACTGGACTGCCTGCAGGCTGTGAAAATGCTTATAGCAAGAAAACTACAGAGGGTACAGCAATGATTTCTACATATTCTGAAAGGTCTGCCCAAGCAATATTAAAGAGTACCATTAGTATCATACTGAAAAATGACCTGACAGAGTCCCTTTAAGTGCTAAGCCTCCTAAAGCGCTACTAGCCTTTGTTAGATGCAGCTGGCATGTGACCACTGCAGCCAGTGTTCAAGTGCCAATCACGTGTAAAAAGTGCAGGCGAGTCAATTTTAGATCACTGGCAAAGAGACTAGTTGAATATGGCCACTTTTGTTATTTGACAACAAAAGCAGATTTAAAAAATAATATTAATAATAATAATGTTGGATAGCCCCGTTAACTCCTTCATGACCGAGGATGTATAGGTACTTCCTTGGTCGTGTCCCTCCCTTTGATGCGAGATCACGCGTTGAGCTTACATAATTTTCTGCGCATGTCAGCTGATCTCATCAGCTGACGTGCACCTAACGGTTGTATCTCTGATCTCTTATGGCCACTTTACACACACCAACTTATCTGTCCAACTTCTGAACAGATCTCTGGTTGCAGTGAAATCATGGACACATTGCTCCAGTTTGTGGCTGTGTACAAATGGAGCAATGTGTCCATGATTTCACTGCAACCAGTAAGTTGGTCAGAAGTTGGACAGATAAATTGGTGTGAGTAAAGTGGCCATTACAGCATGATCTAACATGCCGCAGCGGGGATCGCGCTATTACCCGCCGCCATGGGTGACCCTATGAGATGATCATGGGGTGCTTATGTGTTGCCATGAGAGCGAGGGTCACATAATAACCCCTGTCATAACTTACTTCCTGTCATCGCTGGTTGAGTGTCGATGTTCAAAGGAGATGGCCATTTTTGCAGTACAGGGCCGTGCTGATGCATGGCTCTATAATGCAGACGCGATCGGACACTGCAGTGTTGTGGTGCCCTAAGGAGCCAAGTAAAATGGAGAAATAGTGAACAGAAAAAAGTTAAAAAAAATGAAAAAGGTAAAAGCTATGAAAGTTCAAATCCACCATCCTTTTTCCTCATTGCAAATAAAAACCATTATAAAAAAACAATATACACGTATTTGATATTGCTGCGTTCACAAATGGCTTATGTATCAAAGTATAAAATCAATAAATCTGGTCGTTAATTTCTGTAACAAACAGATTAGATAAAGCGCCAAAATTAGGTTTTTTGGTCACGGCAACATTGCAATAATAGGTGATCAAAACATCACACCTACCCAAAACCATCAGCTCAAGACGTGAAAAAAAAAAGCCGTCACACAGTTCAAGATTCTGAAAAACGAGAATGTCAAGAGTCTCGGAAAATTGTGAAAAATGAGCAATTCTTTTTTATTTATTTATTTTTTTTTACAAACTTTTACATTTTTTTCACCACTTAGATAACAGTAAAAGTATACGTGTTTGGTATCTACACACTCGTACCGACCTGAGGCATCATACTGACACGTCAGTTTTACCATACAAAGAACATGGTCATTTTAAATAAATAAAACCATTGTGGAATTTTAAGTTTTTTGCAATTGCACCGCACTTGGATTTTTTTCCCTGTACACTATAAGGTAAAATGAATGATGTCATTTAAAAGTAGAACTCCTCCCCGCAAAAAAAAAAACAAGCCCTGATATGTCCATATTGACAGGAAAAAAAAATAATGGCTTCTGAAAGAAGGGGAGGAAAAAACAAAAATGAAAAATCACCAGGGGCGAAGGGGTTAATGCTTGACATTTTTACCCAAGAGTTCCTTTTATTATAGCTACTAAATTAATCTCTCCCGTAGTGTTCACAACCCTCCTGCACTATTCTCCTAATTATTTCAGGAACTCTTTTCTAATATTCTTTTAGCTGGGTGTAATAGAGCTGGGTGTTATTTTACAAATCAAATGAGCTCATATGTTTAGCAGACGTTGCGGTGTAATGTGCTCTCACACCATTTCATAGCCTTGATGTGCTGTCAGACATGTGCATATATTGGCCAACAGCTTGCAATTAATATATTCTTGATTGTGAACAGTATTAAACCCAGAAAATACCTTGCAATTAAGCAGAAAGCACATGAATAATGTTCTATGTTGATTAAAGGTAGGCCTGGAGTTCAACGACCATGTGAAACCAGGAAGCCATCCGCCAGGGGTATTTCAACAACAGGAAACACATAAGTGAGATTTATTTGGGGCATATTTATACAATTTAATTTTTTTAAGGCCTTTAAGATCTCAAGAATTGACATTGTTTTTTTACCCCAAAGAAAGAAGAACAAAAACAGAATCTGCTCCGAAACCCACGATAAAATACTCATTGTGAGTATGGAGTTTTTCACGTGGATGTTTCTGGCTGAAAAAATCCTTGTAAAAAAGCCACATAGAAATATATATTTGGTAGCCTTTTTTATGCATCTGCTTCTATTGAGTCAATGGCAAAATTTGGAGTGGAGAAAACACATGGAGAAATAAATCATTGGTGCAATAAAATGCAGAATAATTTGTGTTTTCGGTAGTTTAATAACCTTGCATAGCAGGGGGTGAGGTTTTGTAAGAATGCACCAGGTATTTTATGCAATGTTGTGTGCCAAAAAAGGCACCAAAAGTTTGGCTCAAGTTTCTGCACAAAGTAACTCAACTAATAGGAAGTGTAAACTTAAATAATCAATCGAAAAATACACCAAATTTATCACAGTGGCTCCTACTGCATAATAAGTATAAATCATAATTTACACCACCTATTGTTTGACTTACTTTCTACCAACATTATGTGCCCCCCCCTCCCCACTGAGTCACTGCAGTTTTATGCAGTTCGTTAACCAAACATCCAACTCTTCAATTTCCATGAATCTGACTCTAAAGGCCCCGTCACAACAGGCGACTGGGCCGGAGATGTCGGCAGTGACTGGCGGGTGCGTGCACGTTTTTGGCGCCCTGCCAGCGTCGCCGTCGCCCATTTACATGGGGCGACATCTCCAGCGCCGCGCCGGCGAGCTGACAGGCGGCATCGCCGCCAGGGTGTCTGAAAACCCCAGCGGCAATGCAGGACAATGGGAGCCTGTGGTTCCCATCGCCTGACGGGTCGCCGGCGGCCGGTTACATGGGGCGATGTATGCACATCACCCCAGATCGGTCGCCTGGTTTCAGAGCACTGCTCTGAAACCAGGCGACCTCCCGGCGGCGCCGACATCGCCCCTTTACATGAGGCGACGTAGGGGCGATGTTGCCTCCGATAGGCCACGCCCCTACGTCACCTATGTAATTGGCAGCGATGTCGGCCCGGTGGCAGACCCTTAACTCCAACTCCACCAAAATGGAAACCGACTCCACAACCATGGCTGTGAAGTCAGTAACCCATACCATCAGACTCCGGCTCCTCAATTTCCCTGAATCCAACTCCGACTCCATCAAAAATGGGCACTGACGCTAACCAGACTCCACAGCCCTAGTTTATTGAATGCAAAGTAAAAAGTGTAGAAAGTTCATAATAAAAGATGTGAACGACTTGTAAGCTTAGTAATTCTCCCCACATGTATTACATTCATGTTTAGAATGTACAGTGCCATGCCAAGCTTTATAAAGGGCTTTATAAGAAAATGCAATGCCACTTTCCCTACAAAAAATTGAAGCATGTGTCCACAAGTTTGTAGGCGATGGCTTCTAAAACTAAAAAAAGATGGTGCTCGAAGAGAAGTGATGAACTCCCAACTAATTCATGATAATGTACAATGAAATCAATTACTCTAGAAATGTACTCCAGACCATGAATGAAGTCACATTTCTGGTGGTGACGCATGACAGATGTAAGTTGCGCGAAATTCATTAAAAGGCACATATCTCTTAATGAATTATTTGCAACTTATTTCAGTGCATAGGTCATCAAGACTTGAATACAAAATGCACTGTTGATGAATCGGGCCCATAATGTACAGTGTTATTCAATACATAAATAACACTCAGTAAATGTCTATGCTCCCTCTAGTGGAGGCCACAGTGTGATAGGAGTGGATCACCTAACTCATGAGATATTTGAAGATTTGCATAAGAAAAATTAAGCTTTAAACACTATAAACATATTTTGAGAGATTAATCATGCTGATACAGTGAAAATTCCCTTAAAAAGAATTTCATCCTGCAGATTAATGAGACATACCAGTTTTGTTACAATGATATTGAATTCACTTTGTTTACTGCATTAGCACATAACCCTGTTATTCTGGGAGCCAGCATACACCTTGGTCATATCACCACTGCACAAATCTTGGATCCGGGACTCTGTGACAGCTTATTTTTTGTGCCTTAAGCTGACGTTATTGATAACATTTTGGGTAGATGAGCTCTTTTGATCACCTGTTATTGCATGTTATTGCAAATTTGCGATGACAAAAAAACCTTAAGTTTGGCGTTTGGACTTTTTTTTCCCATTACGCAGTTTACAGATATGATTATTTGATATTATATGTTGATAAATCAGGCATTTCTGAACGCAGCGATACCAAATAAGTTTTATTTGTATAGTTTTACTTTACATGGAACTCTTATAGTTTTTTTTTTTTTATTTTATTTTTTTTAAACTTTTTTTTACATTTTTTTTAATTTTACATGACCCCTCAGGGCGCCTTAGCACTGCACAGTGCAATCGCTTGTGTTGTGCAGAGATGCTTCAGCATCTAGTCATATGAAAAAGTTTGCAAATCAGTGTATGACTGGCATCACCATAAGCGTAGGTGCAGGCAGAAAATAATATACTTACAGAAATGGTTATCTGCCGTGACACTACTATTTCATGAATAATGTAAATAAATGAGTGGCACTAGAAACAAGAGGATATAATGCGTGTGTGTATTGCAGAAACTGCCCTGTGCTAAATATGAAAAATCAGAGAACTTAGTTTCAATAGTGGCCACTAAATTGTAAGCCTGACATCCACTTCAAGGAGCCTCCACTGCCAGGTCCTGACACTATGCCCTAGTGAAATTGTGAGATGTGAGTGGGTTTATATGCCCATGGATGTAATTAAAAACAATGAACAGGTGTGTGTTAGGCTCTCACAATGGTGTTCAAGAGTGGCTATCAGACTAAGGAAGGGAGAAAAGGGAAAAATTATATAGTGGGAGCTCAGTCAAAAATTAACAATATGCAAATCAGTGTATGACTGGCATCACCATAAGCGTAAGGTATGGGCACCCCTCTTAATCTAACTATTTTTCTTTTTTGTTTAAAATTGTTTTTTTGCAACAGCTATTTCAGTGTGATACATGTAAAAACTGATGGACACATTAATATTTCAGGTATGAAATGAGGTTTATTGTACTAACCAAAAATGTGAAATATGCATTATTTCAAAATTTGACAGGTGTCAAAGTATGGGCACCCTTCTGATTTTAATGATTTGAATACTATTAACTCATTTTTACTGACTTACTGAAGCACTAAATTGTTTTGGTAATCTCATTGAGCTTTGTTCTTCATAGCCCGGTGTATCCAATCATGAGAAAAGCTATTTCAGGTATCCACTTGCAAGTTGTTCTCCTAGTTACATCTTCTCTGAGGAGTGGCATCATGGGCTCCTCAAAACAGCTCTCAAATGATCTGAAAAAAAAGATTGTTCAACATAATTGTTCAGGGGAAGGATACAAAAAGTTGTCTCAGAGATTTAACCTGTCAGTTTCCACTGTGAGGAACATAGTAAGGAAATGGAAGACCACAGTTCTTGTAAAGGCCAGAAGTGGCAGACCAACAAAAATATCAGAGAGGCAGAGAAGACGAATGGTGAGAACAGTCAAGAACAATCCACAGACCACCTCCAAAGACCTGCAGCATCATCTTGCTGCAGATGGTGTCACTGTGCATCGGTCAACAATACAGCGCACACTGCACAAGGAGAAGCTGTATGGGAGAGTGATTCGAAAGAAGCCATTTTTGCATGCACGCCACAAACAGAGTCGCCTGAGGTATGCAAAAGCACATTTGGACAAGCCAGTTTCATTTTGGAAGAAGGTCCTGTGGACTGATGAAACAAAGATTGAGTTGTTTGGTCATACAACAAGGCGTTATGCATGGTGCCACAAAAACACAGCATTCCAAGAAAAACACTTGCTACCCACTGTCAAATTTGGGGGAGGGTCCATCATGCTTTGGGGCTGCGTGGCCAATGAAGGCACCGGGAATCTTGTTAAAGTTGAGGGTCGCATGGATTCCACTCAGTATCAGCAGATTCTTGAGAATAATGTTCAAGAATCAGTGTCAAAGTTGAAGTTACGCCGGGGATGGATCTTTCAGCAAGACAATGATCCAAAACACCGCTCCAAATCTACTGAGGCATTTATGCAGAGGAACAATTACAATGTTCTGGAAAGGCCATCCCAGTCCCCAGACCTGAATATCATTGAACATCTGTGGGATGTTTTGAAGCGGGCTGTCCATGCTCGGCGACCATCAAACTTAACTGAACTGGAATTGTTTTGTAAAGAGGAATGGTCAAAAATACCTTCATCCAGGATCCAGGAACTCATTAACAGCTACAGGAAGCGACTAGAGGCTGTTATTTTTGCAAAATGTGGATCTATTAAATATTAATGTCACTTTTGTGTTGAGGTGCCCATACTTTTGCACCTGTCAAATTTTGAAATAATGCATATTTCACATTTTCAGTTAGTACAATAAACCTCATTTCAATCCTGAAATATTACTGTGTCCATCAGTTATTACATATATCACACTGAAATAGCTGTTGCAAAAACCCAAATTTGAAAAGAAAAAAAAAAAAGAGTAAGATTAAGAGGGGTGCCCAAACTTTTTCATATGACTGTATCTGCATAGCACAAATGATCTCTTTCTGCTGAAGACGCAGCTCAGAGATTGCCGTCATGAAATGATTCCATGACAGCATCCGGGGTCATCAGCTGACCACAAGAGGTCATAGCAAACATCGAAGCCACATGTTTATATCACAAGGCCGTTGATGACAATGGAGAACAGCGCAATACCTGCAGCGGTGCTTTGGATTTCACTGTCAGTGTATGACAGCCAATGGCATACTATTATGTCCTTGGTTGCGAAGGAGTTAAAATTAAATGTTTTTCATGTGACAATACTATAAATATATTGTAAATCATTGCAAGATCTGCATCTTAACTCTGGCTTTAAAGGTATTGTTATGTCCCGCATCTGCTCAATAATTTACACACTAGTGAGTATGGGCTACTTTGTAAGTACAGTCTAGGGGCCCTCTGCAGTCCAATCATCACAATCTGCTCATCACAATGCACTATGCCACCTGCTTTGGAGGAGGAATCAGGCCTCCTTACATCTTTGGCCTCCGTGTGACTACACTGGTTATAACAATGTCCAGCCCTATATATAAGATAACCTATTTAACACATTTGCAAGACTAATCTGCACTATATTTGATCAATCAAAGCTCTGCTAGCATTATTTTATATTCTGAAGATGTTTTCTGGTTAAGAAATCCATTTTCAAAAACCCTAGGACATTCTTAGTTTACATAGACAGTCTTTTTTTAAGACCTCTACCAAAGCCAGAGGAGAGTAGGCTCTGGAGGACCAAGTTTCAAAGCTTACGTTCATTACATAGATAACCCATTCATTTCACTGGGCACCAAGCTTCACTTACCCTACATGTGCTATAAGACTGTGTCTCGGCATGGACAATCATATTTTCAAGAGACTTTTCTAATAAATAGATCCCTTTAATGTTTTAAGTGTTCATATAAAGAGTTCCCTACATCACAGTCCATCTCCACCACCTCCAATTGTCCCTTCTATTTACCTCATGTTTTTACTCAATGATCCAGGATTAAAAATGAATTTAAAAATAACCTTAGAGGCTTCTGGGATCTGTATTAACGTGAAATTAAGATTCGCTGTACATTTACAGCAGATATGTGCATTTACTATAGCTCCTGATACCATTCCATACAGCCAACATCCAAAAGTAAATGTTCCAATTGAAGCTAGAACCATTAGTAACAGTGTAACATCTTAGATGCCGCCACTGTCAATTATGACCGCATCAAGAATTTTAGAAACAAATGGGATGATTTTGTTACGCACCATCGGAGTGCTGATGGGTTGATATGTCAGCCAGAGTCCTAATGTCTGACTGCATGTTACAGTGGTTAGCACTGCAGTCTTGCAGGCAGCGCTGGTATCCTGAGTTCAAATCCCACCAAGGACAACAACTGCAAGGAGTTCATATGTTCTCCCTGTGTTTGCATGAGTTTGCTCTGGGTTCTCCGGGTACCTCCCACACTTCAAAGACATACTGATAGGATGTTAAGATTGTAAGCCCCAATAGGTACAGTATTGCTGACGTATGTAAAGTGCTGTGGAATTAATAGCGCTATATAAGTGAAAAAATAGTTATTATCTACGAAGACCAGCCAGAAGCACTAAATTGTACAGTAGAATACAATTCTAAATAAGCGATCAAGTGAGGGGACAAATAACTAATGCTTAAGGAAAATGAATCCATTAAATGTATATAATATATATAAATATATATATATACACACACCGTATATACTCGTGTATAAGCCGACCCGTGTATAAGCCGACCCCCCTACTTTTGCCCCCAAAAACTGGGAAAACGTATTGACTCGCGTATAAGCCGAGGGGGACTCCAGCACAGGTATACAGTCCTCAGCAGTGTGGTATACAGCCTTCAGCACAGGTCTACAGCCCCCAGCAGTGTGGTATACAGCCTTCACCACAGGTATACAGCCCCCAGCAGTGTGGTATACAGCCCTCGGCACAGGTATACAGCCCCCAGCAGTGTGGTATACAGCCCCCAGCAGTGTAATATACAGCCCTCGGCACAGGTATACAGCCCCCAGCAGTGTGGTATACAGTCCTCAGCACAGGTATACAGCCCTCAGCATAGTGTATACAGCCCCGAGCACAGTGTATACAATACAGCCCACAGCACAGTGTATACAGCTTCCAGCACATTGTATACAGGCTCCCCCCTCACTGTATGGCGCCCCCACTCACAGTATGGCGCCCCCACTCACAGTATGGCACCCCCCCTATGCTGCCGCTGCTCACTGTACAATAAATACAGTGTTATTAGCTCTCACCCGTGGATTGCTCCTGGCTGTGCATCTTCCCTCCTTCCTGCTTGTCCTGTGACCAGGGCTCACCGCGATGACGTCACCGGCCGGTCACATGACACGCAAGGAGGATGCACTGAGCCAGGAGCAATCCACGGGTGAGAGGTAATAACACTATTTATTGTACAGTGAGCAGCGGCAGCATGGGAAGGCCTTACTGTGGCGGTGGGCGCCATACTGTGATGGGGAGCCTGTAATGCCATATGCACTGCTCCCCCCACGGATGGGTGGGGGATGCAGTGCATATCATGAATAAGTTATGAGAGGCTCCACGTGACGAGCCGCTCATATTACAGCCTTCCCCCACCTCCTCCAGTCTCCTCCTGCCTCCTCCTGCTCCCGGACACAGCCCCCACTTCACACAAAAGTATATGACTCGTGTATAAGCCGAGGGGGGGACTTTTCAGCCCAATTTTTGGGCTGAAAAAGTCGGCTTATACACGAGTATATATGGTATGTATATATATATATATACCGTATATACTCGTGTATAAGCCGACCCGTGTATAAGCCGACCCCCCTACTTTTGCCCCAAAAATCTGGGAAAACCTATTGACTCGTGTATAAGCCGAGGGTGGACCCCAGCACAGATATACAGCCCCCAGCAGTGTGGTATACAGGCCCCCGCAGTGATATACAGGCCTCCCCAGTGGTAGTATACAGCCCCCAGAAGTGTGGTATACAGCAGCCTCCCCAGTGGTACACACAGGCCCCAGCAGTGTTACAGCAGCCTCCCCAGTGGTATATACAGCAGCAGCCCCAGTGGTAGTATACAGCAGCCCCAGAGATATATACAGCAGCCCCAGTGGTAGTATACAGCAGCCCCAGAGGTATATACAGCAGCCCCAGTGGTAGTATACAGAAGCCCCAGAGGTAGTATACAGAAGCCCCAGTAGTAGTATACAGCAGCCTCAGTGGTATATACAGCAGCAGCCCCAGTAGTAGTATACAGAAGCCCCAGTAGTAGTCTACAGCAGCCCCAGTAGTAGTATACAGCAGCAGCCCCAGGGGGTATATACAGCAGCAGCCCCACGGGGTATATACAGCAGCAGCTCCAGTGGTAGTATACAGAAGCCCCAGTAGTAGTATACAGCAGCCCCAGTAGTAGTATACAGCAGCAGCCCCAGTGGTAGTATACAGCAGCAGCCCCAGGGGGTATATACAGCAGCAGCCCCAGGGGGTATATACAGCAGCAGCCCCAGTGGTAGTATACAGCAGCAGCCCCAGGGGGTATATACAGCAGCAGCCCCAGGGGGTATATACAGCAGCAGCCCCAGGGGGTATATACAGCAGCAGCCCCAGGGGGTATATACAGCAGCAGCCCCAGGGGGTATATAGAGCAGCAGCCCCAGGGGTATACAGACCCCCCCCCATTAGTATACAGGGGCCCCAGCTGTATACAGCAGCCCCAGCTGTATACAGCCCCCCCGTGGTATCCAGGGCCCCCCTTGCTGCACCTGTAAGGGAAGATGTCAGTATACTTATCGCTGCCGCCGCCGCCGCTCTGCTTCTCGGTCACCGCGATGCTCCGGGTCTTCATGTTTCCTGTTCCTTCTCCGACGCTCGAACAATGACGTCATTTCCTGAGCGCCGGAGAAGGAACAGGAAGCATGAAGACCCGGAGAATCGCGGTGACCGAGAAGCGGAGCGGCGGCGGCGGCGGCAGCGATAAGTATACTGATATCTTCCTTTACAGGTGCAGCAAGGGGGGCGGGATACCACGGGGGAAGGGGGGGTGGGGGGGGGCGCTGTAAAGCTGTAAAGCTATTACCGTATATACCCGTGTATAAGCCGAGGGGGGACTTTTCAGCACATTTTATGTGCTGAAAAACTCGGCTTATACACGAGTATATACGGTATATATATATATCTACTATATAATTGCCGTAGGCATTTTTGTGTCGGACCCCGAAAACGCCGTGGCTATGTCACGCTGTGACGTCACCACGCGCGAGCAATGGCCGCGAAGCAGCCATTGCGAGTCGCTGGCCGAAAATAGAACCAGAGGCTCGGCCACAAAGTTAGCGATTTACCGCTGAGGTAGCGCGAGCAATGGCCGCGAGGCCATTGCGAGTCGCTACCTCAGCTGCCGCACCTGCCGCAACTCCCCCTATACTTTCAATGGGGATCTATTGCGAGTCGCTGTGTAGCGCGAGCAATGGCCGCGAGGCCATTGCGAGTCGCTACACTTGCGGCGCGGTTGCGGTAATCCCCATAGAAAGTATAGGGGGACTTGCGGCAGGTGCGGTTTTGCAGGTGCGGCAAGTGAAAATCTATTTGAAAATATAAAAAAAAAAATATTCTAGACACCCGATGCATTTGCATCGGGCTCACAGCTAGTACTATATAATTGCCTTATCGCATCTTTCTTTATGTAACGGACATCCCGCGTCGCTGATTGGTCGCAGCCAGCCATGACCAATCAGCGGCGGGGGACACACAAACAGACGCAATTAGATGATTAGCTGTGTGCCCACTCGCCTCATCACCCACCGCTATCCAGCAGTGGCTGCACCCGTTCCGTTGCCTGAGGAAGTGGGGCGCACTAAGTGCCGAGGATGAAGAAGCGGTGAATACAGCCCTCCTCATCTCAGCCCAGTGACACACTGCTGCCTTCAGTTCTGCTGGGTCCTAGACTCCACCCTCACATCACACTGACTGCTGCTGAATCACACAGACCCCCAGCAGCAGCTGCATTTTTTCACTTGCACTGTGGAAAACTTCATGGACTCTAATAATTTGCAGTTTTGTAATGTCATTCTAATATTTGCTATATTGCTTGCCATATGTAACACCTAATTAAGTGAAATAAGAACATCTGTATTATACCTTGTAAAAGAACATATAAATAACTGCATGTTATTTGACCATTCAGTCATGAGTAAGGCTGCTTAGAGCAGTTGATACGCGTCGACTGGGTCATGTCGACTTTGTACATTTTTCTTTTGTATGCACTTTATTTTCTTCTGAAAAAGAAAAAGAAAAGAAAAACCCAGTCCTGTTGAGTCGGGCTCCAATTTTTCTATTATTCTTGATGTGTGACCAAGGCGAGGCCGGTGTCTAAGCTCCAGGTGGATGAGCATAGAGCCATTTCAATGTTTTAATGTTTTCTGTTTCAAGGAACTGCTTTACCCGTTTTTTTGTGTGACAGTAGGCATTGTCCTGCATGAAAATTGCTGGCTGATTGAGTGCTGAACACAAGTATGGAACCACGTATTGTTACAACACAGAAGAAAGAAACGTGTATATATGACCGGGATCAGGGAAGAAATATATTCAACACTTGATAAAGTGAAAAATAGTTTTTATTACAATAAACTCATGTGTACAAGGTAAAACAAAAGCACAAAACATTTAAAACCATTTAAAATATGTGCAACACCGCACAGATAGCATCAGATATGCATGCCTCCTATAGTTTTAACAATAATAATAGCCCTGCAAAGCTGACCTGGTGACAAAACACAACAGTGAATAAATATTTGCACTAGTTCCCATGATAAGAAGACCAACAAAAAACAGGAGCGGAAAAAAGACCCCAGAGTATTGGAACTGTAGAAATCTATTGCAACCTGAGCTCAGCTCAATAAGGCAGAGGGGAAAAAAAAAAAAAAAAAAAAAAAAAAAAAAAAAAAAAGCCTTGATTAAATGTCTGATACTCTATAAAGTGAGTCAAAGGCTGCCTAGTTAATGATAGGACCTGAACAGACCACAAAGCAAAGAGAGACAATACTCTGGGTGAACCGCATACCTGTGAATAAAGACAAATTTGTGCAGATTAGTCACCAGTCACTTTAGACCTGCAGGCAAGGAGGCATAGGAAGCGTGGCTCTGGACCTACGCGTGTCGCTGCCCAATTGACAGCTTCATCTGGGTAGAGCACCACTAGGGGGTGTGCCCAGTTACCTTATATCCACATGTTAATAAGCAGCACCTGCAGAGGAGGCTCCATATACAATGAATAACCTCTGGAGATTTTATGAGCAACAAGGAGGAGGGGTGCTGGGCTGTGGCTAGTACATCATGCTTGATCCAGTGCACATGTACGGAGTGACTTCCGGGTTTTGTTTACCTCTGAAGTTTCCTGTGTGCACTGGATATTAGAACTCACAAATGCGCATGCCCGGACCAAGCTTGGTCTTTTTTTTTTTTTCCCCCCTCTGCCTTATTGAGCTGAGCTCAGGTTGCAATAGATTTCTACAGTTCCAATACTCTGGGGTCTTTTTTCCGCTCCTGTTTTTTGTTGGTCTTCTTATCATGGGAACTAGTGCAAATATTTATTCACTGTTGTGTTTTGTCACCAGGTCAGCTTTGCAGGGCTATTATTATTGTTAAAACTATAGGAGGCATGCATATCTGATGCTATCTGTGCGGTGTTGCACATATTTTAAATGGTTTTAAATGTTTTGTGCTTTTGTTTTACCTTGTACACATGAGTTTATTGTAATAAAAACTATTTTTCACTTTATCAAGTGTTGAATATATTTCTTCCCTGATCCCGGTCATATATACACGTTTCTTTCTTCTGTGTTGTATTGATTATGGTCAAACGTGTGACTGGTGGATCCTGTGTTAGTGCCACTCTACCTTTTTCTTTTGTATGAACCACGTATTGTTGAGGAAGGCTCTGATACACACTTACATTCATTTTGCTATGTATCTGTAAGGGCCAGGCCCCACATCAGAAATCTTGTCGACGAACATAACGTTTCCCATCAGACCCAAGTAAATTAAACTTGATTCATCACTAAAATGAACTGTGGACCACTTCCCCCCTGTTCACACAACATGCTCCTCACTAAAGGTGAGTCTAGCCTTTTGATTCTTTCTGCTAATGAGAGGTTTAGTCACTGCAGAGTGGGCTTTCAGTCCTAATGCTCTTAAACATCGTGACACTGTATGATGAGACAAATCCTAGTGCTGAACCATTATCTTGTCCTCTTTGCATTTGTCTTTTGAAGGTGACCAGCCTTCTTGGGGACTTCAAAGACTTTGTGATGTTGTACAGATGCAATATTCTAGAAATCACAGACTTGGAACAACCAACTGCTGTTGATATTGGCTGATATTGATGAAGGCCAAAGGGGGGTCACCCTAATAACTTGCAGGTATCTGAAAGTATCGTCCAAATTTGATCAGTGTTATTTTTCTTTTATCTCATTTACATTTTAATTCTGTGCTGAAGAACATATTCAGTTTATGAAATAAGCTTAAAATACTGCTGATTTCGTCATGTTAGGACATAGTGACATAGGACAATACATTGACCTTAACATTAAGGAAAGTATGTGTTGTTCTCTAATTTTGATCGCCAGTGTATATGTATACATAGAGCATGAACCATTTTTTTCTTTTTTACAGCAATGTAGATCTCATTTCCAGATCTGATGCTCAATTTGAAAACATCTTTTAACTTGCTGGCTCTGTGCAATTACTAATGAAGAAATTAACATTGTCCTATCTACTTGAGAAAATCCCAAATTAGATATCAACAAACAATGTTTAATACTCTTTTGAATAACACTTTAATCTCTCCTTTGTTCACGCTCCCTTGTGGGGATTGTAAATCTCTAACAATCATTATATAAAAAGGCTTTTTAGTGAGGCATGCACCAGGAATGTGTGCTAAGAGCTCTATACATAACAGCGAGTCAAATGATAGGAACTTGTTTTACTGAACAAAAAGAGGCAAAAGTTTTTAATTATTATTGTGTGGCTCTGTCTTTATTACAAAGGGGTCAATCAAAGAAAAAATTGCTATAATCCAGAAGAATGATGGGAATTCACATATCATAAAGGTCAGCGGTATATATTTACTATTTCACCTCCACCTTAACCCCTTAAGGACTGGGCAATTTTCCACTTTTGGTTTTCCTCCTCTTATTCCATGAGCCATAACGTATATAAGATTGTGACAGCTTGTGTTTTGCGGGATGAGTTGAACTTTTAAATAACACCATCCAATTTATTATATGACATACTGGAAAGCAGGGAAAAAAATGGCAAGTGTGGCAAAATAGTGAAAAAAGTGCAATTCAGCAATTTTTTTTATTCACACCGTTAATTTTACCGTAAAAAATGATGTGACAGTATGATTCTCCAGGTCAGTATGATTACGGAGATACTAAATAGATATTTTTGAACTTTTATATCTTTTTTTAAAACTTTTTTCTTTCTCAATGGGAAGAGGGTTATGTAACACATCAAACGTATTGAGAACATAACTTTATTCTTTCATGAGTTATTTACAATTTATGACCACTTATAAAATGTGTTCAAAGTGCTGCCCATTGTGTTGGATTGTCAATACAACCCTCTTCTCCCACTCTTGACACACTGATAGCAACACCACAGAAGAAATGCTAGCACAGGCTTCCAGTATCCGTTGTTCAGATGCTGCACATCTCGTATCTTCACAGCATAGACAATTGCCTTAAGATGAGTGATGAGGCACTGAAATTGCTACATTATTCAGATATCCAGTATCATTGAGGTTTCCATTGATGAAAAATAGCCCCACTATCTTTGTACCCTATATACCACACCATACCATCAATTTTTGTGTTCCAGCAGTCTTGGAGGGATCTTCCACTGTGGGTTAGTGTCAGACCAGTAGCGCTGGCTTTGTTGTTATCTTCACCATTCACAAAAAAGTTTGCCTCATCAATCATCTGAAGGCAATTGTCTATGCTGTGAGGATATGAGATGTGCAGCATCTGAAACAATGGATACTGGAAGCCTGTACTAGCATTTCTTCTGTGGTGTTGCTATCAGTGTGTCAAAAGTGGGAGATGAGGGTTGCATTGACAATCCAATACAATGGGCAGCACTTTGAACACATTTTATAAGTAGTCATAAACTTGTAAATAACTCATGAAAGAATAAAGTTATGTTAAAATCAAGCACACCATTGTTTTTCTTATGAAATTCTCAATACGTTTGATGTGTCACATGTCCTTCTTCCCATTGAAAAAAATAGAGTTGGATCTAAAATGGCTGACTTCAAAATGGCCACCATGGACACCACCCATCTGGAAAAGTTTCCGCCCTCCTATATACTAATGTTCCACAAACAGGAAGTTGATATCACCAACTACTCCCATTTTATTTAGGTGCATCCATATAAATGGCCCACCCTACATTATGTACAGCAACACCACAGTACTGCTGTACACAGCAGAAATCACGGTCTTCTATGAACACCAGCCAGGAGTTAGTTTTCACAGGATTACTGTGATGACAGACACAGGGGTCTTCAGCAGACCCCTAGATGGTCATGGCAACCCATCTGCATCCCATCATCACATCATGGGAGCCCCAATGAGAGGTTAAAAAAACATGCCCCCTGCTGGTGCTCTGTAAATGCCTCTGTCACAGATTACAGCAGCATATAACAGGTTAAGAGGCACAGGTGGAGCTGAGCTTCACTCATGGATGATAGCATAAAATGATGGCTGAATATCATAGTCATCATCTGCCATGAAACATGAGGGCTTGGCCTACATCAAAGGCAAAGGCAAGGAGCCGATGTATGACGGAGACAGTAAGTCATAAGTCGTCAAGGGGTTAAACAAGACTTGTATGTCACAAAATCCCAGCAATGTTGGATTTTAAGTGTGAACTTTTGACATGGAATAGATTATTTAAACGGGTTATCTGTGACTTTTTCTTACAGGGCTAAGAACTTACTAGCAGGTTACTACCCGAGTTTTCTACTCAGCGTTGATCTCTGTCGGACTCGGAGCAATCACGGACAGCGTGTGCCCGCAATTCTGTGTCTTCTTGTGACATTACCTTGAAAGAATAGCTATTTATTTTCTACTCTGCTCTCTAGATGGGGCATGGTTGCCAATGTCATGCCAAATAACAGCTGGCTCCTAACTCCATAACTGTGGGGAGTCAGATGTCAATCAGCATGATGTTGGTGATGACACCCTATCAACAAAATGAAGGAGGAGAATCTCAGGGGTAGGAGAGGTCCATAACTGCTCAGACCTGGCACAGATCAGCACTCGGCAGAACAGGCAGGTAATTAGCAATTAGCTGTGAGTTCTAAATCATGTAAGAATTTTCTTGTTTCAGACCGGTTTCAGGCAGACATACATGAAGGCCTACTGAAGGCCAGTTTACTGTGGTGACTTTACATTGATTCTCTCATCCGTAGAGTTCATTTAGCTAGGAAACAGACTCGGGGGGGAAAACCACTTTTGACTATATTAAATGGACATATAACAATAAGAAAATAATAAAGGATAAAAGGTAGCACAGATTTGTACCTGCTATTTAACATCTGTGAGAAAATTAGGACATATAGCCCATTTAGATGCAGCGATAGTCACTTAGATTCAAACACTCCCAACAGTTGGGTTGCAATACTTGAGTAATATAAATGGGTACATGCCAAAAAGAATTGATTGTCATTCATTGAATAACTTATGTTTGCAAAAAATACTGTTGCTTGTTTATACATTGTGCAACATAAATACAAACTGTGTGCCCTTTGACAATATGTCAAATTTATCTGGATATGGCAGACATTTGACCAAGTCATTAAAGGGTTGTCCACTATTAGGACTTCCCTTTCTCATTTCCCATGTTTGGCCTCATTAAAATCAAAAAATGTTTTTACTGACCTCCTATGCTGGGGCGATTACTGCGTTGCCGGCACTCACATTCCCGGGGGTCATGTGACGTTGTGATATCATGCAAGCCCTGCGCCCAATCAGTGCCAACTTCTCTGTCTCCCTGCCTTTGAACATAATTAATCAACAAGAACTAAGAGCTGTGGCTGACACTCACTTCCTGTTGATTACTCGTATGTCCAAAAGCAGAGAGATAGACGTTGACGGTAACTGGTATTAGGGTTTTAGTGATGTCACCACCTCACGTTAGACCCGGCACAATTGGAACCATGTCTGCAGCGTAGGTGAGTGTAAGCTTTTTTATTTACATGGGGTCAAACATGGGGAATGAAAAGGGGTTGTCCTAGTAGTCAACAACCCCTTTAACTGCTTTCAGAAATTGACTTAACAAATGCAGTAGATGTTGGGTATATGTGTATGGAATGTGTTCATGGTGTTTCTGCCACCACCTATTGATCCTTCATTGCGATTATATAATTAAATTCCTGAACAGTGTTCCACAAGGACCTTTATTTAGCCATCACTTAGTTTTCCACAAATTTTGTTAAGAATTCAATACATTATCTGGGCATGTTAGCAAATCCAAATATAAACTGCAATGCAGATCACAATACTGGGTGACTACACACAGACACATGTATCAAGAACGTCTCCCGACCGAGTATTATTGTTGGATTCTTCAAAGTTGGTCAGCTTGTACAGCCTATCTTGGGATGTGTTGAGCCAAAAGTAAAGGTACAAAAAGTTCACCTCGGTAACTAAATCCTGCAAAAGCTATTTCATTATGAGAATTGAATGTGAGCATGTTTTACCATAAGGGGTAAACGGATCATTTTTAAATTTATTTTATTGTAACTTATAAGAATTATCATAGCGTCATTAATTTTTTAATGTGTAACTCAAGAACAAGATTTATCTTTCCAATTTAGTTTTGTACTTTGTTAACTATTTAAAAGGAATCTTGGAAAAACCCTGGTGGTAAATTAAAATGTAATTTCAATATATAACTCCTCTATGAATTTCCTTCATCTCTTTAGAAATGGGATGAGATACAGCACAGCAGAGCCTAGGACTACCTTGGGTGGTATTTAAGATATAGACCCTCCTCAATGTCTACACCTGCTTGTATAAATGTTTAATGACTCAATGCCAAGACACTATCAGTTAAGCTCATTTTGAACCTGTCTACATAAACAATAATGACAATCTACTACATACTACTACCGTGTTTCCCCGAAAGTAAGGCCCTGTCTTACATTCTTTTGGGGGCCAAAAGTGGCCCCCGGCCTTACTTTCGGGGGGGGCCTTACATTGGGTGCCCCAGCAGTGTGGCCTACAGGCCCCCTCCTGCTGGGACACTGCGGGAGCGGGTCGCACGTCACGTGCGCCCGCTCATTACATATGCACTGCATCCCCCTGTCAATCAGCGACAGGGGGAGCAGTGCATTATACAGTATATATGGGCCCCCTATTGCTGGCACACTCCCCCCTGTTATGAGGCCCCCACCGCTGCTGCTGCTGAAGAGATCTTACCCTCCAGGGTCTTCTTGCAGCAGCCAGCGGCGCGTCCATCCGTCCTCTGTACTCGCTCGGCGGTCTCCCGGATCATGTGACCGGCCCGTCGCAGTCGCGATGACGTCATGCGCTGCGACGGGTCACATGATCCGGGAGACCGCCGAGCGAGTACAGAAGACGGATGGACGCGCCGCTGGCTGCTGCAAGAAGACCCTGGAGGGTAAGATCTCTTCAGCAGCAGCAGCGGTGGGGGCCTCATAACAGGGGGGAGTGTGCCAGCAATAGGGGGCCCATATATACTGTATAATGCACTGCTCCCCCTGTCGCTGATTGACAGGGGGATGCAGTGCATATGTAATGAGCGGGCGCACGTGACGTGCGACCCGCTCCCGCTCCCCCCCCCCTCCGCTAGCGGCCTTATATTGGCCCCCCCGATTGTAAGGCCTTATAATCGGGGGAGGCCTTACATTGGCAGGCCCCCCCTTTACCCCCAGGCGGCCTTACAATCGGGGGGGCCTTACTATCGGGGAAACACGGTATATAGTGCGAAAACAACTAAACTTTAGAATAGTAGCTACAAAACTATATCTTATGAACGTATTTTTTCCAATAAAACAACCACTATGTAACAGTAAGGTTAAAAAGACTGAACAGATAGAAGGATATAATAAGGATATACACAACATTTTTTGCTAATTTTTTGTTTTATTGAAACATTAGTTGAAAACAAAATGCATTTATTGTACAAAAATTTTTTATGTACACCATATTTTGGGTGTAGACTCTGTTTTCTTAAAGTTGCATTGTTGCCAGCACATGCGCAAGTGCTATGTTCTCATACTTTAATCCTTCACTAAAATGACACTGGAGTGAGCGCGTGTGTATACCTTGATCTCCGGCACCATTTTATTGAAGACACTGTGTCTGTGACTATCATCTGAAACAAACTGGTGACTAGTGATATTCGCAGAGAAAGTGTATTCAATAAAATGGCACTGGTGTTCACGGTATGACTCCAGTGCCATTTTATTGAAGATGTAAACTACTAAGTGAACATAGCACAGGCCCTCAAACAATTTGATCCAGGCTTCAGACATAGCGATAAGTGAATATCTAGCTGGGGAAATCAAGAGCTCTACATCATACACCTACAGTTCACCGAATCTATACTACATAAGGCGACCAACAGCAACAATGCAAGGATTCTAGTGGTGCAACAATTAAATGGGTAGTCCGGGCCTTTTACATTCTCAGGATAGGTCATCAATATCTGATCATCTGGGGTGCACGGCATAGTTCTATCAATGGTATATTGGCTGCAGCTGGATACTGTACATGCACACCATATTTAAATTTTAAAGAGAACCTGTGACCCCCCTGGTGCTTTCCAAAGTGAAAGCACCACTGAATACAGCGTGTATGCAGCATTCAGGGAAGGTGTGTACCATGTCTCTACCCCCCTGTAACCCGAAAAAAACCACTTTGTAAAGTTCAGAGTTAAGAGGTCCGAGGGGCTTATCTGATTCTGCTGTCCTTGGCTGGTACAGTCCTGCCCGCCTGCTGGCTCAGTCCTCCCCGCCTGCTGGCTGTGTGTCTGCCGCCTCCTCTTTAGTGAGGCAAGCACCAGAGCCTTCCCTGCAGACAGGATAACATTTAACAGTGCTTTCATCACAGAAGAGGAGGCGGCAGACACACAGCTAAGAGGGGGGGGAGGACTGTGCCAGCCGAGGGCAGCAGAATCAGATAAGCCCCTCGGACCGCTTAACTCTGAACTTTACAAAGTGTTTTTTTTGGGCTACAGGGGGTAGAGACATGGCACACACATTCCCTGAATGCTGCATACACGCTGCATTCCGTGGTGCTTTCACTTTGGAAAGCACCAAGGGGGGTGACAGGTTCTCTTTAACGATATTCCCGGAAAATCCCTTTAAGGAGTGTCCTTTTACGTAAACATTAAAACTCTGTTCAAATACCTATTCAGTTTAGAATAGATAAACAAAACAGATAAAACTTAATTATGTAGAACAGAAGAAATGTTCTGCGTGCAGGTTTTTTTTTTTTACATTGTAATAAACAACAAATAGAAACCCTCCTCCCTCCTGTCAAAATCACACCTCACCACCAGCGCCCACGACCCGCTCCCATCCCACCTCATTCCGAACCACACCTCCATTTTCATCCCAGCCCTCACCCACCTCTTAAACTTTTCACTTAGCACTGGTACCTTCCCCTAGGCCTTCAAACACGCCCTAATCACGCCCATCCTAAAAAAACCCTCACTTGACCCTACCTCTGTCTCTAACTATCGCCCCATATCTCTTCTCCCATTCGCCTCTAAGCTACTTGAACAACACGTCCACTCCGAACTGTCCTCTCACCTCTCCTCGTGCTCCCACCTCGACCGCCTACAGTCCGGCTTCCGACCCCTCCATTCCACCGAAACAGCCTTGACCAAAGTCACCAACGACCTACTGACCGCCAAGAACAAACACCACTACTCCATCCTGCTACTCCTTGACCTGTCTGCCGCCTTCGACACGGTTGACCTCTCCCTTCTTCTCCGGATCCTGGAATCCCTTGGCATCACCCACCTTGCCCTCTTCTGGATCTCCTCATACCTAGCGGACCGGACCTTCAGCGTCTCCCACTCCCACACCTCCTCCTCACCCTACCCCCTTTCTGTCGGAGTCCCCCAAGGTTCGGTCCTGGGACCCCTACTTTTCTCCATTTACACTCTCGGCCTAGGGCAACTCATCAAGTCCCGTGGCCTCCAGTACCACCTCTACGCCGACGACACCCAAATCTACCTGTCCGGCCCTAACATCACCTCCCTACTCTCGAAAATCCCTCAATGCCTTTCCGCCATCTCATCCTTCTTCTCTGCTCGCTTCCTTAAACTCAACATGGACAAAACTGAATTCATAGTCTTCCCCCCAAGAAATTCCACCCCACCTCCCAACCTATCCATCTGCATCAACGACTGCGCCCCTCTCCCCAGTCCCCCAAGCCAAGTGCCTCGGGGTAATCCTTGACTCCTCCCTATCCTTCAAATCCCACATCGAGGCCCTCACCACATCCCTCCGGCTCCAGCTCAAGAACATCTCACGGATCCGCTCCTACCTCACCCACGACACCGCTAAAACACTCATCCATGCTCTTATCATCTCCCGCTTTGACTACTGCAACCTCCTTCTCAATGGCCTCCCGGCTAACTCCCTCACATCTCTCCAGTCTATCCTCAACTCCGCTGCCCGACTCATCTATATGTCCTCCCGCTACTCCCCTGTCTCCCCCCTCTGCCAAGCCCTTCACTGGCTCCCCGTCTCCAAGAGATCCCAATTCAAAACACTAACCATGGCGTACAAAGCCATACACAACCTGGCCCCACCATACATCTCCGACCTGGTCTCCCGATACCTACCCTCATGTAACCTCCGCTCCTCCCAAGAACTCCTCCTCTGCTCCCCCCTCATCACCTCTTCGCACAACCGAGTCCATGACTTCTCCCGGGCATCTGCCTTACTCTGGAACTCCCTACCCGAACACGTCAGAAACTTTCCTACCCTGAGTAGCTTCAAGTGTCACCTGAACACTCACTTGTTCCGTCAAGCCTACAACCTGCCATGAGACCCAGGCGAACGCCCCATACCTGACATTCCCCCATCCTACTGTATCCTAACCCGCCCCTCATAGACTGTGAGCCCTCGTGGACAGGGTCCCTGCCCCTCCTGTACCTGTACGTCCTGATCGCCTAGATTTAGTGTACTTGTTCTTGTTTCCCTCATCCTCATGTAAAGCGCCATGGAACCTAATGGCGCTATATAAATAAATAATAATAATAATAAACCCAGCTTCCATTTGAAACAAAAATGAACAAAAGTCTAACTCATTGTATCTTTTCCCTTTATCTGCTCTGAATGGAACGGGAAAAGGGAGAAGATACAGTCATAGCCAAAGTGTTGGCACCCTTAAAATTGTTGCACAAAATGGGGTATTTCTCCTAGAAATGATTGCAATTATACATGTTTATTTCCTTAGAATGTATCGGGATAACATAAAAAAGGGCAAAAACTAGAGATAGTTTCAAACAAAACCCCCAAAATAGACTGGACCTAAATAATTGGCACTTTTCCAAAACTGTAGGTAACTAAGGCTGCCTTCACACTTGCGTTTGTGTCTGCATGCGGAGGGCATGCAGACGCAAATGCATTGCAACGCAGCACATACTTATGTGAACGCAGCGGAGAATCTCCGCATTTCTTCACATAAGTATGGTGCCCGGGCAGCCAATCAGCTGTCTCTGGCGGCGGCCGGGAGGTGGAGATCAGCGGCAGAGATCTCCTCCTCCCGGCACAGCTGATCTCCCGCCGGTATCAGCGGGAAGATACTGGCTGATCTGACAGCTGTTTAAATCTCACGCGCCGACATCACCTATTCGGAGTCAGCGTGGGAGATTTAAACAGCTGTCAGATCAGCCAGTATCTCCCCGCTGACACCGGCGGGAGATCAGCTGTGGCTCTGCATGATCTCCCAGTGGCCGCCGCTGATCACCAGCGGCCACCGGGAGAGATTTCAGTATGATTCGCAGCGTTCTCCTGCACTGTCATGCGAAGGACACTGCAGATCCATTGAGATCCATGCATTGTTTGTGCACTTGCAGATAAAACAAGCGCCCGCGACCGCACAAAAAATGCAACATGCTGCGTTCGGAGGGCACACAAATTGTGCGCATCCGAATGCAAACGCAACCGAACGCAGCCAATATGCAGGTACATGCGTTCCCATGTTAAACATAGGAACGCAGTGCGCAAGTGTTTGGCTGCGTTCGGTATGCTGCGCTTGCAAACGCAAGTGTGAAGGCAGCCTAACTTTGTTTCAAGCATGTGATGCTCGTTCAAACTCCCCTGTGGCAAGAAACAGGTGTGGACAATATTAAAATCACATCAGAAACCAGATAAAGAAGGGAGAAAATATCTCAATCTTTGCATTGTGTGTCTGTGTGTGTCACACTAACTATGAAGAACAGAAAGACAAGAGAATTATCTAAGGACTTGAAAAACAAAGTTGTAAAAAAATATTAACAATCTCAAGGTTACAAGTCAATCTCCACAGATTTTGATGTTCCTTTGTCCACAATGCGCAACATAACCAAGAAATTTACAACCCATGGCACTGTAGTTAATCTCTCTGGAAGCAGATGGCAGAAAAAAAATATGAAAGGTTGCAATGCAGGATAGTCTGTATGGTATTCAAGCAGCCACAATTCAAGTTCCAAAGAAACTCAAGCTGTTCTGCAAGCTCAGGGTGAATCCGTTGTCAGTGTGAGCTCTCCATCAACATTTGAAGTAAATGAAAGGCTATGGAGAATAAGGAGGACCCGACTGATGACATAGAGACATAAAAAAGCTAGACTATATTTGCCAAAATGAATGAAAACTATCCAAAATCCTTCTGGGAAAGTGTTTTGTGGACAAAGACCAAGATAGGACTTTAAAGCACATCATTCTACTGTTAATTGAAAACAAAATAAGGTCTACAAAGAAAAGAACACAGGACCCACAGTCAAATATGGTGGATACTCAATGATGTTTTGGGGTTGTTTTGTTGTCATTGGCACTGGGTGTCTTGACTGTGTGCAAGCCATTATAAAATCTGATAATTACAAAAAGATTTTGGTAAGCAGCTGCCATTAACCAAGATGATGAAAATGAACTAATAGTGGACATTTCAACAAGACAATGACCCTAAACACGCAGCCAAGGAAATTCTCAATTTGTTTCAGAGAAAGAAAATAAAGCGGGTAGAATGGCTGAGCTGATCACCTGACCTGAATCCAACTGGAAATTTATGGAGGCTATGTTAATAGCCTTTTTCAACAGGGTAATACCACTTACCACATGGCAAAACCTGTGTGCGAATGATGTGATGGATATGATAAAGTGATCAAACAACTGTGGTGGAAAAACAACGCAGGTCCATGAAAGCCACAACTCACAACTTGCTAAAGACTTGCTAAAGTGCTGTTGCCAGATAAAAAAGGACACCCTCAGATGTATTCTGGAGTTCACCCCACAACACATAAGAGCTCTTTTGGTCACAAGAACAAGAACTATAATATATCAGGCAAACAGGTTTAAGGTCACAGTTAATTAGTGTATGTGTTGTTTATTTAGACATTGTATTCCTAAAACATCTGGGCTTTCAAATGTATTGTAAGAAAAAACTGACTTCATCTCTCAGCGGTGCCTAAAGTGTAACTACCATTTAATTTTTTTTAATAATAATGTAGAGGAAGTGAATATAATAAACTTTCAAATATACTTCACAAAAGAAATCTGGTAGAAAACCTTTCATTAACCTTCCCCAAGATGTCCCCACTAGACTGTTCCTCAACCTGACATATGCTCATTTTCAGTGAGATCTGTCTTCATATTCCAGACACTGAATACAACCATGTAACCATATAAGGGGAGGGGGAACGCTTACAGATCATCCACAGCTGATCACTGTATCAGATTACCTCAGGGACAGGGAGCTCCAGTCTATCAGCACAAAGCTGCTGTGATCGCTCTCCATTCACATCACTCTGCTCGGTGTTATCAGTGAGGAGCTGTGTGAAGGCCATCAGCTGTAGCACAAAGCAGAGTGGTCTGAATGCAGAGGAGACAAAATCACAGCAGTTTTGTGTTGACAGCATGGAGGACTTTGACTGAGGTAATCTAATACACTGATCTCCTGTACCCTGTCACACTGTGTAGGCCCTGCCACCCCAACTCTTATAAGAGAGGTTTAGCAACAGCCTAGGAAGGACATCTTCTAGATGGTTTGTGAAAGGTTTTCTACCGGATTTCCCTTTTGAAGTATATTTGAAAGTTTATTAAAATCACTTGTTCTACATTATTATTAAGTTGAAATTTAAACGGCGGATCCACTTTAAGTTAGTACATGGTCCTCAGCTTTCCTCAATCTGAACAATGACTGGGAAACTCATACACAGATTGCTGGAGAATGGAAAAAAAAAACATTGATAAATTATTTTTTCTGAATGTTAAAGGAAAAGAATGCTACATAAAAGAAAATACATAGAGATATTTTAATACATAAAATAAGACACTAGGATGCAGATTTTTTTTCTTCTTCTATAGATGAAAATTTATACGAAAAAATGTCATGAAAAAAAATAACACATCAAATTAGTCAGTACCAGAAATAGAATATTCAATGATATACATAAACCTGCATCTTACAAAGAACATAAGTCCAACAAATGTTCTGCTCTTACACACAATACTATGTGATCTGATGAAAAGAAAACAGAATATGTAATGACAGCGACGCATTCAGTGGACTGGAAAAAAGATTTTTTTTACCATGTTTGAATTAATTAATGATGCTAATAAAACTCATAATTAACATCTGCTCAATATGTTTGTGTGTGAAATTGCACCTTTAAATATTCTGAGTGGCATACATAAAATATGCTGCTCAGATCAAAGTAAATGTGAGGAGCAGAAGAATAGAGGTATGGAGATATTTATGAGCTGATAAATGGCACAACGTCGGCACACTGATACGGTTCAAAGAGTACAGCACCACAAATGACACTAAATGATAGAAAAGTACTACAGTTATTGCTATCAAATGCTCTGAATGTAGAGAGGCAGAAAATACCAATTTAGGCTCGCAAAATAAATATTTGGCATCTCAGAGAAAATATACTATGAAGATCCAACCGGATACTAAAGCCAGAGAAGAGATCAGGCTGGCTCTGCCCCGGACGGCTCTTCGCAGTGCTGTTGTAGGTGTTGAGAGGTCCCTCCATATGTACACGAGACAGACTGATCTGCCAATCATCTGGAGCAAAACTGGGAAGCTCCAGCTAAGTGCAGAGATGGACTGGCCTGCTTTATGGCTATGGATCCAGGCCAGACCTTATTAGGGCAAATGAGTATTTTGATCACATGATACTTTTTATACATGTTGTCCTACTCCAAGCTGTATAGGCCTGAGAGCAACTACCAATTAAGTAAACAGGTGATGTGCATCTCTGTAATGAGGAGGGGTGTGGTGTAATGACATCATCACCCTATATAAGGTGTGCTTAATTATTAGGCAATTCCTTTCCTTTGGCAAATTGGGTCAGAAGAGAGATTTGACGGGCTCTGGAAAGTCCTAAAATTGTGAGATGTCTTGAGAGGGATGCAGCAGTCTTGAAATTGCCAAACTTTGGAAGCGTGATCACTGAACAATAGCGACCTGCTTTTTTGATCGCTTAAGCGATATCGTTTGTGCGTCGCTGCGTGCAATCAAACAATTTTTCTTTGAAAAATTGTTTGATTGCAGATTTGTGAACATGTTCACATCGTGGTCGGCCGGTGGACAAGCAGCATCGTATCCATGGTAAACATCGGGTTACTAAGCGCCACGCGGCGCCTAGTAACCCGATGTTTACCATGGTTACCATCGTTCTCGCTGGTCCACATGTTGGTGAGTCTGCCTGTGTGACAGCTCACCAATGATGTCAACGATATTGTTAGTGATCGCGCGTGCATGTGATTGCTAACAATATAGATCAGTAAATTGAACCGTGTGACGTGGCCCTAAAAGTCCTCTGTTAAGCTGTTATGACCAAGCAGCACCTGTTCCCTTCCAACCTTTGCACAACAGGCGAGCACATATCACTAGGATGGGAGAAGAAGTGTTGTATCTGTTTCCTAAACTATACACCTAGAGCACATTCAGTGCTGTATATACAGCAATCAGGAAGACAGATCTGATAATTAACGATCATTCCCTTTTCCATTAGAAAGCTGGATTTATTTGACAAGTGTGTATGAAAAGACATACACTACTCTTAAAAAAAAATGGTAGATATTTGGCTTTTCTGTGAAATTTATGAGAAACATAAAAAGATTTACGCTACAATGATATATTACAATGAAAGCAAGCATGTAAAGAGGTGGTTCACCACTACACATAGTGACCACATTGCTTTAAAGCAGCTACATAAGTATTTTCACAAATACATTGTGTTGTGAATACTGTCTGTGAGTTGCGCTATCGCTGTCCCCTCATCCCCATCGTGTGACCCCTGGCTGCAGCAGCCTCAGATGTATGGTGATGTCATGACAACTAATGGTATTAGAAGGTAACCCGGAGGCAGGACCCAGTCTCCCTGAGTGACTCGGCTGAGGGTGGAGTGTCCCCTCATGTCACAGTCCAGCATCACGGCGCTCTCTCCTTCACTACTTTCATTACCAGATCACTGTGATCCTGGACTATGATGGGAGTGAAGCTCTGTGATGTGGTCGCTATGCTTTGTAGTGAACCAACTCTTTAAACCAACAACAATGGTGGATATACCCTAACAAAAAATGTCATATGTCTCAATAACTTGTCATGTGGCCTTGATCATCAATCAAGGCAAGACAAGAATATCTCATGCCGCTCACAAATTGAGTAATGGTCTTCTGAGGCACTCTTGAACTCTTGTTCAAGGGCGGCCCTCAGGTCATTGAGGTTCTGGTTACAGAGTTTCAAGAGTCTGAATAGAGATTCAGCTGCTCCTATAGGTTTGCTATGGGATTTAGGTCTAGAGACAGGACTTCTTACAGCAATTTTGCCTACTCCATTGCCTATTCTTTATGCCAGTGTACATACACCTCTGGTCCCATATGGACTATCAATCACTGTTATTTGTGCCTTTAAGTTCTAAGGCTATCTATATTCAGTGACCGTTTGAAAAAGACTGTCATATACGGTAGTTGAAACGTCACATATGAACATAATGTCGCCATAGTGAACCATTATTCTCCTGTTTTTTGGCACAACAATAAACCTTCACATTGCATTCAAGAGTATGCAGTGTATCTATCTATTTTCAATCTAAGAAATAGGTCATCAATATTCTAAATCTGGACAGTCTATTAAGGGTGTGGCACGAGGAAATCAGAAGAGAGTTCTCAAGACTAAAACTGATTTTTTTAGATCCCTTGCACATCAGCGTTTCTGTCCGGATCCGGCCAGAAAACTGCATCTGCGGTACACTTGCGGCAAGCCCCATGCATTCTATATGGGGCCTGCAGTAAGTGTGGTATTGCTGCAATCCTGCACTTGCTGCAGCTGCGGCCACGAAAAAAAATGCAGTCAGCTGCGCTTTTTTTTTCATGGCCACAAGTGCTGCAAGTGCCGGATCGTGGCAATACTGCACTTACCACAAGCCCCATAGAGAATGCATGGGGCCTGCCGCAAGTGTGCCACAAGTGCGGTTGTTAGGCGGCAGATGCGGTTTTCTGTCCGGATCTGTTGGATCTGAACAGAAACGCTGATCTGAACGGGGCCTTACTGAGACTAAAGCATTCATTCTTGGGCTTTATTAACCAATGTAGCCCAATACATTTTGAGCTGTTGAGGCAAATAGAACATTGGAATTGTCCCAATAGTACACTGGCTTTCAGCTAGACAGCTAGTATTGTGATCATGGTGACAAATCAGGTTTGAATTAACAATTTCCTTATATGAATGATCTAATCATGACCGTGTGATACAAGCAAGCTACAATTAGGAGATCAATATTTTATGATAAATACCTGTATGATATAAAGATGTGTTCAGAGTTTGAGGCTGGCTGAGATCTTTTTTCATCTACAGAAATTCCTGTAAGAGAAAAAGATGTAATAAAGGGAAATGTCTTACTAAATGTACTTGTAAAAGTACAAAAACAACTACTAACAATGGATGGCTACACATAGACACATACAGCAACATCATCTCCTCACAGAGCATCTCAAAATCATGTTTGTTTTTTTGACCATTTCCTACCAATCTTAGGCCAAGGGGAAAGATATGGAAGGACACTTGTGTATGGCAAACGAGGTTGACCAATCACCTTATAACATTTTCTTTTTAATTATCAGTTGTCAGCATTGAAATTTACCTTCTCTTAAATTTTTCTCATCAATTTTGATGCAGCAGCCATCTTTGGATGTGACAAAAAGAAATGCTGCCACTCTGGTTAACATTTAAAGGGGTTACTGAATACTTGGACAACCCCTTCTGAATCCGCTTGTTTTTCCCTGTTAAAATAAAAGCATGTTTTCACCTCCAGTGCTGCCGCCGTTATAACGGTCCGTAATCGCGGTTTGGGACTCATGTGACATTGTAATGTCACCCAAGCCCCGTCTCAAACCATCGCTGGCTTCCTTCTCCCACCTTTGGACCAAACAGGTAGTGATACTGCGGCGGGGAGAAGGAAGCAGGCGATGATTGGACATGGTGCTCACGTGACATCACAGTGTCATTTGAGCCCTCAATCATGATTATCGATAGCGCTGGATTGGTGGCAGCATGGGTGGGGAGTATGTGCTCTTTATTTTAACTGGGGGAAACAAGTGTATTAGGAATGAGTTGTCATAGTAGTGGACAGCGGTGTAACTAGGTTTCACGGCGCCCGGGGCACAGATCTATTTCGGCGCCCCCCTCGGAGTAGGTGAGGAGCTGGGGGGGGGGGGGGGAAGAGTCTGTCAGCTTTCAGCCCCGCCGCCCCTGCAGCCACAGGTGCGGAGCAGGGGGGGGGGAGCTGTCAGCTTTCAGTCCCGCCGCCCCTGCAGCCATGGGTACGGAGCAGGGGGTGTTGTCAGCTTTCAGCCCCACCCCTGCAGCCGCGGGTGGGGGCAGCTGCACCCCCCTAGACATGCCTCTGGTAGTGGATAACACCTTTAAATATTGTTTTTGGATGTTGAAATGTAATTGTCATTTTGTCAGCATGTTCTGTTAATATAAATGTGGCAATTACCAAATAAATATTTCAATTAAGACAATCAATTAGGCTACTTTTAGCAAGAATGGCCACCAGAACTCAACAGAACAAAAGTCAATGACCCAATGTAATCATGTGCAGTTTTTTTAAGTCACTTTTCTTTTTTTGTTTTGTGCTATTCGTTGTCATTTTTGTCAAATTCATGAATTTTGCGCAAAGTAAAAAATGTATTTTATTTTCATCTTTAAACTTTTTTTTGCACTTTTTTGGAGCAAAAAGTTGCAAACTTTGTGATATGGCACCAAAATTTAAAATGCACATAAATTCGCTTCAGGAGGGGTCTGGAGTACCTGGGGTACATTTGTGACAAATCAGGTGAAAACAGCTGGAAACCCTAAACTGCTGGAAAAATGAATATGGTACAAACAATATGGCACAAAAAATAAAAGGAAGACATAACAGGGGCAAATGCAAAAATGAATCGAGCGCCATATCTTTGTAAGTAAAAGGAACATAATAGGCAAACTTGGAAACTTTTTTAACTTCTCATTTACTAATATATGGCCATTTATCCATTTTAGGTGAAAATTCTCTTAAAAAATACATTGTGAAAGCTACAGAAAACAGACATAAAACTATAGAAGGAAACACAGGAGTACCGTAATAAAGTTGAGATAATAAATTCTAATATAGCGTCAATATATCACGCGAACCCAAGACTGAGCACTGAATCTTGTTACATCTGCGTATTAATAGCCTTATAGACCACATAATTGTCTTAAAAATGTGTATTTTATGTTATTTAGCTTACACCCCATGGCATTTCTACGTCAAATGTGTGAACGACAGGGAATTACCGCTAGATTAATGTCCTGCAATACTGACACAATCAGATTTCCACATTATTTAATAGAAAACATTTTAGCCTATAACTAAAACGAGAGGTTGATTAAGTTTGACAACAGACTGGAGTGAAGATACAGCTGCGGGTTTCTGAAAACAAATGCGTTCAATATGGAAAACATGGAAGCTATAAAACAAATGGCAAATCGTCTTCTAATATCTGACAATAGGCTTTTATTGGGGGAATATGTGAATTTTATTGGAATGTGTGATTTGGTTGTTTCTAGAAGATGCCGGAGATTTATGTGAGGGATCCGTTTTAAACAATTGCACAGCCTAATCCCGTGTAAACTGCAATATTCTCATTAGGAAACAAGACGTAATATCATTCATGAAGATATATAAATGGGGGGCACTAAATCAATAGAAAGACACATAAATGCTTTACTGCGGTACAAAAGCATCAGCCAAAAATCCACAAAACTAGCAAAGAATATCTGGTATAGTGTTCCCATTAGCTAACAGACTTTTCAGACTATTTCCTTAAAGTAAATGTCTTGCTTTTTTCTAAGACATTTTAGCTCAAACAATGTGGGCTAATTATTTGTTAATATATCTTTATTGTACTTAAAGCTCTCCGAGTCTCCTGCTTGGATAGGGTGCCAGATGTGCCTGGTGCTCTATCCAAAGTCTATCAGACTAGGGCTATGTTCACATTGCATGATTCCCACTTCTGTGGCTCCATCAGGACTTCAATCTGAATGCCTGAAAAACAAGATTAAAGTGTATCCCCCAACGGGCATTGATTTTAGGGAGGCAGAATGAGCCACTTTGTGCTAAAGTGTGTTTTATTTTTTATCCGTTTTAACATTTTTTAAGCCACTAAAATATCATATTTTTCGGACTATAAGATACAATTTTCCCCCAAAAAACTAAAGTGAAAGCAGGGGTGTTTCTTTCAGTCCAGATGTACGGTACCTGGCTGTGGTTGTGACGGGGTGGCGGCGGTGGAGCAGCTCACCAGAGGTAGGACTGGGTCACCGCAGGCAGGAGCAGACTACAGCAGTGCCTGCAAGCGCTCATATGTGCCTGCTGTTTATATTTTTTTAATATGCTGTGCTCTATTAAACCTCAAACAGCAGCTGGGCACACGCAATCACCTGATCTGGAAGTACGGTACCTGGCTGTCGAGGGGTGGCGGTGGTGTAACTGGTGACAGGAGGCAGGAGCAGACTGCATCAGAGGCTGCTGAGTGATCATGTGTGCCGGCTATTAAAGAATTTTAATATGTATTGGTCCCTCTGCCAATCATTCCTGCACACCTCTCAGCACTGAAGGTCGTGACGAGAGGTAGGGGGGATAATGGATGGGGGGGGGGGAGCATCACAGTTAATATCCCAGCAGCTGACAGCATGTTGGGGCACAGCAATTACATGCTGGTCAACTGCCAGCATGATAGAATTTGTCGAGCTGCAGGGGAGCGATGGATGGTGAGTATAATCAGTTTTTTTTATGTGTGCTCTGTGATGCGGGATCATAAATACCAGGATGGGGGCCATATTCCAGGATGGGGGAATCATATATACCAGGATGGGAGATCATATTCCAAAATGGGGGCCATATCTACCAGGATGGGGGCCATACATTCCAGATTAGGGGACATATACCTGGATGGGAGATCATATACACCAGGATAGGGGATCATATACACCAGGATAGGAGATCATATAAACCAGGATGGGAGATCATATACCAGGATGGGAACTCATATAACCAGATGGAGATAATAATCATATACCAGGATGGAGGACTGTGAGGGAAAAAAACACAACAGCAGCTGTCTAGTGCCCCTTATCATCAAGATAATCAGGGGATTGACTGAGGATAAGGAAGGGTCCACAGCTTCCCTATGAGTGCCGATTAAGGTGCTCCAAGTGAGAGTGATAGATATATAATATATATCACACACACAGTACAGACCAAAAGTTTGGACACACCTTTTCATTCAAAGAGGTTTCTGTATTTTCATGACTGACAATTGTAGATTCACACTGAAGACATCAAAACTATGAATTAGGTCTGGTGACTGTGGAGGCCAGGTCATCTGACGTAGCACCCCATCACCATCACACCTCCTCATCCATACTTCACGGTGGGAACAAGGCATGTAGAGTCCATCCGTTCACCTTTTCTGTGTTGCACAAAGACATGGTGATTGGAACCAAAGATCTCAAATTTGGACTCATCAGACCAAAGCACAGATTTCCACTGGTCTCATGTCCATTCCTTGTGTTCTTTAGCCCAAACAAGTCTCTTCTGCTTGCTGCCTGTCCTTAGCAGTGGTTTCCTAGCAGCTATTTTTCCATGAAGGCCTGCTGCACAAAGTCTCCTCTTAACAGTTGTTGTAGAAATGTGTCTGCTGCTAGAACTCTGTGTGGCATTGACCTGGTCTCTAATCTAAGATGCTGTTAACCTGCCATTTCTGAGGCTGGTGACTCGGATGAACTTATCCTCTGCAGCAGAGGTGACTCTTGGTTTCCTTTCCTGGTGCGGTCCTCATGTTAGCCAGTTTCTTTGTAGCACTTGATGGTTTTTGCAACTGCACTTGGTGACACTTTCAAAGTTTTCCCAATTTTTCAGACTGACCTTCATTTCTTAAAGTAATGACGACCACTCGTTTTTCTTTTCTTAGAATTTGTATTATGGCAAGAAAAAAAAAAGCTAACAGTCTATTCAGTAGGACTATCAGCTGTGTCTCCACCAGACTTCTACACAACACAACTGATGGTCCCAACCCCATTTATAAGGCAAGAAATCCCACTTATTAAACCTGACAGGGCACACCTGTGATGTGAAAACCATTTCCGGTGACTACCTCTTGAAGCTCATCAAGAGAATGCCAAGAATGTGCAAAGCATTAATCAAAGCAAAAGGTGGATAGTTTGAAGAACCTAGAATATAACACATATTTTCAGTTGTTTCACACTTTATTGTTAAGTATATAATTCCACATGTGTTAATTCATAGTTTTGATGCCTTTAGTGTGAATCTACAATTTTCCTAATCATGAAAATACAGAAAACTCTTTGAATGAGAATATGTGTCCAAACTTTTGGTCTGTACGGTATATATATATGTACATTTAAGAACCTCCACACTGTCATTGCCAGAGTCCCTCAAACAACATGGGTAGCGTATATTATACATGCGCATGGACATGGATCTCGGGGCTCATGATAAAACAACAAGCCAAGATAAAATTATTTCTTTAATTGCCATAAGGGCACACTAGATAGTAATATGTACAGATAAATTATACAGATATTACAGTCTATTATGCAATTACAAGATGGTAAGATACAACAAGCATATGCAGTCAGATATGTCAATTACAGGTGTCTTGTTGCTGGCAGCCACAAGGAGGCAGTGTAGAGCCACAGGTTTCTTGGTAGCTAATCAACTCAGATAGATGGGGGCTGTAATTCTTATTCTACAGTTCCTTGCTTTGAGTTGTGAGCAGAAATATGCCAAAAGCTACTATGGTCATAACTTTCCACCCAGGGTTCACAGGGGAACGATTCTGGTGCCATTGATGCCATCAAATCTATGCTGGGAGACCAAGCATACCTTCTCTAGCTGGCTTCTGATCACCATTCCCTGTATCTCCTCAGCCTAGGGTGCTAGAATAAAGTGAGATGGATTGGTGTGTCCAGCTGACTGTCCCGAGTTCAATGATATGATTTGTTTGAGGCTAGTACAAACAGTAATGTCATAATTCTGTGTAATATTTAGGTGCCGACTCGACTGGAGCCTATGACAGAATTTCACTAAGACCAGTAGGTTCTCCGTCCTTTTTTCCTTTTAGCGTGTAGCTCTAAGAGATCTCCGTTCCTGTTCTTAATGGCCCTTTTGCTCCAGGGGATACAGTTTAGAATGAGACCTGCTTCCTTTTTATAATGAGAAATGTGACTTCCACCATTTGCTTTTGGCTAGAAGTTCCTTTTCTGCAAGACTCTGAAAACTAGAATGTAGAGCTGGATTTCTGAGGAAAGGAGCCATGAGCCTGACACTAGCTAACTGATGGAGAATTAACCAATCAAAATACTGGGCTTTATAACGGATTGCTCGGAATATTTTATTTATATCTCTCAAATCCTTTACACCTCCCCCCTTTAAAGGGCGCTAATGGGCACATTGCTGGGTTCCCCCGAGAGCTCATCAACAACCCTCTCTTCCCAGGAAAACCAATCAGCATTACCATGGTCACGGCCCCTCTTGTGGCAAAGAGATCATATAATAGGCAGGCTTGGCACAAGCACACAGACACACAATGATGGCTTGCAGAGTGGTGGTCCTGTAGGCAAAAACAGTTCTGCATCCTTATTGCATACACTTCTTATCAGCTACCACAGGAGGCAGGCACTGACTGCCAACCTATTATCTTTGGCACATGCCTACAAAACTCTGGGCAGCTCCAATGTGGCCGCTGCCTGGCACTAACTAGTCAGACATACACCATGCAGCACCGTCCACATACCACATGCAATTACCTGCAGTCTGAGCATCAACAAGCTGCGACTGCACTATGTTGGTAAAATGTTGCCTCCTTCTCCAGGAATGCTTAGCCAATCACAAGTGGTTCTTGTAGATTGTAAGGCTATGTTCACACGGGGCGTAATAGCCACGTATTCCTGCTTTTATGCGGCGTTTTTGAGCGCTCACGTAAAAGCAGTGCAAAACAAAGCTGGTTATGCCTTCCAGCAAAAACCATGGGTTTTGCTGTAAGGCATGCAGATGCTGCGTATTGCTGCGTTTTTTTGCGCAGGCGCTATCACTGCAAAAGCGCCCGCGCAAAAAGAATTGTCATGCCAATGGCATTTTTTTCGGCACACTTTCCCCATAGGCTACATATTAACATGGCCTCGGGGAAAAGCACAGTGTCGGCATGCAGTAGCGTCGGCACTGCCGAATTCATGGCAAAATGTGCAGTGTGTGAATGTAGTCTCAGCTCTTGCGAGCAGGGTTATCATCATCTCCTCCACCCCCCCCCCCCCAACTATTGTATTTTCCACAACTGTTTCTTACGACTGTTGGTTTGTATATAAATCCCTTAATTGTTAAGCACTGCAGAATATGTTGGCGCTATATAAACAAAGATTATTATTATTATCAAGAGCTGCACATGGGGCTGTCTGAAACTACTCAAAGGGGCCTTCCAATTGGATTGAGCAAGGGATGTGGGAAGCGGGAAGGTGCGCCACCAACCAACCGCTGGTCGGGAGAAACATTGCTGGAATGCCTGTATGTTTAGAGGGGCAGAACTGGACATGTTGTGTAATTTATGCTCAATCAGTCATTTATCAGAGGTGTGTATGAAAGAGACAATGCATCCTGCACCAGGGGCATACATAGAAATCATGGGGCCCTTGGCAGAAGTCCTAATTGCCCCCCACAAAATACATAAATATTTGGCTGGGTCACTTTGGTAAATATCTCACAACTTTGCAGCCCTTACAAAGTAATTTTCTTCCTATTGACCCCTCTAGATTCCTTTCTCGTTTCCCCATAATGTATGATTCCTACAAAATTTTTGGCAGTTGACAGTATGCTGCTGTAGATGCAGGAGTGAAGACGCTATAGTGACGATGTGAGCACTGCATTTTTAGGAGGTGTGTAAACACCATAGCCAGTGGGTCTGCTCCGGATTGCTCCTGTCCTCTACTGATTATTAGCGGTAAAGAACAGAAAGGCTGCCCTTTATCTAGAAAACTTTCTTTGGAAAGACAAAATCTATACTACAATGTGCCTCCCAAATCAAGGTCGGACTGAACATAGCAAAACCTGAAAACCAACCAAGGCAAAGCTAATTAAAGATCCCTGCTGCTAAGATACTCTCAGAGCTAAGAAGAGGGAGAGTTAACTAAATGTGCACTTTGCATTTAATATGGAGTAAAAGTTCCCAATAGTTGTTCATGAAATCTATGGTGTCCGTGTTTCCTACAACCACCTCTGCTGCAACTCCATAGCTGGTCTAAGAAATCAGCCCTTGTGATGCACTTAGTTACCTTACCCTACTACCAAATCCCCTTTTGCATTTGCCTCCCAACCTGTGCATTGTCGAAGCCATCGGAGACACTGTGACAGGGTTAAGCTCTGATTTGTCAGGCCCTGCATTCCTGCTGGTGATTGCAGCAGTGCCAGAAAAAAGGATGAAACAAGCCAGTTGGAAGGGTTAGTTTAGAAAGGTCATTTGGCCACATATTAGGGAGGTAGTGCGGAAAAAAAATATTCTGGGATACCCCTTTAAGCATGCATGATAGTTATTTTTATAAAATGTTATTTAACATGCTATATATAATGCTGAGAAAATGTGATATCTGTGATTTATCAGAAGGAATGTTTTACACATATTCTGCAAATTAAATAAATTAGCCTTAAATTATGCTTTACTCACATACTGCACCAATATTTTGGTATCTCCTTTTCACTTTGCAGAGGTATACAAGGTAGTTGTAATTACAGACCAAGTTAATTACAGAACTACAGTACAATAGAAGAAATGAATGATAATGATGGAGTTAATAACTGGCTCTAGGAAACAGACAATGTTTTATAGTGGATTGCACAATAGAAGAATGCATAAGAATTGGATACAATGAACACACAAATGGTATATACAGTATTAACATCAGTGGAAACATAGAATATCATATAACTGACTTTCACATTTACATACTGTATTATGTACTGAAATGGTACGTTATCCAGAAATAACTAGTAAAACCATTCTGAACAAATACATATACGATATAACAACACAGTTAGTATGCACAATTTATGAGATGGCGGAAGAAGCTGTAAAGCCTCAGGGGCATTAAAGCAGTTGTCCAGTCTAAATACACAAGTCTGACATCACTCTTTGTTAATGCAGTCTTATAAATCCTTACATTGTGCACTGTGAGGATTCTCTGGTGCCAGAGCTGGGAATGGCGGTCATGTGCCCGCAAGTATGATATATGCAGAATTCCTAGAGCAGATGGGCGCGGTCTCATTCAATGCAAGTGAACTGAGCGAGGCAGCGCCCTCTAGTCAGATTCTGGCCACGAGTAAGCATATCGCCAACTCACAGCCACATGTCCGCCATTAGTGGCTCTGACACCAGAGATTCTTCATGGCGCACAGTGCACATGATGTGAAGTCTGCTGTAACAAACAGTGACTGCAGACTTGTGGATTTAGGCCGTGCAATGCCTATAATGGTGAAGGAAGTACTGCTCATCTACACTTTTGATTTCATGTATTCCTGTTTCTCCCCCAACATCCAACTGTTCAAGAATGGTCAGGAGGCTGTCATGCAATACAACACAATCTTGTCAAAATCAGCAGATTAGACAACTTTTCCCTAAGGTGTATTGAGAGGTTTAAAGGGAATTTAACACATTAATAACGGATGTTGCGAGCTCACCGAATAATAATCAGAAGATACATATAGGGCTCGAGATCATTACACAGTCTGAAAAAACAGGTAGGTCCAGTTCAGCACGTGTATATAAAAAAATGTATACTTTAATCGGTATTCGCTACAATTATAACAAATAAATAGAAAAATCTGTACACCAATACATTTCTATTCCGAATCGCTTTACAATTCGGAGGTTCATATACAGTTGTAAGTAACAGTTAAAAAAAATACAATAACCACAGCAAAACTAATGATGACCCTGCTTGTAAAAGCTTACAATCTACAATGAGGTGGGGGTGACACAGAGTACAGGTGCTTATTGACAATGATTATTCAGCCTTCTTAAGGAAATGGGGGGTAGATAAAGGACTTTGATAAGGGAATGATAGGCCACCCTGCAAAAATGTGTTTTTAGAGAGTGCCTAAAACTATGTAAATTGTGGATACATCTAATTTCTTGAGGTAGAGCATTCCAGAGGATTGGTGCAGCTCAGGAGAAGTCTTGGAGTCGGGAGTGGGAGGTTCGGATTAGTGGAGGTGTTAGTCTAAAGTTGCTTTCAGAGCAAAGAGAATGAGTAGGGTGATAGACAGAGATGAGGCTAGGGAGGTGCAGGGCTATGAAGAGCTTTGTGGGTGAAAACAGGATCCAATTAAAATAGCTTATCATTTATGCGCAGCAAGTGTAATGACTGTTACAGAGCAGAAGTGTCTGAGTAACTATTCGCCAGATAGGTTACCCTGGCTGTTGTATTAAGGATCAACTGGAGAGGAGAAAGTCTAGTTAGGGGGAGGCCAATTAACAGAGAATTGCAATAATCAAGGCGGAAGTGGATCAAGGCCACAGTTAGGATTTTTTTGTTTCCATGTTGAGAAAGGAGGGGATTCTAGTAATGTTCTTTAGGTGTAAGTGACAAGAGGGGGTGAGGGATTGCATATAGGAGGTGAAGGAAAAATCAGTGACAAACATAAAACCCAGACAGCAAGGCTTCTGTCTAGGCATTATCATGGTACCACACACAGAGGTAGATGTCAGATTCAGGGAGGTTAGTGGATGGCTGGAGCAGAAGAAGCTGGAAAGGTTGAGTTTTAGATAGAGAGTTGAAATCCAAACAGGAGTGGTGCCTCTAGTCCGCGCTGCTGCCCGAAATGATGCAAAAGAAGACGATGCTTGTATTGTACTGCTCCTTTATTCGACCTCTCACCAACACGTTTCGGTGCAAGCCTTGCACTGAAACGCGTTGGTGAGAGGTTGAATATAAAGGAGCAGTACAATACAAGCATTGTCTTCTTTTGCATCATTTCAGGCAGCAGCGCGGACCAGAGGCACCACTCCTGTTTGGATTTCTAGATCTTTTCCCACAGTACATGTGGCGGTGTGGGTACAGCAGCAGCTGCATCTCAGGCGTACAAACCGGTTGTGGGTGATCACAACCTGACCAGGTGAGCAAGCAACCCGTTGGGGCCACCTCTACCTGTCATAAGTGATAGGGCACAATCTGCACCTCTTTGTCGCCTTTATATATTTTTTTAGATAAAGAGTGGGCATGATATTACAATCTGCGGAAAGACAGTCACTGGTGTTCTGTAGTACACCATAAGGTTAATGGATGAAGTTATAGTTGTGTGTCATCAGCATTAAGATTGTACTAGAAGCCAAATTTGCTGATGGTTTGTCCAATCAGGGCCGTGTAGAGATAGAAAAGAAGAGGTCCAAGGACCGAGCCCTTTCTGTAAAGCCATAGATGTCAATCAAGGTAGAGGGAGAAGAAATACAAGGAAAACAAGAATGGTAAATGGGAAGATGCGCTAAGCAGTTTGGCCATGCCAAATGTGCACAGACCACCTGTGCTTGGTTTGAACAGCCATTTTTGCTGAAAAACTTTCTTTAACTGCCCAACCTTGTTATAGGAGCTCTGAAAAGTGGTTACAGTATTAGCATGCAGACTAATAGCAAATATTATAAATATAAATCAGGTCTGGGCTATAATACAGATTATGGTACGATAATGAAAATAATAGGATTAAACATTTATTAAACATTTTATATTGATAGTACCTATATATAAGCTTTTTTTTAGGTAATATCTAACAATACATATTTTTATGTAAAGCATAAAAACTGTTAAAAGGTAAACATACAATTTAAAAATAAATTAAAAACAACTGTAAGGGTGCCGTCACACGGATCAATTTTATGAACGATATTGTTAGCGATCACATGCACACGCAATTGCTAACAATATCGTTCAGATCGCTGGTGAGCTGTCACACAGACAAACTCACCAGCGATCAATAGACCAGAGACATCGTAGAAACGATTTAAATATCGTTTCCACGATGTCTTGCTCCCGCTGCCAGCCTGCGGTAAGCGGGAGCAGGCAGGTCTCCTAGGTAAACTGCGGGTATCTAGGCAGCGCGCTAGTTACCCGCTGTGTACCTTAGATACCAGCCGGTGAGCGGAGGAGGCTGGTAACTAAGGTACACGTCGGGTATCTAGGCAGCGCGCGCTGCCTATATACCGCAGTTTACCTTAGATACCAGCTCCCAGCGCTTGTGAGAGGCGCTGGGAGCTGGCTTATCGGTCGTCTGCCGGTGTCACACGCAGCGATGCTGCGTGTCCACCGGGCAACGGACGATTGATTTGAGGACAGGACCTCAAATCAAACGATGAACGATCAGCCGATCGTTTATCGTTAGTAGTGTCACACGCAACGATGTCGTTCCGACATCGTTCAAGCGTCACAAAACACATGACCTTTGAATGATATCGGCAACGATATCGTTACGTGTGACGGTACCTTAAGGCCCCTTTAACATCAGCAAAAATCGCTGATCGCGGCAGTTGCGGTGAAAAAAACGCAACTGCCGCAGTTACCGCATAACGGACGCATTTTTTTTGCAGCCGAAATCGCACTTGCCGCACCTGCCGCACACTTACCGCAAGCCCCATAGACATTGCATGGGGCTTGCCACAAGTGAACCGCAAGTGCAGCCGTTATGCTGTAACCGCGTTTTTTTCACCGCAACTGCCGCGATCAGCGATTACCGCTGATGTGAAAGGGCCCTTATTTGTAAGAATAGTACAGATTTAACTAAAATGTTGTATATGACATGTAGGGTTTGGTGGAAAGAGCCAAAGGCATATTTGGCTTAGCAATGCAGTTGCCAATTACCGTATATACTCGTGTATAAGCCGACCCGTGTATAAGCCGACCCCCCTACTTTTGCCCCCAAAATCTGGGAAAACCTATTGACTCGTGTATAAGCCGAGGGTGGACCCCAGCACAGGTATACAGCCCCCGGCAGTGTGGTATACAGGCCCGCGCAGTGGTATACAGGCCTCCCCAGTGGTAGTATACAGCCCCCAGAAGTGTGGTATACAGCAGCCTCCCCAGTGGTACATACAGGCCCCAGCAGTGTTACAGCAGCCTCCCCAGTGGTATATACAGCAGCAGCCCCAGTGGTAGTATACAGCAGCCCCAGAGATATATACAGCAGCCCCAGTGGTAGTATACAGCAGCCCCAGAGGTATATACAGCAGCCTCCCCAGTGGTATATACAGCAGCAGCCCCAGTGGTAGTATACAGCAGCCCCAGAGATATATACAGCAGCCCCAGTGGTAGTATACAGAAGCCCCAGAGGTAGTATACAGCAGCCACAGTAGTAGTATACAGCAGCCTCAGTGGTATATACAGCAGCAGCCCCAGTAGTAGTATACAGAAGCCCCAGTAGTAGTATACAGCAGCCCCAGTAGTAGTATACAGCAGCAGCCCCAGTGGTAGTATACAGCAGCAGCCCCAGGGGGTATATACAGCAGCAGCCCCAGTAGTAGTATACAGAAGCCCCAGTAGTAGTATACAGCAGCAGCCCCAGTGGTAGTATACAGCAGCAGCCCCAGGGGGTATATACAGCAGCAGCCCCAGGGGGTATATACAGCAGCAGCCCCAGGGGGTATATACAGCAGGAGCCCCAGGGGTATACAGACCCCCCCCCATTAGTATACAGGGGCCCCAGCTGTATACAGCAGCCCCAGCTGTATACAGCCCCCCCGTGGTATCCAGGGCCCCCCTTGCTGCACCTGTAAAGGAAGATGTCAGTATACTTATTGCTGCGGACGCCGCCGCTCCGCTTCTCGGTCACCGCGCTGCTCCGGGTCTTCATGCTTCCTGTTCCTTCTCCGACGCTCGAACAATGACGTCATTTCCTGAGCGCCGGAGAAGGAACAGGAAGCATGAAGACCCGGAGCAGCGCGGTGACCGAGCAGCGGAGCGGCGGCGGCAGCGATAAGTATACCGACATCTTCCTTTACAGGTGCAGCAAGGGGGGCCCTGGATACCACGGGGGGGCTGTATATACGGGGGGGGGGGGATACCATGGGGGGGCGCTGTTATACATACATAGGTACCGTATATACCCGTGTATAAGCCGAGGGGGGACTTTTCAGCACATTTTATGTGCTGAAAAACTTGGCTTATACACGAGTATATACGGTATATTGGCATTTCACTTCTGGTCTGTGGAAGCTATTGCTCCATTAGATATCATCATATGGGTTTTTCAAAAGGTGTCCTGAAGAAGTCTTAACCAAACGTGTGTTGAGAAGTGATCGGATGGATCAGTTAGCCACTTGTCATTTTGAAAGTTGTGTTGGAACACACTATTTTACTGAATGCCTATTACCCATAGCAACTAATTTCATCTATTTACTTAGATTCTGTATGCCATCCAAGATGCAGTTGAGATTTTTGGCCGAAATAGACATATATCGTGATTAGCATACTTACCATTTGATGCACACAATCTATAGCAATCTGTTATGTTGTAATATACAGGGTGGGCCATTTATATGGATGCACCTAATTAAGATGGGAATGGTTGGTGATATCAAGTTCCTGTTTGTGGCACATTATTATATGGTAGGGGGAAAACTTTTCAAGATGGGTGGTGTCCATGGTGGCCATTTTGAAGTCAGCCATTTTGAAGTCGGCCATTTTGGATCTATTTTTTTTCAATGGGAAGAGGGTCATGTGACACATCAAACGTATTGAGAATTTCCTAAGAAAAACAATGGTGTTTTGGTTTTAACATAACTTTATTATTTCATGAGTTATTTACAAGTTTATGACCACTTATAAAATGTGTTCAAAGTGCTGCCCATTGTGTTGGATTGTCAATGTAACCCTCTTCTCCCACACCTGACACACCGATATAGCAACAGTGCAGAAGAAATGCTAGCACAGGCTTCCTGTATCCATTGATTTCAGATGCTGCACATCTCGTATCTTCACAGCATAGCCAATTGCCTTCAGATGAGTGATCAGGCAAACTTTTTTGTGAATGGTGAAGTTAACAAACAAAACCAGCGCTATTGGTCTGACGCTAACCCACAGTGGATATATCCCTCCAAGACTGTTGGAACACAAAAATTGATGGTATGCTGTGGTATATGGGGTACACAGATATGATGTTTGAGGATGTTACCTAGAAATATTATGTCAATTCTGCAGCTTACCAAGACTTTGTAAAATTTGTTTTTTGGCGAGCATCTGTCTGTACCCACACACTGGTGCAGAAGATTTAAATGTCTGAATATTATTTGCACAATTTCAATTAAGAAAAATGTTTTAGGCCTAATACTTTTTGGACGTTTTTCTTGTGTTGTGTTATTAGGATATGTACAGGGGTTGGAGGAAAGAACCAAATGCATATTTGGCTTAGAAATGTAGTTGCCAATTATAAAGGCATTTCACTACTGACTCCAGTAGATAACATCATACGGGTCGTTAAAAGATTATCTGACACCACATATCTCCACCTGGTCTACCCAGAAGACAACTAACACACTAGATAAAAATGAGCCGAAGAACGATTGTTTGGCATAGGCTACAAACACTTTCCAGACTATTTGGTTCAAAGTTGGAATATTTTGCCACACGATGCAGCTAATGAAAATTATGGGCCAAAAAACAGAGATCAAATGCACATGACCGTTCTTGCTCTGTTTTAATTCCGAATGTTTGACAGTCTATTATTGGTTGAAATTAATGATCACGTGTTTTACCAAACCAGCTAACAATCTTTCTTGACGGTTGACATCAGCTCCCTAAGATTTCTCCGCTCCGTAGCTCAATGCAGGATTACCACTGAAAGTAGTTGCACAAAAAATGCTGACATTAGGCAGGTTTTCTATTAATAATACTTATTGGGGTTTTTGAACACAAACTGTAACACCAAATTATCAATTCATTCATGCATCTCTATGAAAAACAACAGAGAAACCAAACAAAGCATTAAACTAAAGCATGATCTAGAACTTTATATCAGGAGAATACAAGCATTTATTAAAACAGATGAGGATAGTCATGAGATACTGTTTCCTTATGAGATGGAAACAGCTAAATTAGAACCCTTGACTAGGTTTGAGATGGAGCATGCTAATCTGGCTTTTTGGCTGAGACCTGGTGATGGTTCTACACAAAGTTCTAGTTCTGGTCGCCTTTACAGTTTCAGGCTTTGATAATTTACCAAATTTTAATATTTTATACTTTCTTTGGGTTGAATATAATTTTAATGGCAGACATGTCATGCTATTGGAAACTTAAAATTTTTCAGCACAGCCCTTCAGACCAATGAAGTAAACAAACCTACTCCATCGAAACTAGAGGCTTGGCCAGATACTACAGATTACCCCTAGCACAGTCCTGCGGACCAATGAAGTAAACAAACCTACTCCATTGAAACTAGAGGCTTTGGCCAGATATTACAGATTACCCCTAGCACAGCCCTAAGGACCAATAAAGTAAACAAACCTACTCTATCGAAACTAGAGGCTTCGGCCAGATACTACAGATTACCCCTATTCACTCCAGACACTGTAGTTTTGATGAAGCTGCTGGCAGCATCTGAAAACGTCTAGCTGTTGCCGTAAATGGTTGATTTGGAGGGTGTCAGGTGTTGCACCCCGCTGATCAGATATTGATAGTCCTTTAACAAAAAGAAAGTAGAGGCCAACCATTTTAAGGTCCATCAAATCAGTCACACCGGCAGGCTCCAACTGGCCCATAAATGAACAGCTGACCCCATGGTGGGCACCCCTCCCCATACATGAGCATGAGTTGGGACAATACACTTGGATTCTCCATATATTTGTGAATGAGAGTAAAGTAATATTGTCATGTAGCTGGACATTGGGCCCCCAGAGTCAATGTTACTGGTGGGTCCTTGGCACTTCAGTCTGAAACTATATAGTAGTGAGTATGCTGGATCCTGTAGTTCCTAGAAGCCCGCTGGTGGCTCAGAATTCTCTGTGGTTGGTCTTTTCGCAACCACGAGTTGAAAGACAAAATAATTATCTTCTGGAATTTAAGCTCATAACGTCTAGCATCAAAGCCCCCATGCTACATAACACATAGCAGAAAAGAATGTGCACACACAAAAAAACAGAACACTCAAGTAAAACAGCGTTCATAGAATAATCGCTCATGGAATAATTAAACAAGCAAAGAAATAATAGCATTTTAATGGAAGACAGTTTAGGGTATGATAAATCATCCAAATGTTAACGGCGGTACGTCTAGCTGAACTAAAATGGAAAAAAAAAATGTATCCGTGACCCCGAAACTGACACCGAAAAAAAGGTGGGTTCAAAAAGAGGGGAGTAGACGCCGCAGAGACTTTTTTTTGTTTTACATTTCTAGATGTAATGCTTTATGCTGCGACTTTTATATATCTGTGTCTAAATGGTTTGTGCACCTATTAAGATTTTGTTTCTTGCAATGAAAACAAAATTGAATAGTAATTTTGTTTCATTAACAATATTAAAGTGAAGAATTCAGTTTGGTGTGTGGGGAAATAGCAATAAAGTTTTCAAGAGGAAAAAAATGGCTTTGTTCCTTCAATCCCTAGTTGAAATTAATTATAGGAAATGTTTATGAAAACATCTGTTCCATATAGTTATAAATTCTTAATTTTAGCATAGATGAGTCCGGGCTCTCTTTATTGTTTTGAAAGATAACAAACTCTGACAAATAAAAGGTATATAAGAAAAGGCATTAGGAATTTGTATTCGAGCGGCACCCCGTTTGCACGCAGCCAATTTCAGGAAGAATGTGAGGTCTTGGCATTAAGTAACAAATGAATGAGGAATCTCTGAGGAAGAGCGGCTTTGTGTCTTGTAATCAACAATACGGAGACATAGATGGGGTCCTCATTTTAGGAGGCTTTATTTATATGCCTGTTAGGTTTTTAGTCATTTCTATAAAAGCATTGTATATTATATTGTCAGTATTAACAATGATTATAAAAAGAAAGAAAATATCCACATTATTGGACTGGAAATAGACAGAATTTCCAATGACAAAGGCATCAAATAGATACAAAATTATAAAAAAATTCTCATTTAAAAAAAAATAAAAAGATGATTTAGCGATATACACATAATGTATAGCATTAAAAACAATCTTGCCTTTTTTAGCAGTGGCGTCACTTGAGGCTGATGGGCCCCGATGCGAAAGCTCCAATGGGGCCCCCAATTATTAACCTCCAGGGACCAAGACCTGGTGTGATTGCAACCCCTGCACCCTTACACCTTACTTTTTTAGGGAGATCTAACTGGAGCACACAGCTTTCAAGGAACCCATGCACTTAAGTGGGCTGAATCATTTCATTGGAATTAGGTGTTATATTGTGTATATGGAGGCTCCCGACACTTGTAATCTCAATCATTGTCTCAAGGTGGAAACAAAGATTGAGCCTTCTGAACTCCAATGATCTTGATCTGTTTGTATTCCGGAGAATTACACTTCCACCAGGATAGTATGACAGAAGCTTACTTCCTTCCCACTAGACATTACAAAACATATGAACACTTGTCTGAACTAAATGTGCATGTGTATAGGGTGGCGGGGGGTTGGATGGATTGGGGGTGAAAACAATGAAACTAGTAAGTAACCAATGGCCAGAAAGTGCAACATCAATGAAATTTGAAGTGGAAAACGTTTCCACCTATCCAGATGATACCTTTTAGATCACTGGTGGACAGATGGGACCCCCAACTAACCTGCAGAAGGGGCCAATGTTATCCCTGTGAGAATGGATTGGCAAGGTGCGTGCTTACACACTAGTGAATTCTTTTATTATAGGGCTGTTAAAGAGAGTCTAACACAGCACTTTAGACGACAATGCCCCTTTCTTGCAATTAGTTTGAGTCCCAGCACCCTAGAAGTTATCACTTATTATGTGTATAGGTGATAGCTTGATTCTAACTGTAATACACCATTAAGGGAACCATCCCCACGATGTACACATTAAATGCAGCATAAAGAAAACAGACCTGAAATCTAAGTCTTATATGTTGCTATACCTAGTGTGAACAAAGCAGTCATCATGCCATACTGTGAAATATCACAGACTGTAGAAAAACAGCATACCACACTTATTATGGTAGAATATCAATTTTCATTTTCAACATTTCTGACCATTTCCATGGATATGTAGCAAAAATGAACAATCAATCGCCATATTCACCATGATGGATTAAATCCAATAGTTTGTAGACCTTTCAATCGTCTAAACAAGCCTCTCTGCCTTATTGCCTTTGCTCAATTGGGCAAATGGATCGTGATTGTCTCCACTGTATCTATTGAGCGTAATCCAGATGGTTAATATTGTGATTATTGTTCATTATTGCTACATATCCAAAGGAATTGTTGAAAGATTTTGAAAATAAAAATTGCTAAAAGAATATTGAAGGATATTCTAAGTGTGCTACGACATTTTTCAACAGTACAAAATAAATGACCAATTATGCACTGTTAAAGGGGTTGTCCTCTACTCGGACAACACCTTTTCATAAGTATGTTTCTCCTTTATAAAATATAAAATCTTATACTCACCTCTGATGCCAGTACCATTCCAGCGGTATTGGGATTGTCAAACATATCCGGAGGAAGTGATAGGGAGGAAGCGTTCTCTTCCTTTGGATATAAATTATTTGTTCGAACATTGGGAGAGGGAAGTGGCCGTTGATTTGCAGCAGGGAACACCACTGGTACGCGATCTCAGAATAGACAGTACTGACACCATCATCATGGCGCCATCACCAGAGTTGAGCATAAGATATATTATTCAAAAGGGGGAATATACAAATTGACAGGGAATTGTTCAACATGTGGACTACTCCATTAATAGTTTGACCTCTGGAAATTCCCACTGGAGATCTCCATATATCTTCCCATAGATAAAAAGTGTAGCATAAAGCAATGGTCATGAAAGCAGGGAACCTGATCAAGTCGTTAGGGATCAAGAAAACAGAGGAACTCATACTGGTCTATACTACAAATTTCTGTAGTGATCATTAAGAAGAGGGATTAGAGAATATGGACACATTTATTAATTATGTTATGGAAAACTCTCATTAGTCCAAACTTTTTTGTTACATAATAAGATGAGAGCTCATTCACAGAATTATCTTCAAAACTTTATGAACTTTGAATTTTCATCCTAACCAATGTTACATTACTGAATTGTGCACATAGATGTAATTTGCAATTCCAATTCAAAAGTTCTGAATTGTTATTTTAGCCATTTCTTTAAAAAAAAAATAATAGGAATTTCTTAAAGCATGTTCTGACTACAATTGTGACAACCCCTCAAATCAGTGCATTGATAAAGGTATAGTCTACCTAATACATGGATTATGCATCTTTCCCGATAAAACCTGCAAAGACCACCTTGTGGAGTTATCAGATTGCTCCTGTATGGAATTATCAGATTACCCCTGTATGGAGTTATCAGATTGCTCCTGTATGGAGTTATCATATATCATGAGAGGGGAGAAAAAAAGATTATGCAGAACAAACTTGCACACCCAAGATCAAAACATGGAGTTTATTGTAGAAAATAACTAAGGCAAACAACACATGAGACACAAAATTAAAACCACTTAAAACAAAGTAGGTCCCAGTATGCCGGTTGCAAGCAGATCAATACCAATGAAATGACAGATGAAATGTCAAAATTAAACAAAAATAGCACACCATGTGAAGTCTGTGAAAGAACTATACAACAAGGTCCTCCATGTGCATGGAGGAACCAATTAGACATGGTGTGGATGAAAGTCAATATGAACATGCATCATAAGTGAAGGATCATACCAAAGATGGATGCTGCAACCTGGGTGACCGGGGACCCCACGCGTTACGCTGCAACTAGGCAGCTTCCTCAGGGGAGTCTTGGGTGTGCAAGTTTGTTCTGCATAATCTTTTTTTCTCCCTCTCATGATATATGATTATATATGCAGTCTTGCACCCCTTATTTATTTGAGAGCTGTGCAGCACCAACCCCCCTTTTTTTCAGTATGGAGTTATCAGATTGCTCCTGTATGGAGTTATCAGATTGCTCCTGTATGGAGTTATCAGATTGCTCCTGTATGGAGTTATCAGATTGCCCCCGTATGGAGGTATCAGATTACCCCTGAGTGGAGTCATCAGATTACCCCTGAGTGGAGTCATCAGATTACCCCTGCATGGAGTCATTAGATTGCCCCTATATGGAGTTATCAGATTGCTCCTGTATGGAGTCATCAGATTGCCCCTGTATTGAGTCATCAGATTGCTTCTGTATGGAGTCATCAGATTGCTCCTGTATGGAGTCATCAGATTGCTCCTGTATGGAGTCATCAGATTGCTCCTGTATGGAGTTATCAGATTGCCCCTGTATGGAGTCATCAGATTGCCCCTGTATAGAGTTATCAGATTGCCCCTGTATGGAGTTGTCAGATTGCTCCTGTATGGAGTCATCAGATTGCCCCTGTATGGAGTCATCAGATTGCCCCTGTATGGAGTTATCAGATTGCCCCTGTATGGAGTTATCAGATTGTCCCTGTATGGAGTCATCAGATTGCCCCTGTATGGAGTCATCAGATTGCTCCTGTATGGAGTTAACAGATTGCTCCTGTATGGAGTTATCAGATTGCCCCTGTGTGGAGTATCAGATTACCCCTGAGTGGAGTCATCAGATTACCTCTGCATGGAGTCATTAGATTGCCCCTGTATGGAGTCATCAGATTGCCCCTGTATGGAGTTATCAGATTGCTCCTGTATGGAGTCATCAGATTGCCCCTGTATTGAGTCATCAGATTGCTCCTGTATGGAGTCATCAGATTGCCACTGTATGGAGTCATCAGATTGCCCCTGTATGGAGTTATCAGATTCCCCCTGTATGAAGTTATCAGATTCCCCCTGTATGGAGTTGTCAGATTGCTCCTGTATGGAGTTATCAGATTGCCCCTGTATGGAGTTATCAGATTGCCCCTGTATGAGTTATCAGATTGTCCCTGTATGGAGTCATCAGATTGCTCCTGTATGGAGTTGTGATATTGCCCCTGTATGGAGTTATCAGATTGCCCCACTATGGAGTTATCAGATTGCCCCTGTATAGAGTTATCAGATTGCCCCACTATGGAGTTATCAGATTGCTCCTGTATGGAGTTGTGATATTGCCCCTGTAAAGAAGACGATTCAGATAATACAATTACAAAAGGGACCTGCTAATAATGCAATTTCTGCACATAGATAAATCTTTACAGTAATTACAGCCTATTGTAGATTACAGATGTCATACACATTCTATGCTACCTATAGAAATGAAAATGTTCTTCATCACCTGCAGAATCTTCATTTTGCATTTATAAGAACAGATAAGGTACAACATGACACATTCACTATATTATTGTATCTCTGCTTTTCATTTGGCATCTGTTCATTTCCAATATCGGGAGAGACAAAACTAAAAGGTTGTGTAAAACGACATGTGACTGTATAACATGATACCTATGTTCTTACAGGTAAACAGATGTTAAGATACAAAAGGATATATGTACAGTCTACCTGAGCACCATCCAGATTAATATCTATTGCTTCATTTAAAAATAGTTGAATCCTTTTTTAAAAATTGATTTGCAATATATTTATACTTTTGCTTCCATTTTTTTGTATGATAGCAGCTACAATATCAGAAATGTGTTAAAAACTGCATACATTTCTGCTAGAAGACTACGGGTATGTGCCCACAGGGCGTTTTTGCCGCGGTTTTCCTGAGGTTTCCGCATGCAGAAAACCATTGGTTTTATGTTAATGTATGCTAATCTGTTCCTGCGGTTGGGCTTCCCAGCAAAACCAAGGTGTTTACAAAAACGCTGTGCACACACATTGGTTTTGCAAGTGTCAAGAACTGTCAAATACCTGCGTTTTTGGTGCGGATAGCAAACAATTGACATGTTCATTCTTTCTGGGTTTTTGGTGCAGTCAATGGGAAAAACGCAGGAAAAACGCAGCATCAAAAACGCAGGAAAAAACGCACAAAAAAAGCAATAAAAACGCGCAGAAAACGCGCAAAAAACGCAGACAAGATCTTAGCATTTCTCCTGTCAAGGACTCTAGGATCCTCAGGTTTTCCTGCGTTCATGACTGCACAAAAAACGTCCTGTGGGCACATACCCTACCTGTACTGATACTGTGAAGTGCTGAAGTCTGCTAAACAGGGACATCAGAAGACAGCCTGCATTTCGAATTTTGGGCAAGAGAGGGTGCTAGAGAGTTTAGGATGATTCCCGCAGCAGCGCTCTGGTAGCAGTCTACATGTACTGCTCTTTTGGAGTTCCTGAACAACACCCTTTCAACAGTGTTAAACTCAATTTACACCAAATACACTTTTAAAATGATTAAAAAGAGCAAGCTCCAGGCAGTGTTCAGAAGCTGAGAATAATGCCATCAGCAAAGAAATTAAGTGCACTACACTTCTGATATTTATAAAATAATTATTAGGACATAAAGTTGATGTGGCAGATTGAACTTCAGTATTTTTTTTTCTTTTTATCAGAAAATCAACTTTAACGGAGGCATATTCTACATAAGAACAGCCGGCGTTTATGGCACAGCCTTAATTCATTTCACATAATACCTCCGGGTTTGAGACTCTAGAAAGCAGTCCTACACTGAATTCCATCAAGAGTTCAAGAAGCAAAATCGTTTATTAGGAATACAGAGAACGGCTTAATAAAAAATTATTAATTTATTAATAAAAAAAAAAAAATTGATTTAATGTTATGGATTCTCTTAACTCTTCATCAATGTTAACGTTTAGTTTTTGGAGGAGGCATAAATCGGTATTATGTCAGAATTAAAAATATTAAGGAGGATGAAGAAGAGAAAAAATAAATAAGAAAGAAGAAGAAAGAAAAAAAACAATAAGGCTTTGTTCACGTTTAATTTTTGGACAATTTTTCACATCAGTTTTTCGAAGCCAAAACCAGGAGTGGGTGGATAATCCAGAAGTGGTGAGGTTTCTATTATACGTTTCGCTGATTGCTCCACTCCTGGGTTTGGCATACAAAAACTGAGGTAAAAAACTGACAAAATACTCATAGTGTGAACGTGGCCTAATGGAAAGACGTCACCACTTGTGTATTTTTCATCCATTCCTGGTTTTGGCTACAAACACTGATGTGAAAAAACTGACCAAAAACGGAACATGTGAAAGCAGCCTAAGAAAGGATAGAGCAAAGAAGAAGGAAAAGAAAGGAGAAGGAGAAGAAAGAAAGAAAAAAGTAGGAAAGAATAAAGGAAAATAAAAAAGAAAGGTTAAAAGAAGAAAAAAGAAAAGAAAGAAGGTAAGGAAAGGAAAGGAAAGGAAAAAAAGAAGAAAGAAAAAGAAAAAGAAAGAGAAAGAAGAAGAAAGAAGAAAGAAAGAAGAAAGAGAAAAAGAAAGAAAGAAAGAAGAAAGAAAGAAGAAAAGAAAGAAAAGAAAAGTAAAGAAAGAAAGAAAAGAAGAGAAAAAGAAAGAAAGAAAGAAAGAAAGAAAGAAAGAAAAAGGAAAGAAGAAAAGGAAAGAAAAAAGAAGGTTAAGAAAGAGAAGAAAGAAAGAAAGAAAGAAAAAGAAAAGGAAAATAAAAAAGAAGGAAAGAAAGAAGAAGAAAGAAAAGGAAAGAAAGAAAGAAAGAAAGAAAGAAAGAAAGAAAGAAAGAAAGAAAGAAAGAAAGAAAGAGGAAAAGAAAGAAAGAAAGAAAGAAAGAAAAAAGTAAGGAAAGAAAGAAGAAAGGAAAAAAGAAAAGAAGGAAGAAAGAAGAAAAAAGGGAAAGAAGGAAAGAAAGAAAGGAAAGAAAGAAAAAGAAAGGAAAAGAAAGAAAGAAAGAAAGAAAGAAAAGAAAGAAAGAAGAGAAGAATAAAGGAAAATAAAAAGTAAGTTTAAGAAAGAAGAAGAAAAAGGAAAGAAAGAAATCAAAAAAGAAAGAAAGAATAGGAAAAAAAAGCAAGAATGGAGACAGAAAAAGAAAAAGTCGAAATAAGTAGAAAGTAAGAAGGAAGAAGAAAGGAAACAAGAAAGAACAGGTAAAAGAGAAAAAAAGAGGGAAAGAAGGAGGAAAATTAAAGAAGAAGGATAAGAAGAAGAAGGAGAAAAAGAATGAAAAGGGAGAAATAGTCAGTGTGAGCTTTGCTTACATCTACAATTGTTTTCATTTGTTAATCTTTGATATTATTTTGTTCTTTTCACATTCAGGTTTCTTTTAATGCTATCCATAATGTTCGATATTTATCCTTACAACTAATATGAAAAGAGGCAAATGTTGGAACATGGGAAAAAGCGTATTCATGTTCACAGGCTGATGTAGGAAGGACACAGGATTCTTTTACAGTCAATGTCATTGGTCTGTATTATAAATTAAGAGATCAATCAGGTGATATATAAATGGATGTAGTGTGAGGTGACCCCCCATATTGCCAGTCAGGGCAGTCACTGCTTCCTGATAACAATCCCAGAGTCTGTGTCAGAATGAGATGATGGTCCAGGACATCACACAGTCGGGCCATGTCACGGAGCAGTGATGGGTCACAGTCACATTACACAATATGAGACGGTCAGGAAAACAAGGGACATTGCCAATGTAGTCTGTCATTTTTTTTTAAGTTACAATAAATTATTACAGATCACAAAAAGTCCTGCTGTTCCTATATCACTATCTGAGAACTAGACGTGTATTACTTATTATAATTCATTTTTAGTTTACAAACTTGCCTAATAAACTACTGATATTGATCACTTTTCATTTTCCTACATATTACCTGTCCGAAAAAAAGAAAAAAAAAAAACAGCCAACACCCCTGATTTCATTATTTTAAACTACAAGATGTGGATGGCTTTAGGACGTGCTCAGCATCACTATGGAGAACCCAAAAATATTCTCATAGTGTGAAAGATTGTGCACTATTCTTTTTCACTTGTTATGGCAGGATTAAACGGAAAAACTGTGTCTAATATTCAAATATTCAATGAAATATTAGTATTAGGTAAATTGTTATTTATTTATGTATTTGTTACATTAACAGATATTTAGTCATATTGATTTGAGTTAATATAAAATTAATGACTACTGCAGATTATATATGTTAGTTTTTGTAAGAAATATTTAAATACAATTTCATTCTATTTTAAAAGAGAGAAACTGAACAATAATTCATTACAAGTCGTCCTTTACATGTTGAGATTCCCAGGGACGATGCTATAATGTGAAGCCTTCCATGACGTGTTTTCTGTGACAGCAGACCAACAACACACTGTCCCTGGGAATCTCTGGATTACTTGACCACATTGCACGTGGAGGTGTGGGTCCAGCAGCAGACACCAATTTGCTTATTATGGTTTGTGTTTTACAAGGTGAGCACTGATACTTACCACATCAAAGCCGCTGAGCTGTGTACAATGATAAGACTCCATCTGTGCTTGCTTCTATTTACAGTGTTTATTTACATGTTAGCATTATTCATACTAAGAATTGCTAAAGTCTCAAGAAAAATCAGATCTGTATGAGATTTCTTTTGAATGTATTTTTTTTGCTCACTCATAGACTTAAATCGTGAGTCGCACCCAGAATATAAGAGGCTAATGTATGATGCCATGCTTTTTTTCAAGTGGATGTTCGGTCCCTGTAAATAAGAAAAAAACCTGCCCTCTAAACAGGACAAATGTATTAAAAGTTGTGTACTACTTTGATAATCAATAATAACAATATTTTTCCAAACCTCCCGCAGTAATGTGTCTTATAAAAAATTATTACTCTGTGCTCGTAGGCAGGATCATCTTAGATATTGCCCAACATTGCGAGTCAGAGACTCGCTCATGCTAGAATCGATGCATTGTGCTCGGCACCATTGGAAATTTTGTCATGTACTGGAATGAGTCTGACTACAGGGAAATAGTCTGATCATATCAGAGCTCCTGGGCAGGGGAGGAAGTAAAAAAGTATATAGACATTACAGCACGGGAACACAGTTGACTCTTTTGTGAGGTAAAACATTCCCTGTCAGCTTTTAAGTAAGTTTTACCTCACAGAAAGCAACATCTGTAATCGTGTGCTGTAATTTCTGTATCTGTCACATGGCGTTTGGCTCAAAACTCACAGAGTGTCATAGCGGAAACTGTCTCTGATCACACTAGCGATTCTGACACTCCACACTATGATTTCTCTGATGCTTCTATGTTGCACAGGCAGGTTCGGACATCAACCAGGTGTGTTCTTATAGATTGGGCTAGAAGGAGTTAATCTCTGTATGACTCCTGATTACCACTAGGCTCACATGTTCTGAGAAACCTAAACAGTTGCTTCATGCCTTTTTAAGATGGTGGAATCTGTTTTCCCATACCGACTATAGCTTTTGCAACACCGGCCCAAGTGTTGTGGTGATCCAGCTGGTGGTGATCTATTGAAGTGCTGTTTTGTGTGCTGTGAAAGTCCTCTTGTCTGGTTTTCCTCCCTACTCTTTATTTCCAGGTGTGCACATATTCTTTTATACTTCTGTGTGTATTGCTGTGTGTATGTTTGGTTTCCTCGTTGTTCTATTTGTGTTTGGTTTTACCACTCCTGTCCCAGCCCCTTTGGGTCGGGGAGAGAGGGTATTAGACTAACATTGGCCAGGAGCATGGCATGGCTGGTGGCTCAGACATCCTCACCATCAGAGGTAACTCTGGGATAGGGGACAGCTGAAGATCAGCCTAGGAGACCCTATACCCCTGCTACTTCTTACTACCCAATGACAGTATCCTGTTTTGTATCCTCCCCTGCTGAGGAGATGTGGTGTGCTCAGACCATGTCCCTGAATGGTCAGATACAGCCATTACACAGTACATACCTGTGACACATATGTAAGATTATCACAGATAAAATTATTTAATATATCTAATGACCCCTAACAAGGTCTCTATGTCATTGTTATAAGCAACGAGGATAGATCTTGTCTTCAAAATCTGACAAGCAAGTAATGCCTTTAAGGGTCTTGGACTTTTATGATTCCCTGAAAAAAATTACAGAAGTCATGATGAAAATAATTATATGTTAAAAATAAATGGAAGTATTAAAAACTCTAAAACTCTTGCTCTGAACGCTACAATGCAGCTCGATGTAGCTGAGCGACTGCGCCTCATTGATATTCTCTTCCCTGCTGTGCACCTAGGCAAATGGACGACACAGTCTAATAATTAGTTGCTATTAACTGGTTTAATCTCAATAGCAAATTAATTTTAGTATAAGCAGCTAGGTGAAAATGTGTGGAAATATAATGGTTGTGACACCTCTGAGAGTGTATTATTCAGATCACAGGGTGATTATAGCTATCACATTGGCTCGAAGGCATTGGAAGTTGTGTATACAGGTGAGGAAGAGGAATCGTAGACAGAACATTACTGAGCTGATGAATAAACCCAAGATAATACATTTCTCTCATTGGAGATAATACAAATAGTAAAAAGTAGAAAGCTCTTTGGAACAAAGGTCCCGTGTTCTGTCTTGCAACAATTACGAAAAAAATAATCTAGAAAGGGTTTCTGCAACTTTAAAGAGAGATTAATTAAGAGATGTCTTTAAGGCTCCATGCCTGGATTCTTGTGACTGTGGTGCCACTTTTCTGCCATAGATAAATACTGAGGTTAGGTAAAGAATGTTCATACCGTGTTAGCTAGAAGGACTCTAGATTCCAATACTGAGATTAGGTAAAGAGTGTTCATACCCTGTTAGCTAGTAGGACTCTCAGATTCCAATACTCGCACTCACTAAACCCACATTCACTCTGCCCTGCATTCACTGAGCCCACACTCACTCTGCCCTGCGCTCTCTACATCTCACTCAGCCCGCACACACTCAGCCTGCACACACTCAGCCTGCACACACTCTGCCTGCACACACTCTGCCTGCACACACTCTGCCTGCACACACTCTGCCTGCACACACTCTGCCTGCACACACTCTGCCTGCACTCACTCTGCCTGCACTCACTCTGCCTGCACTCACTCTGCCTGCACTCACTCTGCCTGCACTCACTGAGCCCACACTCACTCTGCCCTGCACTCACTAAACCCACATTCACTCTGCCCCACCACTCACTCTGCCCCCACACTCACTGTGCCCCATCCTCACTATACCTGCACTCTGCCCCAGCACTCATTCAGCTCCGCACTCATCCATCCCCGCGCTCACTCAGCCTACACCATGGTTACCCAGCACTCACCCAGCCCTCACTCATTCAGCCTACACCACGGTTACTCCACACTCACTCAACCTGCACTCACTCTGCCCGCACACACCCTGTACTCACCCTGCCTGCTCAGCCTGCACTCACTCCACTCAGCCTGCAGCCGGCTCAACGCACTCACCTCGCTCACCTCACTCACCCTGCCGCAGGCTGAACAAGGAACTGCGCCAGTTCCTCATGCCACCATACTCTGCTCCCCGCACAGCCCCCTGTATACTCTGCTCCCGCACAGCCCCTGTATACTCTGCTCCCCGCACAGACCGCCTGTATACTCTGCTCCCCGCACAGCCCCCTGTATACTCTGCTCCCCGCACAGCCCCCTGTATACTCTGCTCCTCGTACAGCCCCCTGTATAATCTGCTCCCGCACACCTGCCTGTATACACAGCCGCCTGTATACTCTGCTCACCGCACAGCCGCCTGTATACTCTGCTCACCGCACAGCCCCTGTATACTCTGCTCACCGCACAGCCGCCTGTATACTCTGCTCCCCGCACGGCCGCCTGTATACTCTGCTCCCCGCACAGCCGCCTGTATACTCTGCTCCCCGCACAGCCGCCTGTATACTCTGCTCCCCGCACAGCCGCCTGTATACTCTGCTCCCCGCACAGCCGCCTGTATACTCTGCTCCCGCACAGCCGCCTGTATACTCTGCTCCCCGCACAGCCGCCTGTATACTCTGCTCCCCGCACAGCCGCCTGTATACTCTGCTCCCCGCACAGCCGCCTGTATACTCTGCTCCCCGCACAGCCGCCTGTATACTCTGCTCCCCGCACAGCCGCCTGTATACTCTGCTCCCGCACAGCCGCCTGTATACTCTGCTCCCCGCACAGCCGCCTGTATACTCTGCTACCCCCAGAGCCACCTGTATACTCTGCTACCCACAGAAGCCGCCTGTATACTCTGCTACCCACAGAGCCCCCTGTATACTCTGCTACCCACAGAGCCCCCGTATACTCTGCTACCCACAGAGCCCCTGTATACTCTGCTACCCACAGAGCCACCTGTATACTCTGCTACCCACAGAGCCGCCTGTATACTCTGCTACCCACAGAGCCGCTTGTATACTCTGCTACCCACAGAGCCCCTGTATACTCTGCTGCCCACTGACCCCCTGTATACTCTGCTGCCCACTGACCCGCCTGTATACACACAATTCATTTCATCGCGCTCCCGATGCAATTGCATCGGACCTTTTTACTAGTTATATATATGTGTGTGTATATACACAGTGCCTCGTAAAGTATTTCGCCCCATTGAACTTTTCAAGCTTTTGCCACATTTGAAGCTTCAAACATAAAGATATAAATTCTAAGAATCAACAACAAGTGGGACACCATCGTAAAGTGGAACGAAATTTATTGGATACTTTAACCTTTTTTAACAAATTGAAAACTGAAAAGTGCGGCGTGCAATAATATTCAGCTCCCTTACTTTCAGTGCAGCTTAGGAGAGCGGGAGACGTGAGTGACAGTTGGGAGACAGTACTAGTCAGAAGGTGACAGGAGAGAGAACGGACAGACGCAGGGAACCCTGCTGTCCTGAAGAGAGGGAATCATGAAGGAGCAGAGGTGACCCAGACAAGAAGGGGACACTCCAAGTCTGGTCGGAGCAGTCTGGAGTACCCTGGATACACTGGTAAACTGGAGCCGAAGCGGTTTGATCAGGTTTAGCCCAAACCGCAGACCAGCGCGTTGTGGGCCTTCATAAGGGAGCCACGACACCCACCAAGAAGCCTAACCTCTGTCTCGTAGCTAGGTCCAAGACGCCAAGAGGTAGCAGTGACTTAAGGCAACAGACCTGGGGACTAGTGACCAGACTTCAGCGTGGGAGGGCAGAGAGCCATTGTGAATAAAGACAGAGAAAGTTAATTGAGAGACACCTCTGACAGATTCTGTGGTGAATCCTAAAATCTGTGGCTATAATCCCCGGTGAGCCAGACTGTACCGTGTACCTTATCCATCTGGTACCAGTAAAGGAACTGTTTGAACTGATTTGATGTCTGGCTTCATTTAATCCGTTGTCCGAAAGGCCTCTGCAGCACCACAGAGATTGGGACTAAAACTCCCCTCATCCACCCCGCCACGCTGAGCAAAAGCTCTGCCTTTGGGGAGCTTATACTACCTCTGCTGCACCACACCATCACCTCATCGCCCGGCTGCAGCACTGGTAACCGCTTACCAGACACCACAGACAGCGTCATGTATAATCCCCCAATCATCACCCTCATCAGCCATTGAGTACCCAGGGCACGGAACTAGGAACTGACCAGCCGTGATTCTTCCCCCCCACCAGCAGCCGCCATCCTGGTTCTGAGTAACCCCTTCCCTGCCGGTCCGACTCAGTATCAGACCACTGCAAATCTACCAAGACCCAGCCGTCCCTCTAAACTTTCATCTCGAACAAGGAGAAGACTGATCAGAGATGTAGCCGAAAGGCCCATGATCACTCTGGATGAACTGCAGAGATCTACAGCTGAGGTGGGAGAGTCTGTCCACAGGACTACAATCAGTCGTACACTGCACAAATCTGCTTGTAGGACAAAGTACCGTGGGTCCGCGCTGCCACTTCAATTAATGGAGATAAAAAACCAGCCACACGGGAATGTCTGGATCAAACAGGATTCTTCTTTATTGTCCAACATGTTTCGGAGTTATCTCCCAACTCCTTCCTCAGGGAATGACAGCGGAAGGAAGTTGAATACAATCACCACCAAAATATGTTACGCACTACACCAGCGGCACTGTAGAATACTAGATTTGAATAAGGATACTTTGGCATTGCATTACTTGAATTACTAAAGAGGTTTTGATTATTATAAAGTATTTTTTTCATTTCCTGTCCTCTAAATAAACTATTATCCTTTTTCATTTCTACATTACAATAGTACCGTAATTTCCTTTATATATTAACATGAGATAATGTTAAATATTTTAACCATAGTTTACATTCTTGATGAAGTTTCAATCAAGCACCAACATCAGCAAACAAAAAGATTGAATGGAGGCTATAAACTAACTTTCAGGACAACATCTCATTTACCGTAGGATAAGAACATGAATAGCCTAAATAAAGGCTTCCAATTACCTTGTTTACAGACAAAAATATGCAGTTATCATCCAAAAAGAAGATATATTTTCTACACAGCTTACAAGCCCTGCTCTTGGCAGCCAGACCACCGGATCCAGGTAGCTCCAGTGCCCTGTGGTCCTGACACTGAAGATGGATGGCTACCTCAGTTAGCACTATCGGGCAACAGGCGGTTCAGGCCAAAGATCAGTCATGCCATTGGCCTGAATTTTCAATTTTTAGGATCACACTGTCCCAAAGAAAGCAGAAATTCATGAAGATAGGAACTTGTACCAACCACTTTTTGGCTAAATAGCAGTACCCACTTTTTTCCCACTAGTCACAAGGCACTTTGTCACACCCTGTTGACTCTAGCAAACTTTATTTCTAGTTGGTAGCCATTATTTTATCACTCCATAATTTTTTTTTAGCATTCTTGACTCTGTTTCATGTGTATTTTCACTATTTATCCAGAAAATAGCCTCATGGCTAATCCTTATCAATTTAATCTGGTTGCCCTGTGAATTAGAAATATAACTAGCCAAAAATGTAAGTGTTTTTCCATTTTCAGTAAACAACTGTCTCCATGAGCAATTCAGGGAAAAAATAAGCTGCGTTTACTCATCCTCCTCTGGTCCAAAGCTGAGCCAACAGAACTACCCCACTTTGTGTTGTTCTTCTGGAGCGGCAATGTAACTAAACTGGTGGTCTGGGGTCAATACTTTAATGAAAAAAGAAAACCCCTTTAATATAGGAGCTGCAGGCTGTCCGGAATGATGGGATTTGTAGCTATGTAATAGCTTGGGAGGTACTGATTGCAGGCATCTGTTCTTCACGATTAAGCTGGTTTATTAGTATTAAATCAGCACAGTGGCTCAATCATTAGCACTGTACAGTGGCTCAGTGGTTCGCACTGTTGTGTGGCTCAGTGGTTTGTGCTGTTGCATGGCTCAGTGGTTCGCACTGTTGTGTGGCTCAGTGGTTCACACTATTGTGTGGTTCAGTGGTTTGTGCTGTTGCGTGGTTCAGTGGTTCACACTGTTGCGTGGTTCAGTGGTTTGTGCTGTTGCATGGCTCAGTGGTTCGCACTGTTGTGTGGCTCAGTGGTTCGCACTGTTGCTTGGCTCAGTGGTTCGCACTGTTGTGTGGCTTAGTGGTTCACACTGTTGCGTGGTTCAGTGGTTTGTGCTGTTGCATGGCTCAGTAGTTTGTGCTGTTGCGTGGCACAGTGGTTCACACTGTTGCGTGGTCAGTGCTTCTCACTGTTGCGTGGCTCAGTGTTTCACACTGTTGCATGGCTCAGTGGTTAGCACTTTTGCAATGCTCAGTAGTAAGCACTGTTGCGTGGTTCAGTAGTTAGCACTGTTCTGTGGCTCAGTAATTAGCACTGTTGCATGGCTCAGTGGTTAGCACTGTTGCATGGCTCAGTGGTTAGTACTGTTGTATGGTTCAGTGGTTAGTACTGTTGTGTGGCCCAGTGGTTAGTACTGTTGTATGGCTCAGTGGTTAGTACTGATGCATGGCTCAGTGGTTAGTACTGTTGTGTGGCTCAGTGGTTAGTACTGTTGTATGGCTCAGTGGTTAGTACTGTTGTGTGCCTCAGCTGTTAGCACTTTTGCCTTTCAGCGCTGAGGCCCTGGGATCAAATCCCACCAAAGAAAACATCTGTATGGAGTTTTTATGTTCTCTCCGTGTTTGAATGGGTTTCCTCTGGGTTCTCTGGTTTCCTTCCAAACTGTGAAGACATACTGATAAGGAATTTACATTGTGAGACCCAGTGGGCTGTAGACTATGTTGGCATTACATAAGAAATGCATAATAAATAATAAGAACTCTGCATCTGCATCCTACATGATGTCTAGGAAATGTGCTAGATAAATCCACCCCTGAAAAAAAAGCACATCCCTAATAGCTAAAAGCCCTGAGCTGTATGTGAAAAAGAAATTAGAAGAAGAGATGAAATTGTACTGCCGACATGCCACAGAGCGCCACCTTTCTAAAGGACTTGTCAGTACGATCAACCCTTCTAAGCCATCTATATGGGCATGTAGGTCATGAAGGATTGAATAAAACGATAACTTGATATCTGTGATCCAAAATCTTATTGCAGAGAAATCCAGGTCTTCTTATATGTAAATGAGCTGTTAAAGGGAACCTGTCACATAGAAAAATGCTGGTAACCTGAAGGTTAAGAGCTGGCACAAGTGTGTCACACCCTGCTGTGACCTCTGGGATATATGGGATCAGAAGATCACAGCATTTTGCTGAACACTGGTCCTCTTTAGAGCCCTCTTAGCAATTATCATGAGTTAAATGGAATTATTTCCTATCTGTGCTGAAGGAGTTACAATTTCCTTTTGAGAATGCTTGTTGCTTAAATGTCAGCTGCTGCATCTTATGACCACTCCATCCCTCCATATAAACTTACTCCTATCACTCTCCTATGCCGGTTATAAGTCGTCTATACGGTCCTCTCTGGCAAAGATATTCCAGTTAAAGCAGTGAAAAACATTTCTGGAGTTCCTTTAAATGTTTTATTCCTGCATGTTTGTCTCCTTTCTTGTGTTGTTTTATTGTGGTACAAAGAATAGTGTCTTGCTAACACATTAGTTAGGGAAAGCCCGGTCAGCCAGGGCCTGGGATCATGATCACATAATGGGGGATGGAGGACCTATCTAGGGACAATAGGAAGCTTAGGGTTCAGTCTCATGTGAGTGTTAAAGGGTGACCTCTCTTCCCTCTTCCCTATCACTGGGGTCTTCCTTTTACCTCGTCCTCGATGTTGTCACGCTGGGAGCGGGAGAGGCACTCAGCGTAGGACCACGACGGGGGGGGGGGGGAATAAGGAGTCCCTAAAGCTATGGGCACAAGAGGGAGAGGGTGACCCCTAGTCTTACTAGGGCTGACCCTGTCTGCCCTAACGTCCCTATACAGTTTCCTCAACTGTCGCCGACCACGAACCTCGTCCCTCTCTGATCCTTGCACTACCTTATCTAAGGATCAGATGGAGAGGTTCACTAGACCCCTCCACTAACAACTAAAGACAAACACAAGGAAAAAACAGACAATGGGGAAAGAAAACACTTATCTTGCAGCAGAGCACAGCAACCTCCACAACCTCAGCTTCTGCTGGAGCAAGGATAATGAGTCCACAAGGAAATATCACCTGCACCGAGGGAGGGCAATGAAACTCCTTATAAAGGTGGGAAGAACCTGCTGGGTCCTAGAGACCCAGAATACTGGTGTAGAAACCAGACCGAGCACAAGACCTTCCCAGCCGTCTCCCCATGATGGGGAGATCTTTATCATACCTTCTCTTTATCTACACAGAAGGTAAATGCCCCTGAAAGACGGACCGTCCTCAAACCTTATGGCTGATTGGCCAAACGCTGGGACCGTCTGCGCGTGGCCTCTACCCTGTCATCCGTGCCACCCGTGACAGATGTTCACCACTGTATGTGAAACATTTCCTGCTTGCGGCATTACAATAGCAATCTGAACCTGCTCAAAGCCTGTACATTAAACCCCGCTGTCAGAAGGAAGTGAACTTTAATCCTTCAAGATGCATTCCGGATTAATTCAGGCACCACTATGTATGTAGAGAAAAACAGCTGTACAGCATTAGAACCAGCTGTCGTTCAATGCGGGGGGCGGTTACAGCCACCGCTCTCCATACAAATAGCAGTGACTGAACCAGCGCCGGCACCACCCCCACTACTGAAAAAGGAACGATGCCGAGGGAATTAACATTATTTTCCTCCCGGTAGCTGCTGTGCACGTTCAGAATGCTATTGACCTGCAGATTAACCCTACATCTGCGGGTAATAGCATTTTTCCACGTGAGTTTTCCTTTAAGATCTATGAGCCAGATACTGATCTCTTTGAGAACCTTTGAGTAGCTTTTTTAAAAGGGGGAATAACCAGTGTATTTCTTTGGAACAAGATATTGTATTGCAGATATCAAGGTATTAATTATTCAACTTTCTATGACCTACATGCCCATATAGAAAGTTAATCCTACTGACAGCTTCCCTTTAAATTTTAGATTACCAATTTAATGCTACACCAGATACAACACCGATAGGTGAAGACTGTGCAGAATTACGGAAGAGAAAATATGTCTGCCAAAGTGTTCATTCATGAGTCTAGACAAATGTTTAAGAGAGAGGGAAAAAAACAAAAGCAAGGATTGAAAAAAAATAATTTGCAAATGTTATAACCTATAAATTGGGGTAGCTACAAGTGTAGAATAAACACATTTACCGGTGGATTTATGGCGCCCACCCTCAGCTGTATATTCAATTACAAAGCAAAGCAGAACAAGAGACAAATCCTCGCCCTTTTGTCAGGCAATGGCAGTAAAATTAGCTGCTGCTGTATTGTAAGGCTGGCTGAAAATAGCTATTGTATATTGCTTTTATTTAGAGAATAGTGAAAAAATATTTCGCTCTTCGAGAATTCAAGTGGTTACATTTGGCATAGCCATACTCAGTCAGTGACAGAAATAATTGCAGTATATTCACCTGGTAATAACGTGAATAATTTTAGGATTAGGTGAAATCGAGAGCAATGAATTAATACCGTCGTCAAAGGAGATTTGAGATGAGTGGTTTATAACATGATATCTGCACATTGTGTGAAACATAATGAGATATCAAAGAATGTAGAGGAAAAATTAAAGGGATATGGCCACTTTACACGTCCCGATATCGTCGTCCAACTTCGATAAAAAGTCACGTGGTTCGTGCGTTGGCGACGATATTGTTCGTGCGTTGTATGGTGTAAATGACCAATTCGATGCAGGAACAATGCCAAAACAATATCGGGGGAGAAATGAGCACGCTCTCCAACTGCCCAATATTGGATGGACGATCTGGCCGAATCGTGCTGTGTGACAGCCCAACACCGACTTGGAGCACAACTTTCCCTATTCGCTCCCATGTTAAACGGTCGTTCCCAGATTCGCTCGTCCAAGGGAGCGTATACATCGCAGTTGTGTTGCCTACCGATATCGCCCTGTGTAACATCTATGCGATCTTGGATTTCATCCAAAAAAGTGCACGCTCCCGTGCTGTTGTATACAATATCAAAACGATGTTGGGATGTGTAAAGTGGCCAATACAGTTATCTTATTCATGGTTCCCAAACCACAGACAGCATAACTCAAAACCAAACCCTGTCTAGATGAAAGTCAGGTATATACTTCTCTGAAATGCTCCAGTGAAATTCCAGTCTCTGATAGTGAGAAACCTGTTAACTTCATAATGTACCTATATGTCATAGGTCGTGTTCCCTGCTTTGATGCAAGCTCAAACACTGAGCTCACATCAATCCTCACACGTCAGCTGATCTACCAACAGGTGCCTCTAATAGCCGTGGGTGAAAAAGGCCTGCGCCTATTAACTAGTTAAATTCTGCTGTTAAACTCTAACAGCGGGATGTAACCCGTGTCGGCAGGGAGCATGTCATTCCCCACTTCAGATTACGGGGCGTCAATGGGTTATCTTGACAGCCAGGGGTCAGCTGATGACCCCTGTGTCTGTGATGACGAACTTCCTGTGAACGCTGACTGAGTGCCAGCATTCATAAGAAGACAGCATTTGTGCTGTACAGAGCAGTGCTGATCCACTGCTCTATACAGCACAAACGATCAGATGATTGCAGCTTCAAGTCCCCTAAGAGGACAAGTAAAAATAATAAAAAGTGAAAAAAAAGATTTAAAAAATATATAGAAGCAAAAGCTCAAATCACCCATTTGCCCCATTCAAAATAAAACAATTACAAAAAAAATACACATATTTGATATCGTCATGTTAAAAAATGACTGACCTATCAAATTATAAAATAAATTAATCTGAGCAGTAAAGGACATAAGAAAAAAAAAAAATAAAACCGCCAGCATTACTTTTCTTTTGTGACCGCAATATTACAATAAAATACAATAAGAGGAAATCAAAACATGGTATTTACCCCAAAATGATAGAGTTAAAAAACTGAGCTCGGGCACAATAAGCCATCACACAGCCCAGACCCTGAAAAATGATAATGGGTCTTAAAAAATGGCGCTAAAAGCAAAATTCTTTTCATTTTCACTAATTCTTAATTTCATTTTACCACTTAAATAATTAAAAATACACTATACATGTTTGGCATCTTCAAACACACTGACCTGGGAAATCATAGTGCCAGGTCAGTTATAACATGATCTGTACAGCAAAAATCTAAATCTCCTGACTTATGGCTCACAGCCGGTGTTTAAAGGAAAATCATCATGACAGAGACAGGGCTCATCAGCTGATCCCTGGCTGTCAAGACAGCCCATGAGCGCCCCATCATGACGTCTTGGGAGCGCCAGTAGGAGTGTGAAATGGCGCGAGCCCCACTGGCATGTGGTAAATCAAGCTATCAGAGATTGACCGGAGGATTTAACTGGTTAACAGCCAGTAGAGAATCTCAGATCCACTCATGGTCATTGGAGGCATATGTTGAATGATCAGATTAGCAGACGTGCAGGGAAAGATGGGTGCTCGGCGTGCGAACCTGCACCAAAGCAAGGGACACCATCTACGATGTACCAGTACATCACGGGTTGTGAACTGGTTAAAAAACCTGCAACACAATTTTGCAATGTAAAGTAAAGACATAGCTATATGGATGCTGTAAAACAGATTAAATTGGTACTTTTGGTGAAGAAATCTGCATTTTTGTTTTTCTCTAATCACTATTTGAAGATTTTTTTTTCAGGGGCTAGTCTGTACACTGGATCTTCTCCTCCTGCCCCGGGTCCCACTGACTACCTCTGGTGTATAAATAACAGGTCACTGATTTTTTTAGTGGCCTAAATCCTGTTTGAAATCTGGTGCCGGTGATGTCTTTGCACTGGGTGGTGCATGCACAGATTGACATTTCGGCTCAATGTCGTTTTAGTGACGACTGCATATGTACAGCCCGGGGTGCCATTTTTTAACATTCCAGACAGGAAATCTGCCACCCATAGAAATGATGGCACCAGATTTCAAATAGGAAGTAGGTCACTGAAAAACCAGTGATCCGTAATTCAATGAGGTAGGCGGAGCAGGCCCCGGGTGCAATCCTGCCCCTGTGCACCTAAAACTCATTAGAAGAAAACTTCAAAACCTGACTAAAAGAAGAATAAAAAATGCTGATTTTATCACCAAAGGTATCAAATTAATCTCCCGCGTCAGACTTTATGCATGAAAACTTTTAATTACCGGTGGAAAGTTACATACAGCAGGGAGGGAGGGAGAAGGAACGGACAACGAGTTGTTTCTCGCTTTACTTGGTGCTTCCACTGAGGACAGTGGAAGCGCTAAGTAAAGCGCGAAATTACTACTTGTCCGATCCTTCTCCTCCCTCCCTGCTGTATGTAACTTTCCACCGGTAATTAAAAGTTTTCGTCCATAAAGTCTGAAACGGGTGAGCGCACCTTTTTCTTTTGAGTTTTGTGCTATATGATGTACCTTTATAGGTAGCACCCCAGGACTATGATTTGCACTTGAATTTGTTGCCATTTGATTGTAGTGAGATCACAGAGCTATTAGCCCGTATTGAGTAATATTGGTGCCTGGCTTCCTCGTTTATAACTAGTATCAAATTAATCTGTATAAGAGCGTGTTTTTTGTCATGTCTTTACCGGTAATTTATAAAGAAAAATTGTGCTGACAAGCTTTCTTTCAAGTAAAATGCCAGAGTATTTCAGAGGAATAGATAACCGGCATCATATTGACCCTGGTTCATTCAGAATGAACCTGATGTCAGGTTCTCATTCAATCTAGAGATTTAATATAAAAACAAATAGGAAATAACTTCATCCCTCTGGAATTTGTCATTCTACAGAATTTCCTGTATCCTCAAAAATATCAATCTTCCAGAAATTCTGCGAGAAGGACAGGGGTTAATCTCCTGCTGATCAGTTGATCAATTCCATTTTTTGATGGCGAAGAGTTGAAAGCTGGAGCTTAGAGAAGGACGTTGAGGTAAAGAATATTTTGTCCTCCTACAGGAAGGACATAGCTCTGTAGCCTCTTCTCCAGTAAATTAGGTCAATGAGAAGCAGGGGGACATGGCTAAGAAAATTAGTCTTCGCTAAAAAGTTGTATGAGAAAAACAGGAGCAAAGACAAAGAGCAGATTAAAGGGAACTTGTCAGTCGATTCACACTGCTCAAACCACAGCGTTTCAGAAAAGATCCAGCTGAGAACCGTATGGAGAGATGAGACTAGTTTGGCACCGGCTTCTGCAATCTCTATTACCAGTGATCACTATAGGCTGGAATCACACTGTCCAAGTGACATGAGAGTCACTCAGACGAGTCTTGGATGACTAACTTGGAATGGCCTTCTCCCCTATCAAGACAGGAGTGTGGAGCTGCTTAGAAACACATGCAGCTGACACTCCCGTCCTGACAGGGGGAGGCCATTCCAAGTTAGTCATCCGAGACTCATCCGAGTGACTCGCATGTCAGTGTGTTTCCAGCTATATTTAGTAATATGGAAAGAGGAGGCACTGCCTTCTCAGAATTTCAATTTGACAAAGAGTTGTATGGCAACCACATAGATAAAGTGGCAACTGCAACACACAATCTATACATGATCTTATTAAAAATGTGGACTCCACAGACAATTTTGGAACAAAGGGTGAAGGACAGATGAAGTGTTTTATTATCTTTCCTCCAGCAAATTAGTGGTTGGATGTCTTGGTTGGAAGACTGTGGAAACATTCAAGGAAAATCTAATTTCTGTTATGAATCAATATATTAATATATAACAGGAAAAGCAAAGCAAAAAAAAACTGACTTTAAGGTCACACACGATCAGAAGACACTGTTTCATGGATGCAGTGTCTCCTCTCCGAGGGTGAATGCAGCCGCCCATGCCAATGATCTGTGTTTGGGGCACAGTGGCTTTTCCCTGCATCCACCAACAGAGATCACCTGTGACTCCGAAGTGCTAAATTGACATGCTGCACTGAAAGCCGCCCCGCATGTCAGTTAAGGGAGGAAAGAAGCACAGGGGGCATGAAAAAAATTGGGATCTGAGAGTCCTCAGTGGTTGATACCTTCTAATGGCTAACTAAAAAGATGGTTAACATAGCAAGCTTTCGGGATACTATGGCCCCTTCGTCAGGCAGATAATCAGGGGGCATGGGATGGGATTTCTTTAAATCCATTCATTGTGCTTGTATGTACAATACAGCTGGTATGGATGCAGTGCAAACACTGATCGTGTACACGCAGCCTAAGGGTACTTGTATTTGAGCAGATAACTTGCCCATAACAAGCTCCATCTGACAAGATATAAAGTTCATGCCCTTGCATTCAAATATGGGACTGATTGGGAAGTTTTTCACACGAATGATGATTTATAAAAACATTGCCTTTTATAGAGTTTCCATACATTATAACCATCAGGCAGATGCTAGGTTACATAAGGGAATCTGCTGACTTCAGAAACAATAGATTTCATAAGAGACTAAAATATGGAATTGTCAAACCCGCAAATTATTGTTGGTCGTTCTTACATTGGAGAATTATTAAGAATGATCTTTGGGACAATTATTGCCTTGTGTAGTTGGAAAAATAGTTGGTGCCACTAAACGGCCCAATAAACAATCGATAGCGGTCGGCAGAATTTTGATTCAGCTCGCTTTCCTGAATCCACCATGCACAAGAGCATTCACTCTGCCGAAAATACCAGACTCCTCTGCAGGCAGTATATCTCTATAAGGAGACAACTATCAACAGTCTGAAATAAAAATTGCCAGACTCTCATGTCCCCTGACATCATCTGTCAGGGGACAGTCGGGTGGCCGGTGTGGTCAATGTTAAGTCTAATATGTGTCATGGTCATTAGTGTGGTTTCACTCAGGATTTAAAGAACATTTTGAAGGAGTTTACATAGACAGGAGTGCAAAATCAAAATGTAACATGGGATATTAAGGTTCGGGGAAACAAAAACCCTGATTTATCATTTGTATATTTTGTCACTTTTTGGACTTTGTGATATTTGCTAATATTATAGCGTTGAATTAATAAAAATTGGACATGTGGTTCATGGATTTGGTGCAAAGTAAAATATGAACTTTGTATCCATCACTTATACGGTAATTTTCCAACTTTTTGAGTGAAAAGTCGCAGCCTTTAAATATAACACAAAAGATGTGACTTTTTGATTTGGGTGTGGAAACCAAATCAAAATGTTTTTCAAAGTACCTCCAGCGACTGTGGACGATGTAAATTGGAAAATGTGAGATTTAGCTGTCTAGTGAACTGCACAATGACAGAAACCTCCCCTGTAAAACATATATGAGGAAAATGTGCAAAAATGGTGTTGAGAAAAAAAATGATTAAAAGAGTAGTCTTCTCAACAAAGACACTAATAAGCAAAATATGTTGGGATACTAATAGCTTAGCCTTGTTAAAGTGGATCTTTCACCACACTTCACAATACAAACTGAATACTTTATTGAAAAGATCTCTTAGACCTGATGAGACTGGGGAACTTACTTTGAAAATCCAAGTCAGAATTAGCTTTATCATCTTAATATTAAACAGAGCATTTTCTGAGTACAGGTAAAGATGGAAGTATCCCAAGCCTTACATTACACATAATGTGATATGTGCTGTCAAAACATTGTCGAGCTATGTGAAAGACTGGAATACACACAAAAGAACCATACAGGAAGACAAAGTCATGGCCAAAAGTGTTGACACCCTGGAATTGTTCCAGAAAAATTTTCAATCACACGTTTTTTTTATACACGTTTATTTCCTTTGTGTGTATTGGAACAACACAAAAAAAAACTGAAAAAAGGCAAATTGGACATAATTTCACATAAACCCCAAATATGGGCTGGACAAAATTGTTGGCCAAACTTAATGTTTGGTTGCACACCCTTTGGAATAAATAACTGCAACTCAAAAACTCAATTGCTTCCTATAATTACCAACAAGCTTCTTACACCTCTCAACTGGAATTTTGGACCAAGCTTTTCTCTTGTAAACCCAGCTTTCTGTCACTGGGCGCCACATTGCGACTCAAAATCCATTGGTAATCTTTAGATTTCATTATGCCTTGCAGAAAGTTAAGCATTCACTGATCTCAGGGAGAGCAGTCCAAGAAAACACTGCGGGCAGCTGGCTAAAGCGCTCAGCACAGTGAATTCCTAGGCACATTGCCCCCTGTGAATTATGAATAAGGCCTTGGTATTCCCTTGTCATATCTCTAAACTTGTAAAAGAGTTGGATATTGACTAAAAGGGCCACTTAATATGGTGGTTATGGTGTTCTCCGCAAGGAGCCACCCCTTGGCTGGGTCCTTCCCTGGAGGGATATATGTCTAGTCCTGTGTTTGAGACTCCTAACCGAGGCTCCACAGACTCTATTTGCAGAACGTTAAGGCACTGAGTACCAGAGGCAGCAACACAACTCATAAAACCTCTGTGAACCTCCACCATATATGACTTTAAGAGTTCCTTTCTTTATAGGCCTCATTCTGTAAATAGAAGAATGATGTGCTTTACCATTAAAAAAGCTTCATCTTGGTCTCATTGTCCACAAGACCCTTTCCCAGAAGGATTTTGGCTTACTCACATACATTATGGCAAATTGCAGTCTATCTTTTTAATGTCTCTGTGCATTTCATTTCATTCAAATGTCGACGAATAGTTCACACTTACACTAATGCAGACAGCTTGAATTTCTTTGGAACTTATTTGTCACTGTTTATCCACTATCTTGACTATCCTGTATTGAAACCTTTCGTCAATTATTTTTCTGAACTTAACATCCAGGGAGATTAGCTACAATGCTATGGGTTATAAACATCTTGATTATGTTGCACACCGTGGACAAAGGAACTTCAAGATCTCTAAAAATGGACTTGCAACCTTGCGATTGCTGATATTTTTCAACAATTAATAGTTCTCAGGTCCTCTTCTCTTTCTGTTCTCCATGCTTAAAGGGAACCTGTCACCCCAAATCACCTTTCTAACCTATTAATACCTGTCCCTGCAGCCTTACAATACATTCTAACACATCCCTGTCTCACTTTTTTTACTAATCTACGAGTACAAAAATGTAGTTAGCAAACTTACAAAATTCCTGATACAGGGGCGTTCCTCCAAGCGATTTTGACCGGTAGGCGGGTCCCCTGTGCCACGCTACCCCTGCCTCGCCGCTCTAATACGCTCTAATGGGCGTCATAATACAATGCAGAGCTCAGGCACGATTTCAATACTGTGCCCGCAACGTGACCGCTGTGACGCGGTCATGTGACGCCGGGATCGCGTCACTTCCGGTCGCAGGTCTCTCACAGGCAGACTTCGCGCATGCGCAGATTTCATGCTGAAGTCTGCCTGTGTGCGACCAGAAGTGATGCGACAATCCCGGCGTCACATGACCGTGTCACAGCGTGCCGTTGCGAGCACGATAGTTTGCTAACTACATTATTGTACTCGTAGATTAGTAAAAAAAGGTGAGACAGGGGTGTGTTAGAATGTATTGTAAGGCTGCAGGGACAGGTATTAATAGGTTAGAAAGGTGATTTGGGGTGACAGGTTCCCTTTAATGTGGCACTCAGATACACAATGCAAAGATTGAGTAACTTCTCCCCTCTTTATCTGATTTCAGGTGTGATTTTCATATTGCTCTCACCTGTTACTTGCCAAAGGTGAGTTTGTATGGGCACCATAAGCTTAAAACAAAGTTGTTTACCCACAAGTTTGGAAAGGTGCCGACAATTTTGTCCGGCCTGTTTGTGGGGTTGTATCTGAAATTATGTCCTATTTGCCTTTTTCTCTGTGTTTTGTGTTATTACAATACACACAAAGGAAAGAAATAGGTGTATGACAAAACATGTGTAATTGCAACAATTTTTTGAAACAATTTCAAGGGTGCCCACACTTTATAACTGTAAATAATAGCAATGGCTCATGTTGAACACTTCTTGGCAAATCTGTTTATCAAAAGTGACTTAAGTGTGGCATAAAACAACAAAAAAAATAAACGCGGTGTCATCAAGCAGTGAAAGAGTTGACAAAACTTATTAAGAAGTGAAAAGATTTTTTTCTTTCATTCTTTTTTTCTTTAAACTTAGCAGCACCAGAAAGAAGAATAAAGGGGTTTACATATGTTACAATTCTAAACCTATCAATCAAACCCATGTTATTCCCTTGGGAGCTTATTTACATGCATATTTATTAGGCTCACATGCTAATTCCCTGCTGTTTTATGCCTGCAAGGCATGTTTATGAGTCATAATTGTTGGTCTCATTTGATGTATTTCACTGAAGTAAGACATTATTCAGTTATGCGGTCTAATGTCAATGAGTTATGGTGACCTGATCTTCCAGTGGTAACTAATTCTTTCATGTGAGTTGGAGCATCAATTATTAATCCTAAAAGAAAGCAAAAAAAAAAAAATAATAATAATTTGAAAATGATCAGTAACTCCGCAGAAACTCGAAAAAAGGAAGACTAGAAGTCTCGCACTTCTCCTTCTGTTGTTGGAGCTGAGCACTCGAGGAGAGGTCTAGGAGACGGCGGTGCTCATGTATGACAACACCTATGTGTAATTTCTGCGCTGCGGAATAGATGTAAACAAGGTGCGCGGTGAATGTAAATCAGGTGTAGAGCAAAGGTATGAAAAGTATTTGCAAACCAATGAGTTGTTTAATGATGCACTGGTCTGGAAATAAAAAACGTGCAGATTGAAAGAAGGAGGGGTGGGAGATGGCGCATTAGCATGCAGTGATACCTTGCATAAAAAGCTTAGAAAGCAGCCAAATGTTTATGCAGCTGCTAAGTGAGGTCCATTTCAATATTTAATTTCGGACATGATTACATCAACTCATCTTTAGGCGTCTTTCTTTGCTTGTTCTTTTTTTTCTCTTCAAATCACAATTCGTGTAAATTGCAACAAACTCCAGAAATGCTGACGTGCTGGAAAGCTGTGGAAGTGTTTTGTTGTTCTTTCTCTCTCTCTTTCTCTCTGTCTGGGCATGTTATCTGAGATTTTGAACATTTTATTGACCCTTTACATACTTGACAAGTTTCTTTTTTTGTTTTCTCTCACTCTATTTTTTTTGCAATTATTTATCAATTATATCTGTATAGAATGTCATAAGACGTTATGAGACACACCCCAAATTTAGAGAAAGGACAAAAAAAAATGTTGGTGAAAATTGGGGTTTGTTTTATAATCCAGTTGTATGTTACTGGGTGGGGTGGAGGGAGTGGCGGCAGCGGTGGTGGAGCAGGGGTCACAGAAGGCGTGGTTGTCTCGGAGATGCAGGAGCCATCCCGGTGAAGGAGATGACATTGCCAGGCAGGAGCCATCCCTGGTGATTTTATGTAAGAAAACGTCAGCGGTGTGGGCTTCAAAGAAATGGCTCCTGGGGACGACATGAACTCAGATTGAGCTCTCGGCTCAATGACGAACTGAGATCTCACCTGTGCACTCTCAGCCACTCGCTGGGTGCCATGTTCCTTAAGTCCCCTGCTAGGAAATGAATGGGCTGAAGGCAACGTGTGCGCAGATGAGATCTTGGCTCGTCACTGAATGACATGGAGAGTTCATTGGACTGGTTCCTGTTCTGTAATGGCTATGTTTATTTTTTCTTGTAATAGACTTTTTATACAATCAGATTTGATATCTGCCTGAGCAGGCTGTCAACCATTAAAGGAAATGTCTAATCTTCCTTCTTTAAAGAGCACACTGCTCCTCTGCCTTCCATCTTCCTGCTAGCTAAGCAGGTGCTTTCTGAGCCATGCTTTCTTAGATGCTGCTAACAGAGGCATCTGTACCCTTGCTGTATCGGAAGAGCGCAGGGGCACGGACACTGTTTGGATTTAGCAATCTGACCAGCTTCAGAGAAGTTCTTAAGGTACCTTTACACGCAGCAACATTGCTAGGCAATTTCACTGGCAATTTGCTGGTTGCAGTGAAATCATGGACACATTGTTCTATTTTGTTGCTGTGTACAAGTGGAACAATGTGTCCATGATTTCACTGCAACCAGCAAATTGCCAGTGCAATTGCCTAGCAATATTGCTGCGTGTGACGGTACCTTTACAGGCTTTAAAGGGAACCAACCACCTCAGATGACGTCTATAAGCGGATAATCCATGTCCCTGGACCCTACCTACACCATTGCAGCTATCTTTTTGCTAAGAATATTGATAACAGCAAACCGAAATAAACAGTTTATAAGCTTACATGACTTCACTACGAGAGGGCGTCTCCCTTGGGCTCCAGTACGAGAGGGCTGTGTCTCCAGCAGCTTGAGTGACTTTCCTCCCCCTCCCTCTCTGTTTGCAGCACGTCACTGAAGGACGTGATATTATCTTTCTGTGGGCGGGCACGCAAGCCAGCTCCCGTCCGTGCCCGCCCACAGAAAGATAATATCACGTCCTTCAGTGACGTGCTGCAAACAGAGAGGGAGGGGGAGGAAAGTCACTCAAGCTGCTGGAGACACAGCCCTCTCGTACTGGAGCCCAAGGGAGACGCCCTCTCGTAGTGAAGTCATGTAAGCTTATAAACTGTTTATTTCGGTTTGCTGTTATCAATATTCTTAGCAAAAAGATAGCTGCAATGGTGTAGGTAGGGTCCAGGGACATGGATTATCCGCTTATAGACGTCATCTGAGGTGGTTGGTTCCCTTTAAAGTAAAGAGCTTGCAACCCTGCACTTTGGCTAGGATTTCATCTACTCCTAAAACCCTGTCAAGGTGGCTCGTAACCCATGCAATGAACAGTACACTATAAATTTGAAATACTTCCATTCTTAAATAACTTTGCAATTTTATCCAATTAAGAGTTGAGACAATTGCTTTAATATTAAGAATGAAGAGTTACATGATTTTACTAGAAGAACTTGGGGGAAAGAATTCTTTACAGGCAGAAAAAAAAAGGACTGTGACCCCAGTAAAGCTTGAGACATTTTATAAAATGTGCCATATACTAATTAACATTACAGCACATCCAACTCTGACTACCAGTAAGGGCATCACAGGTTGATTGCATCAAACACTCTTCTGTGCCGGAATTACAGTAATGACCACAGAGAGCCTTCTGGTCAATGAAGAACATAATCAGCATTAATACATATGCTTATGAATGGCAACACTCACCGATAAAGAAAAGATGCTTTTTATTGAGGCATATCTGCCAGATCTGCCATGCTACTACAACTAGGGTTAGTAAAGGACACAGAGGCGAAACTAAGATAAGAATGATGGCATTATATTATGTGATTCTAAAAGTTTCAAGTAAAAAGCTGTTTAGATGCTGCCAAGACTAGAAAATGCCCCAAGAAAGCTGCTTGTCTGACGCATCCCGATGATAGACAGTTACATTTGTATTATAGCACATACAGGGAGAAATGTCAATTTTTATGGGCAGTGGAGCAGGACTCTATGACGGCAGCCACAATTTAAAGAGAACCTGTCACCAGAATAAGCCACAAGCTACACAATTTTTCATACTGTGAAAACCTGATCTGAGTCGAAAAGTCTTGGCCGACTAGTTTGAGCCAGGTCCCGAGTCAGCGCTTTCCTGCCGGACCCTTTAAACTAACAGGTCTCTCTCTAAAAACATAAATAGGAAGACACCTGACAGTCAACTGAAGCCAGGAGGAGCCACTGCGGATCTGCTTAGGACTTTCAGACAAGAAACATATGACCCAGTCAGCTTTTCAAAGTAAAGTCACCCCGAAATGCCACAGCGTTTCACAGTAAAATATACCTGGCAGGAAACGGGCAGCCAGTGCCAGGGCAACATGAACCCAATGACAGTTTACCTTTAAAGACCATGTACACCTCCTCACAGATGGATTTTTATGGTTTATTTTGGTAGAATGCAAGATTCAGCAGGTTTTTAAATTGTTGTAAGTAAAGCTGTTCTACACTTGTGTTTCCTCATCATCTGTAAGTTCTTTAGTTGAAACTTTCATTAAGGCTAAAACTGCATCTTATTATTATCTATTACAGTGCCATTTTACATGTGAAAAAAGGCCAGTGGCGTAACTTGAAGCTCATCGGCCCCAGTGCAAAAGCTCCAACAGGGCCCCCAATTATTGCATATATTTAATAGAATTAGTCTTTTTCTATAGGCCAAAGGATCTTTTGGGGCCAACTAGGGTCCAGTGCCCAGGTGTTACTGCAACTCCTGCACCTGTTGTAGTTACACCTCTGAAAATAGGATTACATAATAAAGACAAGTACAATAGTCATGAACAATAAAAGTCAGAGGACAGGGGAGAGGACAGTCTATAAACTTGGTACCTTAAAATTAATGAAGGATTGAAGATTGCAGACTGAAACTACAATATTATTAAAGTGGTTTTCACGGTTTGAGCTAAATTTCTTCGGTAACTATATGACTGGGGATTAGCAGTCTACATATAATATATATACTGTCAGGATCCCCTCATTTGCCAGATTCAGCTGTGTTACATAAACACAAGAATGAGATTGCATACTGCCAGTCAGTCGCTGAGAAGATTCTCATTCTCTTCTCTCAATAGAACATTGACCTAGAATAATATCTCACCTTTTCTGTCAAGGCCCTATTGAGAAGAGATGAGAATCTACATGGCACATAACCACTATTATGGATATTGCACATGACCACCCACTTGACCTGGCAACTAGAAGAAATCCTGACAGTGTGCACATTATGCCCACTATCAGGATTCACTAATCCACAGTGACTTGAAAGTGACTTTAAAAAAAGGAATTCAATTTTAGAATACCCAGCATGTTGTAGACGCAAAAACCCTTATTCAAGTGATGTGTCACTTCATTGGCAGTGTTATTATTTCAAAAGAGTGTTTTATCAATAGGTTTATCATTACAGGACAAGCTGCCCTGTCTGCTTCCACAGGCACCCAGCACTGATTCACACCCAGCACTGGTTTTCTGTTACTATACAATGTACACAGAAAGCTATCAATTAGTGGTGTGGGTTGGGCAGAGACAGATTGGGACCAAAATTCAGCCCTACCAGCCCACACACTATATCACCCATCAGCCCCGATCAGTAAAATTTGCTTTGACGATGTCATGGCCTCATCACTTTCTCAAAGGAGTTTTCTGAAGAGCCACATGTGAATGGTGCATCAGAGGGAATAATCAACCTCAGCTCCATTTACATGGTGATCTTCAAAGCTACGTTTCTCGGGATTGTGGGTCCCAGTGGTCAAATCCAGAGCGAAGGGCAAATCATCACCTATACAGAAGAGAAGTGATGACACCATATTGGGGATAATCAATTTAAACAACAGTTAAATGCTGAAACTCAAAGTCCAATAACATCTCTCTGACAACTGGACAGAAGAAGTGGTACTGTGCAGTGTATATATACAGAATAACACAGATACTGAGGATTACACCCAGTATACAAGACAGGAGAAGTGGTACTGTACAGTGTATATATACAGAATAATACAGATACTGAGGATTACACCCAGTATACAGGACAGGAGAAGTGGTACTATGCAGTGTATATATACAGAATAATACAGATACTGAGGATTACACCCAGTATAACAGGACAGGAGAAGTGGTACTGTACAGTGTATATATACAGAATAATACAGATACTGAGGATTACACCCAGTATACAGGACAGGAGAAGTGGTACTGTACAGTGTATATATACAGAATTAGGGCCCTTTCACATCTGCGTTTATTTGAAATCGCGGCAGATGCGGTGAAAAAAACGCATCTGCCGCGATTGCCGCATAACCGCTGCACTTGCGGCACGGTTGCGGTAATCCCCATAGAAAGTATAGGGGGACTTGCGGCAAGTGCGGTTTTGCACTTGCGGCAGGTGCGGCCGCGAAAAAAACCGCGGTCAGCCGCGGTTTTTTTCACGGCCGCACCTGCCGCAAGTGCAAAACCGCACTTGCCGCACCTGCCGCAAGTCCCTCTATACTTTCTATGGGGATTACCGCAACCGCGCCGCAAGTGCAGCGGTTATGCGGCAATCGCAGCAGATGCAGTTTTTTCACCGCATCTGCCGCGATTTCAAATAAACGCAGATGTGAAAGGGCCCTAATACAGATACTGAGGAGTACACCCAGTATACAGGACAGGAGAAGTGGTACTATGCAGTATATATATACAGAATAATACAGATACTGAGGATTACACCCAGTATACAGGACAGGAGAAGTGATACTGTGCAGTGTATATATACAGAATAATACAGATACTGAGAATTACACCCAGTATACAGGACAGGAGAAGTGGTACTGTGCAGTGTATATATACAGAACAATACAGATACTGAGGATTACACCCAGTATACAGGACAGGAGAAGTGGTACTGTGCAGTGTATATATACAGAATAATACAGATACTGAGGATTACACCCAGTGTACAGGACAGGAGAAGTGGTACTATGCAGTATATATATACAGAATAATACAGATCCTGAGGATTACACCCAGTATACAGGACAGGAGAAGTGGTACTATGCAGTATATATATACAGAATAATACAGATCCTGAGGATTACACCCAGTGTACAGGACAGGAGAAGTGGTACTATGCAGTATATATATACAGAATAATACAGATCCTGAGGATTACACCCAGTATACAGGACAGGAGAAGTGGTACTATGCAGTGTATATAGATAATAATACAGATACTGAAAATTACACCCTGTATACAGGACAGGAGACATGGTACTGTGCAGTGTCTATATACAGAATAATACAGATACTGAGGATTACACCCAGTATACAGGACAGGAGAAGTGGTACTGTGCAGTGTATATATACAGAATAATACAGATACTGAGACTTACACCCTGTATACAAGACAGGTACTGTGCAGTGTATATATATACAGAATAATACAGATACTGAGGATTACACCCAGTATACAGGACAGGAGAAGTGGTACTGTGCAGTGTATATATACAGAATAATACAGATACTGAGACTTACACCCTGTATACAAGACAGGTACTGTGCAGTGTATATATATACAGAATAATACAGATACTGAGGATTACACCCAGTATACAGGACAGGAGAAGTGGTACTATGCAGTGCATACAGATAATAATACAGATACTGAGGATTACACCCTGTATACAGGACAGGAGACATGGTACTGTGCAGTATATATATACAGAATAATACAGATACTGAGACTTACACCCTGTATACAAGACAGGTACTGTGCAGTGTATATATATACAGAATAATACAAATACTGAGGATTACACCCAGTATACAGGACAGGAGAAGTGGTACTGTGCAGTGTATATATACAGAATAATACAGATACTGAGACTTACACCCTGTATACAAGACAGGTACTGTGCAGTGTATATATATACAGAATAATACAGATACTGAGGATTACACCCAGTATACAGGACAGGAGAAGTGGTACTATGCAGTGCATACAGATAATAATACAGATACTGAGGATTACACCCTGTATACAGGACAGGAGACATGGTACTGTGCAGTGTATATATACAGAATAATACAGATACTGAGACTTACACCCTGTATACAAGACAGGTACTGTGCTGTGTATATATATACAGAATAATACAAATGCTGAGGATTACACCCAGTATACAGGACAGGAGAAGTGGTACTGTGCAGTGTATATATACAGAATAATACAGATACTGAGACTTACACCCTGAATACAAGACAGGTACTGTGCAGTGTGTATATATATATATATATATATATATATATATATATATATATATATATATATATATATATATATAAAATACAGATATTGAGGATTACATCCAGTATACAGGACAGGGGAATTATACCCAGTATACCCAGGAGGCTGAGCTATATAGATAGGAGGCTGTGGTATACAGATAGCCAAGACTCAGCCAGACCATGGAGATAGGGAAAGATGAAAGGTGGTGGCAGAAAGTCCAGTGCTGGGCACAGAGAGGAACAGAATCCATGGAGGTATCGGGAAGAACAGAGCACAAACTCTGCCCACAGGAAAACTTTCTGATGCTGCACATTGCAGACTGCGGGCCGTATACACAACTCAGACAGCTCGTTGTATACACATTAGAGACTGTGGGCTGTATACACATTACAGATTGCGGGCTATATACAAATTAGAGACTGCAGGTTGTATACACATTAGAGACTGCAGGCAGTATGCACATTACAGACTTTGGGCTGTATGCACATTACAGGCTTTGGGCTGTATGCACATTACAGACTTCAGGTTGTATGCACATTACAGACTGCGGGCTGTATACACATCACAGAATGCAGGCTGTATACACTTTACAGACTGCAGGCTGTATACACTTTACAGACTGCAGTCTGTATACACATTTAAGACTGAAGGCATTATACACATTACAGACTGCAGGCAGTATACACATTACAGACTGCGGGCTACATACACATTACAGACTGCGGGCTGTATACACATCACAGAATGCAGGCTGTATACACTTTACAGACTGCAGGCTGTATACACTTTACAGACTGCAGTCTGTATACACATTTAAGACTGAAGGCATTATACACATTACAGACTGCAGGCAGTATACACATTACAGACTGCGGGCTACATACACATTACAGACTGCGGGCTGGATACACATTACAGACTGCGGGCTGGATACACATTACAGACTGCGGGCTGGATACACATTACAGACTGCGGGCTGGATACACATTACAGACTGCGGGCTGGATACACATTACAGACTGCGGGCTGGATACACATTACAGACTGCGGGCTGGATACACATTACAGACTGTGGCTGGATACACATTACAGACTGCCCGCTGGATACACATTTGAGATTACTGGCTGTATACACATCTGAGAGTGCTGGTGTATATCTTGTATACACAGCACTATACTGTATATACAGGTCCACACTATATAGATTCAGTATTTAGGCACACTAATACAGCATGTAGTATGGACATGTATATACAGTATAGTTTTATGTAGAGACAGACAGACACACAGACAGACACTGTTAAACACACAGGCAGACACACACATCATACTAGCACTGTGGCACAGGACCTGTGATGATATCACATGGAGGGGAGGCATCAGGGGTCACATGATCAGCTCAGAGAGGGATCAGGGTTATGAAGAAGTTGTTGGGAGGGCCCAGGCTCTGCACCTGTCGATCCTGATTGGTCTGAGTGGGGCCCTGTTTTGGGGAGATGGCCATGCCCCCTTTACGTTTGTGGCCCCGGCCACTGAATGTCGCGGCCGCACGGCGGCAGATTACTTACAACAGGCCTGTGGCTGGAGGAGTGGGCAGCCCCTGCCCTCCACCACCGGGCAGATCATCTGGAAAAGTCACGTTGCTCCCGCCTATCAGTCCTGGCCTGGGGTGGGGTTATAAACAGCTCTGTATTTCGAGCTCTGCTAGATCTGCAACAGAGAAAACTGACTCCATCACAATTGCTGTACCCAATAATCTAAATGATACATCATTAGAATCAGAGTTTCTCTCACAATCTCATACTGCAGTCAAATTAAATAGCAAAAACCCGATGACACATTCCCTTCAATTAAAGAGGACCTGTCACCAAACCAGGCATGGTGATCTAATTACAGCACTGGATGCAGCATGTCTGCTGCATCCAGGCAAGGGGTTCCCCAGCACTTGAGCAGCCCTGTACCCTGAGTAAATACACTTAGAAAACTTACATCGTGCAGCCATAAAGGAGGTGGCTAGGGGCTGCAGCCAAAGGGCAGATTCACACTCCCTGCATGTGTAATCTGCCCACTGCTGCCAATCATTGTATCCCTCTTCATTCAGCATTATAACACAGAGGTTTTTTCCCCTCCCCCAGAAATGGTCGGCCGCCCCGCTTCCTGCTCTGACCACCACCTTTCCCCGCCCTGCTCCATGTTAACCATAGAGCAAAGCGGGTATAAGCGGTGACGTCACCACAGGGGGCGGGGCTAAACAGCCATTTCTGGGGGGGGGGGGGGGAGAAAAAAAACTCTGGTGGGCAGCGCGGTGGGCAGATTACACATGCAGGGGGTGTGAATCCGCTGTTTGGCTGCAACCTCTAGCCACCTCCTTTATGGCTGCACGATGTATGTTTTCTAAGTGTATTATCTCGGGGTACAGGGCTGCTCAAGTGCTGGGGGACCCCTTGCCTGGATGCAGCAGACATGCTGCATCCAGTGCTGTAATTAGATTACCATGCCTGGTTTGGTGACAGGTCCTCTTTAAAGGTAACAATTAACATATGTAAAAAAAAAAAAAAGAATTTTTTCCATCTCTTAACCTTTAAATATCCTTTTACAACCAGGGCTGTGGAGTTAGTAAGCCAAACAACCGACTTCAAGTCCTCAATTTCCCTGAATACGAGTCCGACTCCACCAAAAAGGACACTGACTCCGACTTTGACTCCACAACTCCACAACCATGGCTGTAAAATCAGTAAGAGAAAAATTTGACTAACTCCTCAATCTCCCTAAATCCGACAGACTCTACAGCCCTGTTCACAACACGCTAGATATAATCAAAGGAAGGTATATGCCACGAGATCTGCAGATCTATTTAACCTATTCTGCTCTTAGATAGCTTAGTACAAGAGACCGATCACCGGTAAAAAATGAAATCATGCTACATAATAACCTTGGAAGTCAGAGCAGATCGAGGACTTACCTAGATTCTGATTGTCTCCCCAATACAGTGATGCCAAACAATATTAGGAATTCCTGGTCTCATATGAGCCAAGATCACAACATATGAAAAATATAGGAGGGCACCCTAGAAACTGAGGCATCAGTTGTGAAAACTGCAAGGGAAAGGGTTAACAGGCAAACTTACTGTAGTTCTTATTATAAAGTCTCACAAGGTGGGATCCGAATGGAACGGGGAAAAAAAGAAACTTTAATGTTCTAAAACTTTGGCAAAATCAGATAGCAAGGTGAGGGAATATTAAATAGACGGTGCGGATCAACATTCCTCGTTTTCCTTTTCTCCTATTAAGACAACATCTGTTCTGGCCACAAGTAAGCAAATCAAATCTGATGTAAATTTCCACTGACGGCGTGGTAAAATGCCCACCAGGAAAGACATTTACATTCCTTATATAAAGACACTGGCGGTTTACGCAATATTTATTTGTATTTTATACACATTTCTTTACAGTATTTTAAGCAGTAATATGCATCAAATGTAAAGCTGAACTTCTTAGCATCTATGAAATGTGTTATACTGTATACAGTGTATGTATGTATATATTGTAAGAATATTTATACACTTATATAGCAGCATTAATTCCACAGCGCTGCACATACGTAATATTTATATATATATACTGTATATACAAAGTGGGTGAAATAAGTATTGAACGCATCACCAATATTCTAAGCAAATATATTTCTAAAGGTGCTATAGTCATGAATTTCTTACCAGATGTCGGTAACAACCCATCCAATCCAAGCAGGCAAAGAAATCAAACCATAGATGCTCATAAATTTAGTGATGTGTAATAATGAGAAATTACATAGGGAGAAGTAATGAACACCTGAAAGAAGAGAGGTGCAAAAATCCATGGAAAGTCATGACATCAGTTGAAATCTATCAGTAAGCAATTCAGACCCTTAAGCCCTCATCACACATAACAAGATCATTAGTGAGATCGTTGTAAACGTCACAGGTTTTGTGACATAACAGTGATCTTGCTAACGATCTCGCTACGTGTGACACTCAGCATTGATCAGGCCCCTGCTTTGAGATCGCTCATCGTTACAAAGTGCTGTGGGTCAGTTTTTGGTCGTTGCGCTCCCACTGGTCAGCACGCATCGCTGCGTATAACAGCGAGAGACCAACGATCAGCGACCTCACAGGCTGGTAACCATGGTAAACAGTGGGTATCTAGGTAGCGCGCGCTGCCTAGATACCCGCTGGTAACCATGGTAAACAGTGGGTATCTAGGTAGCGCGCGCTGCCTAGATACCCGGTGTTTATCATGGTTACCAGCGCTAAGCAGGGAGGATGCTGGTAACTATGATAAACAGAGGGTATCTAGGCAGAGCGCACTGCCTAGATACCCACTGTTTATCAAAGTTACCAGTGTCCTCCCGCTTCCAGCGATGTGCAGGTGGCTCCCTGGTCCCTGAGGAGATCTGCCTGTTTGACAGCTCCCCAGCGACCAGGTAGCGAAGCTCCAGTAATCCCGGCCAGGTCGTTATCGCTGTCGGGATCGCTGGAGCGTCGCTCAGTGTAACGGGGCCCTTAGTGATAAATATATCAGCTGGCTCAACTGATGGCCTATAAAAAGGTGTTTCATAAGATTTCAGACAGAGGAGTAAACAGAATTATCAGAAGAGTTGTCCAAGAGACGAAGATCACCTGTGGAGAGCTACAGAAAGACCTGGAATCAGCAGATACAATTGTTTCAAAGGAAATAATAAGTAATGCACTCAACCTCCATGGCCTGTATGCTCGCTCACCACATAATACTCAATTGCTGAACAAAAAGCATGCTCAAGTGCATTTAAGGTTGGCTCAACAACATTTTAGATAAACCTTTGAAATACTGGGAGAATATAGTCTGGTCAGATGAAAACTTATGGAAGGAACTAAATTTCATAGAAGAAGCTCATGGTTCCTTCAGGATTTGTAGAGTGTTTCTGTGGAAGATTGGGCCAAAGTTTCCCCATAAAGGAGGAGTCTTGAAGCTGTCATCAACAACAAAGTACAAAATATTTAATACATTTGTGTATAGGATGGGTTGTTATCGACATCTGATGAGAATTTCATATCAATAGCAGCATTAGAAATGAATTTACTTAGGAAATGTGTGATATGTTCAATACTACCTCTTTCACCATATATACAGTACATACACACAAACACATAAATAATGACTTGACTTTGCAACCCATAATATCTGCGCAATATGCATCCAATCACTATGACTGATGTATGAACGTTTGCCTTCGGTATATCGCAACACCTTGTTCACAATTCACAGTATTACTTCTCTGAGCACTTCGTGAAGACAACACTTCATACTTTGGAGGGAGCAAACAATTTTTTCATATAATTTATATAATGGGAATGAACTAGAACTATAAAAAAATGACATATTGATAATGCTTCGCTTTACAAGAGGAGTTTTTTATTATAAAATTATACATAAGAAGGTATAAATAAAAGGATTTTTTTACATTAGATAACTTTTAATATATTGAATATGCCAATGTAACACAAAATTCATTACTCATTACATTTAGGTGGGATACTCCTATTGACTAGTTCATTATAATCACCTTTTTTAGGGCCTATTTGGCAGAGTATTGAACATTGAGCGCTCCAATGATCAATGCTCCCTTGGTAAAGACAGTAAAAATATGCTCTATACTTGAAGACCCAATTCTTGGACTATATGGAGGACAAGAAAGCAAAGACAAAACAAAACTGGACTTCAGCTGGAATAAAAGAAGAGCAAGATTTGGCTCATTTTGGCCTGGTGATAGCTCGTCTTTAAATTAAAGAAACTGAATACAAAAATGCAGGTAAGTCCCACCTTATTCTGCCAATTATGGTAAATGGTATAAAAATAATAAACAAAATTATGGCCGAGTTGCACTTTTATGCATTGCACCCCAAAATTATTAAAAAAAAATCTAACTTTTCCTGCTATGCACCGATAAAAATAAATTAATAAAGTTAAAGACAACAGAAAATTATGCATAAAAAGATGGAAATAGTTCTGTGGCGTTTAAGACAAAAATCATAGAATGTTATAGTTGGAAGGCAGCTCCTGCATCATCTGATCTAACCCCCTGTAAAAAGCAGGATTCACTAAATCATCCCAGACAGATGTCTGTCCATCCTCGGTTTGAAAGTGAACTCACCACTTCTCGTGCAGCCTGTTCCACTCGCTGATCACCCTCACATTCAAAAAGTTTTTTATACTGTGTCTCCTTCCATTCAGTTTCATCCCATTGCTTCTAGTCTTTCCTTGTGGAAATAAGAATAAAGCTGATCCCTCTACAGTGTGACAGCCCTTGAGATATTTGTAGACAGCTATTAAATCTCGTCTTTGGTCTTTGTGCAAAGTTCATGAGTCACGTGCACCACTTTGATGATTTTTGTGCAAAAAAAAAAAAAACACTTTGAAAACTATAAGTCAAACAAGAAAAGTTACCGTATATACTCGTGTATAAGCCGACCCCCTTACTTTTGCCCCCAAAAACTAGGAAAACTTATTGACTCGTGTATAAGCCGAGGATGGACTCCAGCACAGGTATACAACCCCCAGCAGTGAGGTATACAGCAGCCTCCCCAGTGGTAGTATACAGCAGCAGCCCCAGTGGTAGTATACAGCAGCCCCAGAGGTATATACAGCCCCAGAGGTATATGCAGCCCCATATGCAGCCTCAGAGGTATATGCAGCCCCATATGCAGCCTCAGAGGTATATGCAGCCCCAGAGGTATATGCAGCCCCATATGCAGCTCCAGAGGTATATGCAGCCCCATATGCAGCCCCAGAGGTATATGCAGCCCCAGAGGTATATGCAGCCCCAGAGGTATATGCAGCCCCATATGCAGCCCCAGAGGTATATGCAGCCCCAGAGGTATATGCAGCCCCATATGCAGCCCCAGAGGTAAATGCAGCCCCAGAGGTATATACAGCAGCCCTAGTGGTGTATTCAGCAGCCCCAGAGGCATATACAGCAGCCCTTAGGTAGTATACAGCAGCCCCAGTGGTGTATACAGCAGCCCCAGGGCTGTATACAGCAGCAGCCCCAGGGCTGTATACAGCCGCAGCCCCGGAGGTATACAGGCCCCCCCATCAAGCTCCAGGGCCCCCCCCTTGCGCGGCAGCCTGTAAAGTAAAATCATACTTACCAGTGTCCTGTCGCGCCGTCCGCAGCTTGCCGACACACGATCCCGGGCTTCAATCCGCGTCTTCCGGCTTCAGACTTCCTGTAGTCGCGGGCAATGACGTCATTGCCCGCGACTACAGGAATGCGGAAGGCGCGGAATGAAGCCGGGGATCGTGTGTCGGCAAGCTGCGGATGGCGCGACAGGACACTGGTAAGTATGATTTTACTTTACAGGCTGCCGCGCAAGGGGGGGGCCCTGGAGCTTGATGGGGGGGCCTGTATACCTCCGGGGCTGCGGCTGTAAAATTTATATACTCGCGTATAAGCCGAGGGGGACTTTTCAGCCCAAATTTTGGGCTGAAAAACTCGACTTATACGCGAGTATATACGGTACTTAAAAAAATAAGATACAAGTGATTATTATATTGGGTCCGTGGGTTTTTCAACAAAGATGTTTTTTGAATCACAGAATGGGTGCCCCAATGGAGGGATGATCATATGCTAAATGGTTAAAGAGGGTGAAGACAAGTCCTCCAGTAGAGAATGACAAAAGATATGTACAAAGGTTTTACGAGTTCCTTCCTGAATTTCTTAACAGAATTGCATGGATCCAGATTTGCTATAACCCCCTTCTAATAAGAACTGATTAGTAATAATAAGAAGCTGTAACAGGAAAGGTAAACACTGAAGACATTTATTATTATACGGAGGAAAAAGCTAAATTAAAATAACCTGGAACATTTGTGTGTGCAATTCATCATTAGGCAACGCACACAAAAAAAGAACAAAGGCAAACGTTGGCTCGGTGGAGAACTTCTTTGTCATCGTTAATGTATGCCCGTTCTCACAGCTGAATCTATTAGATTGAGAAAGATTTTCATTAAAGGAAGAAAACTCCTTGGTGGCAGTAATAGCAAGTTTACTGATCACTAGGCAAATGATGAATACATAGTATGGCCACCATACTAAGGCCTTAGACTATTACAGGGAAGGCACAGGACACGATTGTCTGGCAAGCGACCCTAGAAATCCTTGAGGAACAAACTCTTATTTGATGCAACGTGGCATTGGTAACTTATTTCATCACCATTGCTGCTTCACCAAATTGATACAAATAGCCTTCCTTCTGTTTTCGGCTATCTGCTTGTCTGATCGCCACATATAATTGCCAATGTTAGGCTGTACGCCTACTCTAACCATGGAAACTTGTACTCGTAACTGTCTCAAGCTGCCATGTGTCCTGTGTGGGCTCTGGCAGAGGTGTTCAGAAAATGTAGTGGAAATATCCTGGAAAAAAGCTGATTTTTCTTTGTTAGGAAGCCAGATTGCACAGGAGTATTCTAGTTTCTGCTTGGGCTTGATATGAGTTGAAGAGCAGACAATAAGAAATATATAGGACAGTGTACATATGGGCTGATGTGCATTGTTATTCTTCAAAGTATATGGTGAAAACTTGCTGTTAATAGCAAATATACAAGTAAAAATATTTTACTGCCTAACTTGTCTTAAGCCCCCATCACACATAACGAGATCATTAGCGAGATCCTTGTTAAGTCCCAGATTTTGTGACGTAACAGCGATCTCGCTAACAATCTCGTTATGTGTAACACTTAGCAGCGATCAGGCCCCTGCTGTGAGATCGCTGATTGTTACAAAGTGCTCTGGGTCATTTTTAGGTCGTTGGTCTCCCGCTGGGAGCGCTGCATTGCTGTGTTTGAAATGGACAACGATCAACAATCTCAATACTACGCCCGAGAGTGACAATTCCCAAAGACCTCCTATCATTCCGGATCGTTGCTGAGTCACTGGTAAGATCTGACTGTTTGACATCTCACCAGCTATCCCAAAGTGACGCAACAGCGATCCCTAAGGATCGTTGTCGGGATCGCTGTTGCGTCGTTGTGTGTGACGGGAGCTTTAGCAGTCACTCATGAGAATGATAACAAAAAACAGATTAACCTATAGAGTTATGTACATTGTGGTCTTACGAGACAGATAAACATTCACTTATACTAATTTTTTCTGACCTCTCAGCTTTGACCGTGCTTGGCAACTTTTCTATTCCTGGACTGCAACCCATCTACTGGTAGCAACACCCTGGACCTTGCAGTAAAGCCAGATCCCTGCATAGGGGCTAAAGGGTACCTAGGTGTTCCAGGATGATGCATGACAGTGTGGTTTTCATTTAGTCTATCTGGGATTCCCCTTTATACCTGTAACTCAGACGGACATTACACAAATTGTATGTTACGGAGGACTGAAAGTGGAAAAAAAATTGTAGCCTAATTCTTTTTAATTTAAGGTAACCACAAACATACGTAAAATTATTTGTATGTGAAATGCGTCCAGAGTTTGTAGTCTAGAAAAACAGATCAGCACAGAGTGTTGAAGAAAACTTAATGTGTCAACAAGACAAACCCATAGCACACTTGTCAGACTTTTAGCCAAACTTGTTTCTGCAACTGCACCCAGTGGTTTTATTATGAATTTAAAGGGAACCTGTCAGGTTAATCATGTTGCCTGAACCATGGACAGCTTGAATCAGAAAAGCCTCCACCATTACAAAACATATGCACATTTTCAGAATAAAATAGTATGCTCACCACTTTATATATGGATAAGATGCAGGTATTTTCTGAATTGGTGTCCAAGACACTGATTGACAAATCCAGTTCAAATACAAAAAATATATATATACTTTCAACAAAGTCATGAAAGGGGAGATGAAACTCCCTAGTCATGGGTTAAATTCATCCCGTCGACTATTGAGGTCCTAGATCTGCTTTACTGACAGGTCACACCTGTTCACAGTGAAATATTGATATTTACAGTGATGGCGCCGTCTACAATTTATGCTGCCTGTAGTTTGGCTTCAGTGAATCACTTGACAGATTCCCTTTAACCATTGCTCTTAGGTTTAGGGTCTGCAGTGTTGGTAAATTCCCTTTAAAGGCAACTATCTAATATATAAAGCTGAATGTGTTATAGGAGAGATAGAAGTCGCATCAGAGTTTATAAACAGCGGTTTATTGTGCTTCATGCACACAGCAGTGTGCATGCGGTGGCATGCGGTGGAGACGGGTGAGACGGGCACGACGTTTCGCACAGTGTAAGCGCTTCATGCAGTTATCCTCCAGCTAAATGTGTTATGTATGTGTGTGTTATTACGGATTGGCATCTCACCGTGCAACTACAGCCACAAATTTTAGCACAGTCGCGTTCCAGTTCACCAAACAATTTTGCCCCTATCTACATAATGGGAAAAAAGTGAATGGAAAAGTGTGGAGGAAAATCGACAGCTGTCAGCTATAGCCAAAAATTTTGCACAGTCACACGTCTGGACCCCGGGAGCGTCATAGGCTATGTTGTGAGGTGAAATTTTAACCCCATACATTCCAATTCACCAAACAATTTTGCCCCTATCTACATATTGGGGAAAAAGTGACAGTTACCAGTTGACAGTTGTGAATGAGAGGGGCTTAATGATAGTGCCAAAGACTAACAGCACATACCAGCATATAGTCACTAAGGTCTGGGCCCCAACATGAGATATTCACCACGCACTGGGACATGTATACACACCACACGCACACAAAGAGTAACAGCAAGTGTATAGTTGCTAAGGTGCAGCCACAACATTGCATACTCACCATGCACCCGAACAAACACACACACACACCACAAAGAAACACCACCCCCCCCCCAAGGGGACACACACACACCCTATAGCGACACATGCACTCACCCCACAGGGACACACACACCACAAAGAGACACACACAACACAGACACACACCACACAGACCCCCCCACAAGGACACACACACATAGCCACCCTATATTGGACACATGCACTCACCCCACAGGGACACACACCACACAGACCCCCCCACAGGGACACACACACATACACACCCTATAGGGACACATGCACTCACCGCACAGGGACACACACACACCACAAAGAGGCACACACAACACAGAGACACACACACCCCATACAGACACCCCCCCACAGGGACACACACACATACACACCCTATAGGGACACATGCACTCACCCCACAGGGAACAACACACACGCACACACAAAGAGACACACACACCACAGACACCCCCCCCACAGGGACACACACACATACACACCCTATAGGGCACATGCACTCACCGCACAGGGACACACACGCACCACAAAGAGCACACACAACACAGATACACACACACCCACACAGACACCCCCCCACAGGGACAACACACACATACATACCCTATAGGGACACATGCACTCACCCCACAGGGACACACATCACCACAAAGAGACACACACAGCACAGACCCCCCCCACAGGGACACACACACATACACACCCTATAGGGACACATGCACTCACCCCACAGGGACACACACATACACACACCCCAGGGACACACACACCACACAGACACAGATGTGTACAAATCACCTCACACAACTCGCCTCATACGTGTGCTGTCTTTAATTTCCAAACATAAACATCTGATTAAAAACAGCCAATGTGCAACACATGTGCCATATAGGGAATTAAGGCAGATGTCAGTCACATGAGCTGTCTATTATGTGTATGTGTTAGGTAACATATACTGCCCGGCCAGGGGGAGGGTTTACTATTGGCTGGAGATTTATTAGGCTGCATATAGCAATCAATCACAGCTCAGCTTCTATTTTCTTACAGGTCATTAATATGACATATTCAAATTCTATTTTGTTATAGCTAACATCAGTTATTTATTAACCCGGGCGTAGCTGGGTACTACAGCTAGTACACATTAAAGTCTATAGAACCAGCCAGCCATCTAATGCGAATGTGGCATCTGACTTTCCCCTTATATCATCAGTCAGTTAAGGATTAGGAATTTTTTATTTAAATGCCAGATCATTTTGTTCATCCCAGACATAGACATCTGGCAGAGGTGACTGGGGTGGTCTACTATACTTCCCTCATACAAAACACATGCAAACTCAACCAAAATTAGTGTCTACACAATGAACGGGGGATCGCAAACACTGCTATTAGCGGAATAAGCACTTGGCCAACAGCTACTAATGGGTTCAGTTGCCTTAAGAATAATAAAGGTGAATAAGCAGAAGTGGCTCATACTGTGATTAGTTGAGGAAACAAGGTACTGAGTACGTGCAAGTCTTTTGTGAATCAAGTCAACTTTAAAAGGAATACAGTATTCACAACTCTTGTTTCTAGCTAGAACCTTTGAAATGCAAGATGTTCGGTGCACAGTCATTGATGTTCTTGTTTTATACCGTGTACAGGAATAAAATATTTATTTTATAGCAACATTCTAAGCAGAATCACAGAGTTGACACACAGTTTTATGTATCATTATACAAGCTTAAATTAAATATAAAAGCTGCTTTCTGGAGAACATTCAGATATTTGGTGAAAACAAACAGGATGGGTATAAGTAGTATAAAAAAAGAAATATCAGAGTAACCATCATTTACTCAATTATGTCAAAGGTGTAATATAATATATGTATATAAGCACATCATTACGTAAAGGATTATTGACAATAATCACAGGGTAATAAGAGAATTATAATTCAAAATACTAAAAATGGAAATATTATAAAGTTCACAAGTTTCTGGCGGGAACGAAGTCGACTCTATAATTGGCAAACAACAGTCGTAGATCCATCACCACCTTAGCTCCATGATTGAAGCGGTGTATTCTAGAAGGGTATACAATCTCTAATAATCATAGTATTATCAGTGGAGGATGGAGGTAATAGACTGGGAGCTGTCATTCGGTAAAGTAAGTAATACGTCAAGGCTGATATAATCTTCTTTCCCCTCCACTTCATTTGCACCTGGCATTTGATTGCCAATATCACTCTACATCAGGGTGCAATCCTTCAGAGGGAATATTTAGAAGAAATACAATGCTTTCAACTCGTAGTATTTGCAGTGGACTTAGTAAATCACACAGCACTAAGTTGCGGCATCTAGAGACTTGCACATCAACCAACCAACCAAGCGGCTGTATTAAATACCATCTGGCGAAGACTACTGAAAGGCGAAGATTTAAATTAGATACACATACTTTAAAAAAAGAAAATAAACAACTTTTGGAAAAAAAAAAACATGTGGAGTACCCAAGTTAATGTAGCACTCGACTAAGAATATCAATAATGCTGAAAATTAATTCCAGTGATATCATGCGATAATTATTAAATTACAGGAGTCCTTCACTTGTGATTATGAACAGGCAGCAAAATGTGATACTGCATTTCTAAATGCAGCAGGAACTGAAGTGGTTAACATTAAAAAGAATTAAAGAGATGCACACTAGCACCCAAACCCTAGTCATTTACAGATCCGTTGAGGGAAAACCTCAATGCAAGAGGGATAAACATAAGATACTTTAGTATAGGTTTCTGTTTCTCAACGTACTAGAAAGATGAGGTTATGTTGTTAATGAAAAGTTTGGTTTTATCATGAGAGATAAAGAACACTCTTTATAACGGTCAGGAACCTACGGCTCACGAGCCAGATGTGGCTCTTTTGATGGCTGCATTAATCTATATCAAATTGTTTTACCCACCACACAGCTGCATTCCGCCTTTGTCGGGTGCCCACCGCCGCTGTATGGTGTTCCGGGTGCCACGCTTTGTCCCTGCTGCCGTACGGATTAAGCCAGTAGGCCAGCAGCAACGGTCCAATCAGAGGCCAGCAGCCACAGGCCAATCAGTGGTGCATGACATCACATGCAGGAATCTGTTCGGACAACCACTGCTGGCTTCTGCATTTTCATGCTGATTTCTCTAAGCTAGTGAAATGGTGGAGCTGGGCGTGATGGGCTCTGTGGGGGCATGATGCTATGACCCATCTAACTTATGACAGTGCGTAAACTTCAGGCCCAGGGGCCCCGAGCAAAAGTTCCAACGGGGCCCCCAATTATGCAAATTTGTAATAGTAGTAGTCTTTTCTATAGCCAAGGGACTTTTGGGCCCCTTAGGCTGCAGGCCCGGTGCGATCGCAACCCTGCACCTATTGTAGTTACGCCCTGCTTATGACGAGCTACGTATTATATACACCAGAAATTTTATTCCAGTGTTACTCACCTCTCTAGTGGCCCCGCTGCTTGCTGTCCTCTTCTTTCTGCCATCTCATACAGCATCTCCAAGACTTCCTTCCTGGTGGCCTCTCTTCTCACCAACCTGTCCTCCTTTTCTGCCATCATATGCCTAATCTATGAAGCTCCAACAGCATCTAGGCCCTGGAGGTCACAGCAAGCCAAAAGGTTGTGATGTTGATGTTGGAACCTAATGTGGTAACTTCTGAGACCTGGATGCAGACGGAAGTCCTGGTCTTTAATGAAAAGACTGGAGATGTAGTTTGCAACCAGGGCTGTGAAGTGGGTAGAGCCAAGCCGCTCTGACACCTCAATTTCCCTGACTCCAACTCGTCATACATGGCTCGTGTTTAAGTGCTAAATTTATTGCATTACAATGTGAACATAAGGCTTTAATCATTTTTATGATACAATAATCAAGATATTTAGATAGAACATAATAATTGATAACAAAAATATTCAGCACATTCTGCATTGAACTGCTGTACCTAATTTATTATATGTTTTAGGAGTCGACTCCAACTCCACAGCCCTGTGTGCAACAATGAAAAAAATAGGACTGGGGAGCGAACAGGGCGGTGTTTGATGTGGTGTAATAGTTCTTTATTTTCCGGGCCCTGTTTTAAAGGGATCCTGTCACCTCCAAAATGCCTCCTAAGCAAAATATGTCCCTGCAGCATCCTATCACTAATCTCACACTCTTTTGTCTCCTAAAAGCATCCTGTGAAAGTGCATAAAAACGTTTTAATACTCACTCATTAGTGATTATAATTAGCAGTGACTATATTCTTTAGTCACCAAGGTGGGCTGTTTTGCAGCTCCAGGATCCACCCTGTCTCTGTGTGTTCTGCTTTGCTTGTGCAGGCATTGCCTCCCCTCTCTCTATCACTCACAGAATGCAAATAATTAGTCCTGCCTTCAGTTTCAGTTTCACAGCAGCACAGACAGAGAGAGGGTGGATCCTGAAGCCTGCAAAACAGCCCGCCCTAGTGACTAAAGAATATAGCCCCTGCTAATTATAATCACTAATGAGTGATATTAAAACGTTTTTCTCCACTTTCACAGGATGCTTTTAGGAGACAAAAGAAGTGTGAGATTAGTGACAGGATGCTGCAAGGACATGTTTTGATAGCTTAGGAGACGTTTTGGAGGTGACAGGATCCCTTTAACTTACATACATTTCCAGATTATGAACAAACCTACAGACTGTATCAAGTTCATAACCCAGGGACTACTAGTATTCCACTCAAATATGGAGCGCCACACTGAAAGGTATCTGCCAGAAAATGAAATTCACATCCAGCCTTGACTAACACATAAGTCAAGCTACATAGCCTCTTTTTTGGTTTAGAGTGCTTCATTCTAACATGACTTACATCAGAAGGGCAGTTATAACTCATTCTATTTTGATGACTGTAGCCATGAAGCTTCTACTGAGATTAGAGAACATACTAAATGAGAATAGACAGCAAGCTCAGAGAATGCCATGCAAGAAATCGGAGAAGACATCAACTTACCGCATAGTAATGTAATAATTTAAGAACACCTTTACAATTTTGAATGAGACAGATTTGAAATTTTAAGGAAGCTGATTGCTTTATTAGAAAATTATTTCCCAGCATCTTTGCACTCCGGTTACATTTCACTCACAGCTCGATCTACAAACCAGTATTCTCAAACATGCCCAATGAACATTGACATTACATCAATGTGTTTCAAGCCCCGAAAAAAAGGGCTACATTCCCATATAATAAGTGTATTATATTTACACTTTGTGATGTTTGTGAATAGATTTCACCATCAAATGAAATTGTTAGATTACAAAGAATAGGTCTCATTATGGGTTGACTGTAAAATTAAAGTAATTCATTCCATATGTCTTAGCCGTACCATGATTCCCATTATATCAGCATAAAAAAATAATGCAGATATTCTTTATGGAACACGCAGTTATGTATGTTACAGTTCTTTTGTTTTTTGATTGGCTTATTATTTCTGCATCCATCCTGGAAAACAGCAAAAGATTTCTACTGCTGTATGTAGCAGCTACTCTATGTACGACAGGAAGAAAAGCAAGCGAGAGTGCTAGGTTCATCTGTTTCCTTGTGTACAACATATCACAGGAAAATAACATGCAAGGTATCGGAATATTGATAGTACCCCAGGCATACTACAACCCATTCCAAGTGACCACTGTGATTTTACATAGTTGAATTGATATTTAAGAGGAGACTTCAGCAAATGTTTTATGTTGAAATGGACATTTTTTTTAGATTGTGCTTATCTGTATAAGCGATTAAAGTTCTTGGCATTTAATGAACCCAAGTGTTAACAGAGTTTTCACTGGGAGTGTGTACTACTTCTTCCCGTATGATGCTGAATAGGCACCGGCAAATCTGAACTCTAAATTTCAGGGACCGTACCGAACACTTAGTGTTCGTGCACGGACCTCGAACACAGAATTGCTTAGTCAATGTTACTGTTCAAGTTCGGGGGCTGGGAGGGCTGTTATAGAAACAAAACATCGAATAAACCCCAGCTCATGCTTACCAGGGTCCGCGTGCTTGTACTTCCAAGGCCGCTCATTAACGTCCCGATTATTCACTGGTGAGGGGCACAACAGCCAATCAAGACGCTGTCACAGAGAGTGGGCCGTCTGTGATTGGCTGTTGGAGCCAGTGCAGTAACCTGGAAAGAGCAAATATATTCCAGCATATACTCTGCACAGTAGATGCTAGAATGCATGGACTCTTTCCAGGCTACTGCACTGGCTCCAACAGCCAATCACAGATGTCCATTGTCTGTGAAAGTGATGGTGATTAGCAGTCGCACCCCTCACTCACTGACTGATGTCACAGTAGCGCAAAATAAGTAATAATTTAAAATGATGTAGAAGTCCATAGTTATTCCTCACCCCAGGATAATGAGTAACAGCCCACAGCCACCCCAGAAATTGGCGCATTCATTAGAAGTGCCAATTCCTGGTGCTTTACCCTGCTCTTCCCAATGCCCTAATGAGATGACATTGGGGTGATAGAAGGGGTTAATGGCAGCTGAGTTTTGACAGCTTGTTATTAAGCACAGACTGATAATGTTCAGGCCTCCTGAGACCCAGCCATTATCAATCCTGTGAGGAAATAGTTAAAAAAACAAAGACACAGAGAAATATTCTTTATTTAAAATAAATCAGAAAACCGTCATTTTACAATTTATTATTACCATACACATACTCTTCCCACGATAATCCACAATGATAGTCCCACAAAGCTCACTCGCTTCTCCTACATCCAGAGTCTACAGTGAGGGAACAAAAGCGTCCTGTCCCTGGAGACTCTTCGAGTTCACCGACTACCACATGAGCGATGATGTCACTCACTGAGTCACTCAGGCCCCGCGGCAATGAACTCAAGTTACCCGGCTGCCAAGCAGTGGGGTGACCTGAATTCCTGCTGCGGGGAGCCCTGGGGACTCAGTGAGTGACGTCTTCGCTCCTCACGGTAGTCAGTGTGATTGGAGTTGAATTCGGGAAATTGAGAAGGCAGAGGTTAGATTGCTAAACTCCACAGCCCTAATTCAAACCTTTCTATAGCTTTTCTCCTATCATAGCACTGTCAACTCTGCTGTATTGCTCCTCACCCGATTCTGTCTGTCTAGAGCTTAGGCCCCTTTCACATCAGTGTTTTTTTTAAATCGCGGCAGATGCGGTGGAAAAACCCACATCTGCCGCGAATACCACATACCGGCTGCACTTGCGGCATGGTTGACGGCAAGCCCCATACAATGTATAGGCGGGCTTGCGGCAGATGCGGTTTTATCACGTCTAATTGTCAAACTTGGGTAATGGGTTCAGAATTTATAAAATTGATCTGTTATTAAAAGATGACATAAAAGATAACCATTCATTATGACCCATTTCCCAAAAGAGTTGAATGTTGCATAAAGAAAAAAAAGATGCTAGCGATTTTTATTCCTTTGGCTAGAAAAAAAAATTGGGCATCCTACGTCTTTGATCCTGGCAAAAACAGATTGCAGCTAGAAAGGAGGCAAACACAAGACATGTCAGGGCATTTCCTTCCTCCATTCAATGAATGGATCATATGCAGATTATTTTATTTACGCTTTTGTCATCCCAAAATGAAAAGATCAATGGACACATGATCCCAGCCTACCTTCTATTAATCTACACATAATTGAAAGAGTATCAGAAGTGAACCAGTATAATGACTGTGAGCTGCCGACCAGATCACCTTGCAAATCACAATTAAACCGTCCTAGGTTGTAAGTCTCCGCTTGTGGCTCATCCCAATGTAAATCACACTTAAGCACAATTTATAATTATAGATTCATGCTAAAGCATTCCGGGGCAGAGAAAATGTGTACATGTGAGATATTTATATGTGATTTTTATATATATCGTAATTTTTTTAATCAGTTGACAGCTGTTTTAGAGCATACAGCGATGCCAGGCTGAATGAGGGTCTTGATTACTTCAAGATTAGCTATCTTAAGTTTCTATTCATTTTAAGTGTTGTTAGTGTGAGGAGTCATTAGTCACTCCCTTGTCTCCAGGAACATCAGCATACATTTACATTGTTAATGAACATTTGGGGTAAATGAATTAATGGCACTCTTAAACATAAATTCAGACCTAATAACTTTCAGATTCACGGGTGTCTTAAAAGTTATCGTAGCTAAATAGAGCCATGATCTGGTCCTACCAACTGCTCAAACAAGCCATGAAGTGAATAGAAAAAGAAATTAAACACATACATCAGCTATAGAAATATTTAGGATATGCACCAAAAGCCTATGTCATAAATTATTGATTTTCAGTATTTCAAAGTGTACATAGATGATATTTTTTTTTCATGTCCATTTTGAATAAATGGTAAAATTAATCACATAAAGCAGAGGCAAACACTCTGGGAGCTGAAATACAGTATATAAGAAAATATGTATGGTATGTAAATTGAGATTTTGCTCTATATTAATCATAAATCTGGTTACTGACATTGATCCTAGTATGAACACACAGTGATAAAAAATATCTAGACATACTTGATGTACAGTATATTGGTAAAATATGCCAATTTTGACCAGCCACCTAATCTGTAAAGTGTCCTGACTCTCCCTTAGATATGTGTCACGAGTGAATCCTGTCCTTGGAACCTTTCACAGTCTGGGATTCCAGTTTCACATTGTCTGGTTGAACTCTAGGTTTTTAAATGTATTTGCTTTCTCTTGGTGCAGAAAGGTTTAAAGAGGACCTGTCACCCCCCTGCTGCATGGCAATCTACATGTAGCACTGAATGCAGCATGTCTGCTGCATTCAGGGAAGGGGTTCCCCATGTGTCTGGGTGCTGTGTACCCTGAGATATAAGCCTTAGGCAAATTCACTGTTAAAAGTAGGAGGGCATTCCCCTGGTGCAGGAGTCAGCTTGATTCACGGGGAAGGGGGGCATTCCCTCACCCTCTGCCTCTCTGTGCCGCTTCCTGCTGTGCTGTTTACGCTTTGATCAGACATCAGGGCAGGAATCTGGAGCTTATGTTAGGACAAATGATTTGCATGTTGTGTGCCACAGGATGAGTGACAAAGAGAAGGAGGGCAGAGCCAGCACAGAGAGGCAGGGGAGGGAATGGCCCCTGCGAATCAAGCTGACTCCTGCACCAGAGAATGCCCTCCTTACTTTTAACAGTGAGTTTGCCTAAGGCTACATATCAGGGTACACAGCACACAGACACATGGGGAACCCCTTCCCTAAAATGCAGCAGACATGCTGCATTGAGATTGCCATGCAGCATGGTGACAGGTCCACTTTAAGGATTCTTTTCCTTTCTGGATGTTCCTTGTTACTCCAATCACAGGTGCTGGAAGTTTATGACCATTCCCTCCACCTTAAATAGTCACATGTTCAATTACGTGATACCGGTTATAGAGAATCATTTCTATGTGGACCACCTTTAAAAAGTTGCTGGGAGAGTCTGGTGTGGTATCATTTGCTGTTCTGGAGTTTTGCTGCAACTGTGGTGTTGGAGTTATATGCTTTATTGTCTTTGCCCCCTGTCTGTCCTCCTTCCCCAGTGTCTTATCACTTTAGTACTGTAGTGGTGTAGACTTGTGCTCTCACCGGCCTTTGCACTATCCAGGGTGGGTGGAGGCATAACAAGGGAATATGATCATGATGGCAATGGAGAGAAGGATCCATAAAGAGACATTAGAAAAGCTCAGGGTACAGTGATCAGTTCATGTCAGGAGATGTCCCATCTCCCCTATCCCTACTGTTAGGACCTTCCTCTGCTTTACATCCCTGTCGATATCCTTTCTGTTGTGCGAGCACTGGGAGTCAGATTTACAGGTGTAACAATATCCTAAGGTAAGGATTAAGCACAGATGCCATTAAACTTCCTAATGCATTTGTTCCTAAGGAAGGTAAATTGCAGCCAGAAGTGTCTAAGTACTGAGAATGAGCATTAATCTAATACCTATCTGATTGTATGGGCAATTTTGGTAAATGCCCATGAACAAGAGTGGCATAGTTTCTGTACAAATTGATACCAGCACATGTCTTTGTAGCCCAAAATAATCAATTAGAACTCATCTTACATCTTACCAGAGCAGTGAAAGAAATCAATGAATCCCATTACATCCTTCCATACCAGTGGAGTAATATTCTGAGAAGGGCAGTATTGCTATTCATAAGTATGTCCAATATGTCATATTTGATTCAACAATGAATTAATGAATTGTGGTGGTACTAGAGCCTATGTAACGTCATGGCCGAAAGTATTGGCATCCTTGAAATTACGCCAGAAAATTGTTGAAATTATACATGTTTTGTTATACACATGTTTATTACCTTTAAGTGTATTGGAACAACACAAAAACGGAGAAAAAAGGGCAAATTGTAATTTCACACAAAACTCCCCAAAACAGGCTGGACTTTGGTTGGCACCTTTCCAAAATTGTGAATAAACAACTTTGTTTCAAGCTTGTGTTGCTCCTTCAAATTCCCCTGTCGTGAGTAAGGTGTGGGCAACATGCAAAAACCACACCCCATATCAGATTAACAGGGGAGAAGTTGACTCAATCTTTGAATTGTTTGTCTATGTGTGCCACACTAAAACATGGAGAACAGAAAGAAGAGAAGAGAACTGTCTGAGGACTGGAGAACCAACATTTTTGAAAAATATCAAGAATCTTGAGATTACAAGCGCATTTCCAGAGATCCTGATGTTCCTTTGCTGGTGCACAACATAATTAAGAAGCTTACAACTCATGGCACTACAGCTAATTTCACAGGACGTGCACAGCAGAGAAAATTGATGAAAGGTTGCAAAGCAGGATAGTTCAGATGGTAGATAAGCAGCCCTAATCAAGTTCTACAGAAATTCAAGCAGTCTTGCAGACTCAGGGTGCATCAGTGTAAGGCTACATTCACACGTATGGTAATGGCCGCGTATTCCTGCTTTTACGCGGCGCTTTTCAGCACTCGTGGAAAAGCAGTAGAAAACAAAGTTAGATACGCCATTCCAGCAAAAGCTATGGCCACATTTTGATGCGTATTTTTGCGCGCACGCTTTCACTGCAAAAGCGTGCGTGCAAAAAGTATTGTCATGCCAATGCTTGGTGCTTTTTACGGTGTGCTTTCCCCATAGATTACATGTTAACATGGCCTCTGGAAAAGCGCACCGTGAAAAGCACGGCGTCAACATGCAGTAGCGCTTTTTTGTGCGGTAACACGCGCAAAAAAGCAACACTGCAAAATATGTGGCAAAATGTGCCATGTGTGAACATTGCCTAAGTGGGAACTATCCATCGACATTTGGATGAATTGAATTGAAATATTATGGATGGAGACCAAAGAGGACCCCACTGCTGACATAAAATAATGCAGATTGCTAAAATGTATGCAAGTAAGCCAAAATCCTTCAGGGAAAAAGCCTTTGTGGACAGATGAGAAAAAGAGAGCTTCTTTGGTGAAGAAATCATTGTAAAGTTTACCGAAACCGGAAAGATGCCTACAAAAAAAAAAAAAAGTACATACAGTCAAATATGGTGGAAGTTCAAGAATGTTTTGCAGTTGTTTTGATGCCCCTGGCACTGGGTGCTATGCCTATGTGCAAGAAATCATGAAATCTGAAAATCTTTTTTGGGTCGCAATGTAGTGCCCAGTGTCAGAAAGATGGGTTTGCGTCCTAGGTCATGGGTCTTCCAGTAGGACAATGACGCCAAGCATACTTCAAGAAGCACCCAGAAGTGGATGGAAACAAAGTGCTGGGCAGTTCTGAATGGCCAGCAATAAGATTTGATCTAAACCTCATCGACCACCTGTGAAATAAATATGAGAGACCTGGAGTAGTTTTGCCAAAAGAAAGTGGTCCAAAACTCCAGGTGAGAGGTGGAAGAAGCTTTTGATGTTGTGATTCCAGTTATTTACTTCAAAGAGTGTACAACCAAATATTACCGTAAGTTGAAAGTGCCAACAATTTTGTCCATCCCATTATTTGTTTGAAATTAGGTACAATTTGCTTCTTTGAGTTTTTTGTGTTGTTCCATTATACACAAAGAAAATAAACATGACGTATAATTGCAATAATTTTTAGGGAGAAATAATTCATTTTCTTCGAAAAACATTTTAAGGGTGCCAACACTCACCCATGTCTGTATGCAAAGACTAATTCAAAGAAACACAGGAATGTATTATTAACCAATTCATGTATGGAATATTGAACGTCTGGTGTTTCAGAATCCTGAACATGATAAGAACAGGTTGGCATAGCCTGTGTGAAAACCATTTCTAGTATCTTCCCTACGTCATTTCTGCATTCATAAGAAAATTTCTTGCTAATTATCGCTTAAGTAAATATGCCACTAATCACCAGAAGAACAAGCAGAATGCTTATTCGTGGGGTGAGGAAACATTTGTGTCAGTATAAAAACAATTGCTAACCATGCAGTTTTTGTTGGCCTGAGTGAATGGGCCACTAAGTGAGCGTTGAATGATTAATATATAGTTGATAGGCGCTTAGCGAACCAAAACCATCCTATCTATATGGGCCTTTAGACTTGATACTCTTCCAAATCTAAACTTTTTTTGTGAGTACTTGCCTTTTGTTACAAGCTCTTGAAGGGGGGGGGGGGGAGATAAATGTACAGCCCAAATTTCTGTTAATATTACATATAGGTAGTTATATTTTACAATAAAGCTTAATTTCTTATCATATACATATGGCAGAGGTCCCCAACTTTTCTGATCTTGAGAGCCACATACAGCTTTAACAGAGGGTCGTGAGTCACATCCAACTCCTGACCCCTCGCAGTAGTGACAACCAGAGCCCCCATTACCTGTATAATGATAGTCAAAGCTTTTCCATAGAAATCACACTGTGGCAGTATACCAAGATCTAGAGGTCCTACCTTACCCCCCATTTTTATCTGCTCTTCTATGTGGGGCTACTCATAAGAGTCGCCATCTTTTGCTCTTTATAGATGTTTGCTATAACTGGTGCTAATGCACCAAAGCTGGTAGTCAGTCGCAAGCCACATATCCCAGGATGGCAAGCCATATGTAGATCCCGATCTACAGGTTGGGGACCCCTGTTCTATGGAAAACGTTATCATGCATCAATGTGAAAAAAAAAAAACACCCTATAAATGATAGTTTCTCTAAAAAAGGCAATAGCCTTAAAAACCGGGAGGAAAATAGACTATTCTGAAAGCATATTAAAAATGAATGTATAATGCTAGCAACAGAAAAAAAACCTGTGAAAAATGAGAACCTGGGCTAGTAAATTTTGGGGTATACCGTAAATTTGGAAACACGTCTTCTTCAGCTTTCGAGTAATCCAACATCATCATAAAACAATTTGGGGCACATTTATGAAACTGTCGGAAAGAAAAACTTGCTTCAAGCAACAAAGACAGTTTCATAAATCTCCGCCAATGTCTACACAAGTCTACACTAAACACCATACCTATAATATCCGCTCGTAGAGTCCCTTTATAATTATCTTCATTACTGGCTTTTGTCTCAGACATGACTCCATTCTGCACAATGCCTGAGCAGCAGGGATGAATACTGAGTTTCTAATTAAGCGCCATGGTAAAGTTTCCACAATTGTGGTTAAAACAGAACAAAGCCTAATAATATGAAAAACGTGCAATACATATATAATGGTTTAATAACTCTGTAATGTGAAGTCCCACATTTGCTTTATAAGCAGTTTGCGCAGCTATATTTCAGTACAAACCACCACATACAAATGTACCGTATTTCTGAACATCTAAAGATTTGTATGTTGGAGAAAATCTATTCTGCATACTGTAGAGCACTGCGGTATCATCCACCTGGCAAGTCATTTTCTGTAAAACTGATAGTATTATACAATTTTATCAGTAACTATTAACCCATGACCTCAGCAGTGCAGCATTATTGGCAAAAAGTGCTTACATCTTTACCTTGCTCTAATTCTCCATGTAGCACTGAACTACACATTGGGTCTCATTTATGGTTTGGAGGGAGTATGGTGCACTTGCATTTCCCTTTATGGGCTTAAAGGGAATCTGTCTGTAAAATATGCCCAAGGCAATCAGAGGTACTGCAGCAGAAAACCTTTCCAATGATATTTATTTTATTGCTACCTGATGCTTTATTCCTCTTAATTTTTTACTTTATTTAAAAGCAGCTTAGCTTTGAAAGAGCATTGGTGGACCTATCGGTGAACTTGCAGTCCTCAGCTCCTCCTCGCTTATCTGTGCCCATGACTTACAATGGAGAAGCTTTGCTACATAATGTCATCTCTGCTCTTCATTGTCACTGAACAAGCAGGGTGACACACTGGTAGGTAGAGCAAAGAGAAGCTGAGGACTGCAAGTGCACGAATATACCAATCAGTGGCCTTGTAAAGTAAATCTGCATATGAATAAATTACAACTTTCAGCACAATGAAGAACCAGATCACGACAAAATAGGAATCTTTCGAAAGGTTTTGCACTGCCTTATCTTACAGGGATTACTGGCAAATTCCCTTTGAAGGGAAGCAGTCGTGTCCTTTTTTGTTTTTAAACCACCCCAATGTTATTTTGATCATGCACTGTGTATCACTAACCTGCTTTAAAAAAAAAAAATCCATGTATTTATCATAACTTTAGATGATTAGATGTTTGCATTCGGTACCTGCACAAACAGTCATCAAGGTGGATACTTCAGTCGTTATCAGTCACGGCAATCCACATTCAGTCATACAGTTTTTTTAAATGTAGCCACGCCCCCCGCATTATAATATATTAACATCAGCGGAGGATTTGTTGAATTTCACTAATGCTGTAGAAGGACATGTGGTGTGAGCCTGATGCTATTGCATCTGGAAGGCAGTGCCGTCATGATGGGGCGGGCTCTCTTTCCCCCCGTGCTCTGTCACTGGGTGTCATCTTGCCCCCTCGTGCTCTCTCCTTTGAGTTGCCTCCCCCTGTATGCAGTCTCTCTGCCCCCTGTGCGCTCACCCCTCCACCCAAGTGTGCTTGCCCCTTTGCTTTGTCTCTTCCTCCTGTTGTGTCCAAAGACGGAGGTGGTGTAAGTGCAGATGCATGCAACAGGTTACTCCGCTGCCATCTTTGTAAACACAGGTGACCAAAGTGGGTGGGGGCACCTGAGTAAGTGCACATGCAAGCTGGGTATGCAGTGATCTGTCAACGGCGGTTTTGGGTGGTGTCATTTTCGGGTGGCTGCGGCACCACTGGCAATACTGCGCAATGTGCCAGTACCGCCAGTGGGTGCCATATTTGCACATCCATCATTCTCTGCCCCCTGTGCGCTCCCTGCCCCTGTGTGTTCCTTATACCCTCTTTGTGCATTTTCTGTGCCACTTCCTTGTGTGCTTTCTGAGACTGGCTTGTGTGCTCACCTCGCTCTGTAGTGTAAAAAAGATGGCGGCGGCGTGACCTTGTTTGGACATCTTTGCATACCCAGGTGTACAAAAGATGGCGGGTTACTTTGGATTGGTGGAAGTCAGTAACTGCGGCTGCGCGCGCCAGGTATGCAGGCGCAGTTCCTCAATCGGCAGTGCATTCGGCGGGCTGCAAGCACCGGACTCCTGGCATCGTTTCGGTGGCATCGAGTTCAGATGTTGGCAGCACCACTGTTATTACTGCACAAGATGCCAATACTGGCAGTGGGTGCCATATTTACCCACTCATCATTTGGCTGTGCAAACATGGCTGCCGCTGATGCCTGATTGAGAGACATCATGACGGTGGAAGTGGATGACGGATGCCAAAAGGTAAGTATATATTAGATAAAAAAGTCAGAAGTCTGCGATACGTGTAAATAAAACGACCAAGCACTTTGCATGTTGTTATATCCCGATGAAGAAATCTAAAGACTTCAAATCATGTAGATAATAAAACCACATGAAACCTACTTTGTATCCTGGACCATTCTTTTAGATCTCCATCAGCAAGGCAGGCAAACTACCTAATGTTTCTCTTCTGGCATTTCAAGGTTTTTGTAGCGGCTGACAATTTTACATTTGTCCTTGTTGTGAGACACACAACTTTACCAGGTGAGCAACTCCTTGCATTCTATTGATTTTTATCATTGTATAAGAACCTATTGCACTTTTTGCTACTCAGCTTTTTCCTACATTCTCCATTTATGTCTGAATGCTGAATGATTCTGCTGAAAGCTAAAATCTGGAAGAACCACAAAATATGCAGTTTCATTCTAGAATTCCTAGGGATTACTACAGAGAAGACCTTCTTTGGCATGGATATGTAAAGTTCACTTTTTTATTTGTCACAATCATTGTATATGCAAAACAAAAATGTTATTTATGAATTGGCTCATTAAAAAGGCCCCAAGTGGCATATGGAAATCTTTTCTAATGAACCTTTGGGGCTTCTTGTATTATGGGACCACTATTTTCAAGAGCCAAATTCCACTAGAGGATCATCTAGTACAATGGTGGGCCAGTCTGATCTTATCATATGCAACACTATAAAGGAAAGAGAGCGCAAATAGGGTCTTATCTCAATATAATACGAAGCTCCCAATTGTTAATTGCTCACCTGGGAGGGTTGTGTAGCACACAACCAGCTTACATGCAAAAAGATGGCTGCTGCAGGGTCCACACATTGACGGTGAAACGTGATCCAGGGTGATGATGCAGACTGTGTTATACGGACCTGCGCTGCTTCACAAAGGAGACGGACAAGAGATGTATATCACAAGTGGCTTCTTTATTTTCCGACGCGTTTCAGAGTCAGACCCGACACCTTCCTCAGGAGGCCAACAATGGCGTCCACTGACGTAACTGTAGGCCCAAGGGCCCCGATGCGAAAGCTCCGATGGGGCCCCCAATTATTGCAAATCTTTAATAGTATTAGTCTTTTTCTATAGGCCAAAGGGACTTATGGGGCCCCCCTAGGCTACAGGGCCCGGGTGCGATCACAACCCCTGCACCTGTGGTAGTTACGCCCCTGATGGCGTCTGTAGTTTGCGGTTCTGCTCTGGCACAAATCCCTTAGTCATATTGAAAAGCTTGTTAGAAAACGACTATGACTTTGAGGAGCTACTTAAAGGTGGCGCTGGAATTCATTCACTTCCTTCCTGAAGTGCAAATTTTCACAGTCCGCATCATCACTCTTAATCACAATTGACCTTATCATATGGAATACATTGTCAAGCAATGGCCAAAATAAACAAGAATAGAAGAAGAAAAAAATGTTCATCTTGGAAATGTTGGATCTTCACTTTAAGCCTGCTGTTTGCTTGATAGATGCTAAACACTCTTCATTTTTTTCTTTTCTAAGCAGAAGACATTTTTCATTTTGAATTACAAGTCTGCACTTTATAATAAAATGTAATAGAAATCAGTTCTTAAAAAATTAAATATGATGTACTTTAATTATAGCGCTCAGAAGTATCAGGCTGGGATTAGAAATGAAGAAACAGTTGTTCACTGGGGAATTTAGAAGACCCTTAATTTTCTAAAACGTTGCAGATTTATGCTGCAAATGTGAGTATCGAAAGAAGAGCACCTTCTTTGTTAAAGCGAAACTCGGGCTATGTTTAAAATGGACTATACAGGTGCATCTCAATGAATTAGAATATCATCAAAAAGTTAATTTATGTCAGTAATTCAATACATAAAGTAAAAGGCATACACTGTTTGCAGAATTATTAGGCAAATTAGTATTTTGATCACATGATACTTTTGTATACATGTTGTCCTACTCCAAGCTGTATAGGCTTGAGAGCCAACTACCAATTAAGTAAATCAGGTGATGTGCATCTCTGTAATGAGGAGGGGTGTGGTGTAATGACATCAACATCCTATATAAGGTGTGCTTAATTATTAGGCAAATGCCTTTCCTTTGGCAAAATGGGTCAGAAGAGAGATTTGACGGGCTCTGAAAAGTCCAAAATTGTGAGACGTCTTGCAGAGGGATGCAGCATTCTTGAAATTGCCAAACTTTTGAAGTGTGATCACCGAACAATCAAGCGTTTCATGGCAAATGGCCAACAGGGTCGCAAGAAGTGTGTTAGGCAAAAAAGGCTCAAAATAACTGCCCATGAATTGAGGAAAATCAAGCGTGAAGCTGCCAAGATGCCATTTGCCACCAGATTTGCAATATTGCAGAGCTGCAACGTTACTGGAGTATCAAAAAGCACAAGGTGTGGTATACTCCGGGACATGGCCAAGGTAAGGAAGGCTGAAAAATGTCCACCTTTGAACAAGAAACATAAGATAAAATGTCAAGACTGGGCCAAGAAATATCTTAAGACTGATTTTTCAAAGGTTTTATGGAATGATGAAATGAGAGTGACTCTTGATGGGCCTTATGGAAGGGCCAGGGGCTGGATCATTAAAGGGCAGAGAGCTCCACTCCGACTCAGACGCAGCAAGGGAGGTGGGTACTGTATGGGCTGGTATCATCAAGATGAACTTGTGGGACTTTCGAGTTGGGGATGGAGTGAAGCTCAACCCGGACCTACTGCCATGGTACAGGAAAAGTCAGTATCGTTCAAGAAACAGATTTCATGCAGGACATGCTCCATCACATGCACCCAAACACCCACAGCGTGCGGGCCAGTAAGGTCTAAAAGTAGAAAAAATAATGACATGGCCCCCTTGTTCACTGATCTGAACCCATAGAGAACCTGTGGTCCCTCTAAAATGTGAGATCTACAGGAGCAGTGGCGCACCCAGAAATCTCCAAGGTAGGGTCCAAGAAACAACACACGCCCTGAAAGGGGGGTCCACCCCAGCGGGTTCAGGAGGGCAAAGCCCCCGGTGGGGGGGTTTGGGGGAGCGAAAGTCCCCCTAAAAGCAGCCTCTTTTGTGGCCCTTGGTGCTTGTAATTGTTCCTGTCTCCTGACATAGGGGCCCACTCCTTGTGTACTGCACCACTTCTCAGGGCCGTCCAAAGGGGGTCCGGGACACGTAGGTCCCCCCCTTGGGTGCGCCTATGCAGGGAGGGAATACAGTAAACCTCTCGGGAACAGTGTCTGGGAGGCTGTGGTGGCTGCTGCACGCAATGTTGATAGTAAACAGATCAAGCATACTGACAGTTGAGTTGATGATTATGGCTTAATACGCGTCATACCGGCTTCACCGCCCACACTATGAGGCGAGCCGCCTCTCTGTTGTTTATGCACGCAGCCATGGGCGTGCAGAATTACGGAGAAGGAGGGGGAGAGCGGCACACATGCACGCCTGCTGCGGCTTTATAATTACACTGAAACGCCCAGAAATGAGATATGAAAAGTATGATTTATGAAGAGTGCCCCAGCGGTTTTGCAAGATAAAGGGCTGGATGGCAGCAGCTTCACAAGCTGCATGTATAGGTATGAAGGGGATGTGGGGTTGGCTTCCGGGTTTAGGGTCACTTTAAAGTAGGGAGGATGAAGTGTCTGGGAGATAAAATATTACCTAAATAGGTATCAGAGGCTTCACCTTGTGTGGTTGTGAGATTCACAACCACTATGAAAGACAAGAAAGGGGGGTGGGAGCGCATGTGAAGGAAGTTTAAACAAGGGAAATTTGTTGAAAGGGGCCATGTGGCCACTTCACCATAGGTGGTTGTGCATGCCCTGCACAACTGCGGAGTATCGCCTCAGTGTTATGCCTCCTCCTTGGTTATGTTTGCAGGGACATCTGGCAGTATCCACAGAGCCTGGAGATCTATGCTGCGGTCATGTGACCAAACCAGAAATACATCATCACAGGTCCTTCAGTGGTGAATGCAAGCTTCTTCCAGCAGGTCCTGTGGTTTAGGAACGATGTTTGAAGATTCTCCTCCTGCCCAGAGCTGCTCCTGCCTTTATTACCTGAAGGTATGGATAATGGAGACACAACCACTATAAAAGCATATCACGGCTGCAGTAGGAAGGAGGGAGGATGAAGGGTTAAAAACAGTGCTGCCGTATTCCACTTGACATCAAAGGGTGAATATAATATCGCTTTATTAGACAAAGCATTTCAGGGTTCCCTGGCCCCTTTCTCAGGACAAATCAATGTCATATTGCCATGTTTCATGGCGTTTCAGGGAGCCCTGAAATGCATTGACTAATAATTCAATATTATGTTCACCCTTTGATGTCTCGTGGAATACGACAACACAGTTTTTAACCCTTCATTCTCCCTACTTTAATTTTCTGAGATCATGATCTTTGGGTTTTCATTAGCTGTAAGCCATAATCATCAACATTTACACAAAAAATAATTGAAATAGATCACTCTGCTTGTAATGACTCTATGTAATATATGCGTTTCACCTTTTTGTATTGAATTACTGAAATAAATTACATTTTTGATAATATTGTAATTCATTGAGGTACACCTGTATATGAAGTCAGTTGAAGTACAATGTAGCACATTTTTCTTACCTCCTCATCATATATTTTTTTGCTGCTTTCATTTATGTTAGGAGCTTTTGATAGCTTTAATGTAACTCCGTTCCTAAAAGCCACCTAACCTATCAATACATGTCCCTGCACCTTCCTATTACCATTATAACTATGCCTCTCTCTGCTAAATGTTTGCTTTCAATGTTGTAAAAAACGTTTTTATACTTACTCATTAGGATGATAATGAAGTGGGGGCTATATGCAATAGTCCCCCTGTGCCTGTTGGTTTGCAGCCTCCATGATCCTTTATCACGCCCCGATGGGAGTGATATTGAAATAAGATTCCTCTCTGGCCCAGCCTCTCTGTGTTGTGCTTTGCTGGCTCTGCCCTCCTCCTCTCTGTCACTCACAGCATGCAAATCATTTGTCCTGACGTCAGCTCCAGAGTCCTGCCCTGACAAAGCATAAACAGCACAGCAGAAGCAACACAGAGAGGCAGTGGGGGATGGAATGGCCACAGTCAATCAAGCTCCCTCCAGCCACAGTGACTGCCTCCATGGCTTCTAACTGTATGTTTTACAAAGGCTATATCTCAGGGTACACAGCACACAGACACATGGGGGACCCCTTCCCTGAATACAGCAGACATGCTGCATTCAGTGCTGCATTTAGATTGCCATGCAGCAGGGGGGTGACAAGTCCTATTTAACTCCTTAGGATGTGATTCATTTTGATGTCACATACCTTTCCATGTTTGTTACAAGTATTTTCTCTACGAGGAATACATTTGCGGTATAATATTTGAAAAATGAAACTTATTGGCAATTAATAAAAAATAATTTTTACAGCGGATCTGTCAACATATTTCACAATATACACTGCATTAATTATTAAATGAAGCACTTAGACCTGATGGGACTTGTGTAATTACTTTGAAAACCTATCTCAAAATGCTTGTAAAATCCCTTCAGAAAATCTCCCTGATCTATCTGTATTGATAAAATGTTTATTTTAATTTGAAGATTTTACAACTACCGTACTTTGTCACAGATTTTCAAAATAACTAAATCAGCTTCAACTAACAGTATTGTATCTAAAACAAATGTAGACTCCTAAAATAACAGTGAAAAAATAAGGAATAAAAAATAGAATTGATTTGAGACATCCCTGATATCTCAAGTATTAGGTCATATAGAGTGGTAGCAGTATGAACAGCCTCTCCTTACCTCAGCTCCCCTAATATCTTCAGTATTAGATCAGATACAGCGGAAGCAGAATGAGCAGCTGCCTTTCCTTATCTCAGCTCCCCTGATATTTCCAGTATAAGATCAGATAGAGTAGAAGCATAATGAGCAGCCGCCTCTCCTTACCTCAGCTCCCCTGATATTTCCAGTATTAGATCAGATAGAGTGGAAGCAGTATGAACAGTCTCTCCTTACCTCAGCTCCCCTGATATCTCCAGTATTAGATCAGATAGACAGGGTGGACAGCAATGTGAGCAGAAGCTTCTTATCTCAGCAACCGTGGTGTCTCCAGTATTCTATTAGATAGTCAGGGTGGACAGCAGTGTGAGGAGCCTATTTTTACCACAGCACCTCTGATATCTCCAGTATAAGATGAGATAGACAGGTTAGACAGCAGTGTGAGCAGCCTCTTCTTACCTCAACACCCCTGATATCTTCAGTATTGGATCAGAAAGATAGTGAACATCCGTGTGAGAAGTCTATTCTTACCTCACATCATTGATATCCTCAGAATAAGATCAGATAAACAGGGTGGACAGCAGTGTGAGCAACCTATTTTTACACAGCACCCCTATTATCTCTGTAGCAGATGAGATAGACAAGATGGACAGAAGTGTGATCAGCCTCTTCTTACCTTGGCACCCCTAATATCTCCAGTATTAGAACAGAAAGGCAGGGGAAAGCAGGGTGAACAGCCTCTTTTTACCAAAGCACTTCTGAAACCACCAGTATTAGATGAGATAGACAGGGTGGCCAATAGTGTGAGCAGACTGTTTTTACCACAACACCCCTGGCATCTCCTTATTAAATCAGAATATACACTGGGATCATATATTACTTCACATGACGTCAGAGGGGGGCCCTTATATTGTGCATGCTCACAGGCATCTGTCCTAAAATTCTAGGACATGCTTTTGTCAGTGAAACCAGGTGGCTTCCATATTATTTCTATGGTGATTACCTCCCTAGACAAAGTGCTTACGATTTGCTAAAAAAAGGATTTTGAGAATTTATTTAAAAAGATATTCTTGAGTTATTTGTATCACGTAGATCATCTTTAAAAATCCATAACCAGCAGCTGTAAATGCAACTTTAGTGGTACCTTTAAAAGAAGAGTAACTACTCTCATCAAGTCAGCCCATTTAATCATGTAGCTATTTTTCTGTATCAAATTCATTAAAAATAATAAAAAACACATACCCGGGCTCCTGTGCCCCATTCGTCTACCCACAGATATGGCAGGATTTTATAGGGGCTGATTTTCAGCTGGTCTTTAAAGACACCAATAGCACAGCCCCTATAATGAAGCTAGTATGTATCATGTAATACTTACAGGATCAGGTTCTGCTAATGCCACACACATACGGGCAATACTGTACGCTCTAGCTGCCGGCTCCGAGCAGACGCACAGACGCTGGCATGTGCAGCCTCAGCCCTCCGCGGCATACACACAGTTATTTTAGATTTAAGATTACAAATAAATTTCACTTCCTTGGCTCCAGATGCACATGTTCAATGACTGGAAAATGAGTTTAGGTGTCATGGTGTATAACAGACTACTCGCAGAATGTTTTCGCGACAAGGATCACGTTTCCAGCAGCTTGTTAGGCTCATCACTTCCTCAAACTATGTTGTCACTGCTAGCGAGTGAGTGAAGAATCCCAGGCACAGTGACACACATAATCACAGACACTTTCCTCTCCCCATGCAGCTCTCAGTAGGATTAACGCTTATTATTACCCTAAATTGAAAGAACTGCAAACTTTAACTACAATTATTTTAATTTGATTTTATGGTTTCTGTAATCAAATGTCTTGTGTCAATCACACAGGAATAAAGCATTTATTTACATAAGGACGGTGCAAACGGTGTAAAACAAGATCTATATAGAATAACATGATATGGGGAACGTAGGATCTGGAGCGTATTGAGTACGTAGGGTCTTCAGTAAGGAGATGGCAGAGCATTAGGCCGATATCACGCGTCTTTAAATACACAGTGCTGTCGTAATTAAGGTGTGATTTACGCTCATGGGATTAACTCTATACATTTATCGGTATGTATGGACTTAGGTTGGTGTCCGGAACCTCTTACCTAAATCATGCTTTTCGAGATCACTCTGTAACGGATCAAACCCAACTTCTTCAGACTGCAAAGGATGGCGAGTTTGGGGCGCAGGTTCTTGCATTTTCATTAAATGTTTATCTAAAACAAAGAACAGATATTGGCAAATGACTAATAAGGCTAAAGACACATGATTAACATGGAAATCCATTTATGCCAGGAGTGAATATACTGGATATCAGACACCTTATCATTTTTACAGAAAGAAACGTTTATGTTTTCTTGGCAGGTCCTTGAAGGGTCCTTATTAGAAGAAACAAGGACACAACATGATGGAGTACAGTCTGTCCAATCAACATCAAGTATCTGCTGCCTCACTATAATCTATGATGAAGTTGGGGTACCTCAATAAGGCCCCCTGTTGACATTATGTGGCTATGGCAGTTGGCTGCTGGCCACAGCTCCTGCAATGTCCAATTGTGCATTGTACTGAATGCCAGTGTTGACCAATGGAAACTGTGGAGGTCCAATGACTCACAATGTAACACAGAGGAAACACATTTGAAAATAGTTGTCCGGGAACAAAAAAAATTAAACCTAATTGATTACTCTTGGCCTTTAAGACCGTTCATCAAAATAAAGATTGACTTGTGTGATAACTTGTAATTTCTCTATGAATAGTAGATACTGCAAATCGGCTCTCCTCTAGAGGGAGGAAATCTGACTTACAAGGTGTCACATATGGGTCAATTTATAGTTTAACATCTAACCCTTAAAGAAAAAATCTAGGGACATGAAGCTTATCACAAAAGCTAGCGATACCAATGTGTAAATTCCTGCTCCATAGTAATGACATTAGTATGATTTCATTGGTGGGCGTAGTGACATTCCCTCCCATCCACTAGAATCGTCCACCCCTCAACCACGCTCCTATCACGTGATGCAAGTCATGTCAGACCGTCTTATCTGTTGATGTTCATTACTACACCATAAATAGCAAATCAATACCAGCATTCGTCATATTTTCCATACATATACCTACAGATGCATCTCAATGAATTAGAATATCATTAAAAAGATCATTTATTTCAGTAATTCAATACACAAAGTGAAACACATATATTATATGAAGTCATTACAAATAGTGATCTATCTAATGTGTTTATTTCTGTAAATGTTGATGATTATGGCTTATAGCCAATGAAAACTTATGGTACCTTTACACGCCGCCACAACAGGATGCATACAACCCGCTACAGGCTACAAATGTAGCTTGTCGCGCCAATATCGCCCGTAGTAGCGGCGTCTGAAGACAGGACGACACAGCCGGCTACAGATACCTCTGTATCCGTGCACTGCCCATAAACATATGGCAACATCGCCGATTGTAGCGAGCTGTATCGGCGTGTAAAGAAGGAACAGAAGGGAACTCTGGACACCCGGCGATGTAGCTGGAATGTAGCTAAGGCGTGACCCAGGCTCCGGGATACCACGCCCCTTCAGCGATCATTGGAGGAAGCTCCTTCGTTGCGATTGGTTGTCGCTGCACAGGGCGGCATATTTAAGAAGCTGACCAGTCACACTACGCAATTGCTCGAGCGTCATGTATTAATCAGCCTCCTGCGCTGGCTGGCCAATCATGGTATTATTGCTTTGTCCTATCAGCGTACGGACGTCTCGTAATCCACAATTGTGGCACGCCTATGTGCTGTCCCTCCTGCCCCAGGTCCGCCCATATTAGCTTGTTATTGCGGTGTGTAAATGAGGTACGCTGAGCTACAGACGGCTACTTGCGACACCCGGCGATGTAGCTAGCTGTAGATGTAGCGTAGCGTAGCGCACCTTGTGGCGGCGTGTAAAGGAGATGCGATTACCGTTTGTAACCGTTTGGCCGTGCTCGTGCACGTGAAGTTGCCGTTGGTATCCATCCTGTTGTGGCGGCGTGTAAAGGTACCATTAGAGGTTATTATCTCAGAAAATTAGATTATTATATCAGACCAACTGCAAAAAATTATTTTTAAATCATAAATGTTGGTCTAATGAAAGGTTTGTACAGTAAATGCACTCAATACTTGGTTGGGGCTCTTTTAGCATGAATGAATGCATTAATGTGGCATTAATGTGGCATGGCATGGAGGTGATCAGCCTGTGGCACTACTGAGGTGTTATGGAAGCCCAGGTTGCTTTGATAGCAGCCTTCAGCTCATCTGCATTGTTGAGTCTGGTCTCTCATCTTCCTCCTGATATTACCCCCAAAGCAGTGGCGGACCTGGAGCCGTGTGGGACCCGATGCAGCTTGTTCCGTCCCAGTTGAGGAGCAGGGGGGAACGTGCTGGTGAGTATGCCGTGTTTCCAGCATGACCAGGGAGTAGACAGGAGAGGAGGGGCGGGATCAGTCATGGGAAACAGGGAGATTCCCGCGGCTGCACCTCTCCTTTGACACACTATCGCAGTCTCCGGGCCTCCCTGCAGGGAGTTGGAGGGCCCCCCTACAGGTGCCTGAGGGGCCCCCTAGCCGGTCGGGGCCCTGGTGCAGCTGAACCAGCTGCACCGCGGTAGGTCCGCCCCTTCCCTATAGATTCACTAAGGGGTTTAGGTCAGGCAAGTTTGCTGGCCAATCAAGCACCATGATACTGTATTTATTAAGCCAGGTATTGGCACTTTTGGCAGTGTGGAAAGGTGCCAAGTCCTGCTGGAAAATGAAATTTCCATCCTCAAAAAGCTTGTCGGCACAGGGAAGCATGAAGTTCTAAAATTTCTTGGTAGACGGCAGCGCTGACTTTGGTCTTGATAAAACACAGTGAACCTAAACCAGTAGATGACATGACTCCCCAAACCATTATTGATTGTGGAAACTTCACACTAGACCTCAAGCAGTTTGAATTGTGACCTCTCCACTTTTCCTGAGCATCCAAATTTTGAATTTGACACTTCAAAAACCAATTATCAACAAACATACGGTAATCTTGTGACATCAAATTAAAGCCTGCAACATTCTAAAGAAAACAGTCCCTCTCCTATCTCTTTATTCTCTTTATCTTATTTCTAATCCAAAATATGATAAAAAAAAGTAACATCAAACAAGCCAAAAATACTGACTTTTTCAAATATTTAGAAATCTATAAAAAGAAAAACTAATGATGAGAAAAGTGCAAAACCTTTTTTTTTTTGTAATTCTGTAAAGTAGCACTTCAAAAATAAAACGAAGAAAAAAAAATTCCTAAAACAGCGGGTAAAAAAAAAAAAATTAGATTTGGATCACTTGACATGGAGTGACCTGGGAACAATTCTGCTAGGGGTTCTGGTTTGGCTGATAACCTGAGTAATGGTTCAAGTCCCTTACAGTGTTGGCCAAAAGTATTGACACCCGTGCAATTCTGTCAGATAATACTCCGTTTCTTCCTGAAAATGATTGCAATCACAAATTCTTTGGTATTATTATCTTCATTTAGTTTGTCTTCAATGAAAAAACACAAAAGAGAATTAAGCAAAAAGCAAAACATTGATCATTTCACACAAAACTCCAAAAATGGGCCAGACAAAAGTATTGGCACCCTCAGTCTAATACTTGGTTGCACAACCTTTAGCCAAAATAACTGCGATCAACCGCTTCCGGTAACCATCAATGAGTTTCTTAAAATGCTCTGCAGGAATTTTAGACCATTCTTCTTTGGCAAACTGCTCCAGGTCCCTGATATTTGAAGGGTGCCTTCTCCAAACTGCCATTTTTAGATCTCTCCACAGGTGTTCTATGGGATTCAGATCTGGACTCATTGCTGGCCACCTTAGAAGTCTCCAGTGCTTTCTCTCAAACCATTTTCTAGTGCTTTTTGAAGTGTGTTTTGGGTCATTGTCCTGCTGGAAGACCCATGACCTCTGAGGGAGACCCAGCTTTCTCACACTGGGCCCTACATTATGCTGCAATATTTGTTGGTAGTCTTCAGACTTCATAATGCCATGCACACGGTCAAGCAGTCCAGCGCCAGAGGCAGCAAAGCAACGCTAAAACATCAAGGAACCTCCGCCATGTTTGACTGTAGGGACCTTGTTCTTTTCTTTGAATGCCTCTTTTTATCTCCTGTAAACTCTATGTTGATGCCTTTGCCCAAAAAGAGAGAACATTCTTCCAAAAGGTTTTAGGCTTTCTCAGGTAAATTTTGGCAAACTCCAGCTTGGCTTTTTTATGTATCGGGGTAAGAAGTGGGGTCTTCCTGGGTCTCCTAACATACAGTCCCTTTTCATTCAGACGTCGACGGATAGTACGTGTTGACACTGAAGTACCCTTGGACTGCAGGGCAGCTTGAACTTGTTTGGATGTTAGTCGAGGTTCTTTATCCACCATCCGCACAATCTTGCGTTGAAATCTCTTGTCAATTTTTCTTTTCCGTCCACATCTAGGAAGATTAGCCACAGTGCCATGGGCTTTAAACTTCTTGATGACACTGTGCACGGTAGACACAGGAACATTCAGGTCTTTGGAGATGGACTTGTAGGCTTGAGATTGCTCATGCTTCCTCACAATTTGGTTTCTCAAGTTCTCAGACAGTTCTTTGGTCTTCTTTCTTTTCTCCATGCTCAATGTGATACACACAAGGACACAGGACAGAGGTTGAGTCAACTTTAATCCATGTCAACTGGCTGCAAGTGTTATTTAGCTTTTGCCGACACCTGTTAGGTGCCACATGTAAGTTACAGATGCTGTTAATTACGGCAATTAGAGAAGCATCACATGATTTTTCTAACAGTGCCAATACTTTTGTCCACCCCCTTTTTTATGCTTGGTGTGGAATTATATCCAATTTGGCTTTAGGCTTTTTGTGTTTATTTTCATTGAAGACAAATTAAATGAAGATGATAAAACCAAAGAATTTGTAATTGCAATCATTTTCAGGAAGAAACTGAGTATTATCTGACAGAATTGCAGGGGTGTCAATACTTTTGCCCAACACTGTAAAAGGGTGAGCCATCTACTATATAATTGCCGTAGGCACTTCCGTGTCGGACCCCGAAAAAGACCGTGGCTTTGTCACTCTGTGACGTCACCACGCGCGAGCAATGGCCGCGAAGCGGCCATTGCGAGTCGCTGGCCGAAAATCGAACCAGAGGCTCGGCCACAAAGTTAGCGATTTACCGCTGATGTAGCGCGAGCAATGGCCGCGAGGCCATTGCGAGTCGCTACCTCAGCCGCCGCACCTGCCGCAAGTCCCCCTATACTTTCTATGGGGATCCATTGCGAGTCGCTGTGTAGCGCGAGCAATGGCCGCGAGGCCATTGCGAGTCGCTACCTCAGCCACCGCACCTGCCGCAAGTCCCCCTATACTTTCTATGGGAATTACCGCAACCGCGCCGCAAGTGTAACGGTTATGCAGCGAACGCGACAGATGCGGTTACACTTGCGGCGCGGTTGCTGTAATCCCCATAGAAAGTATAGGGGGACTTGCGGCAGGTGCGGCAAGTGCGGTTTTGCAGGTGCGGCAAGTGCGGCTTTGCACTTGCGGCAAGTGCGGCCGCGAAAAAAAACGCAGTCAGCCGCGGTTTTTTTCGAGGCCGCACCTGCCGCAAGTGCAAAACCGCATTTGCCGCACCTGCCGCAAGTCCCCCTATACTTTCTATGGGGAGTACCGCAACCGCGCCGCAAGTGTAACGCTTATGCGGCAAACGCGGCAGATGCGGTTACACTTGCGGCGCGGTTGCGGTAATCTCCATAGAAAGTATAGGGGGACTTGCGGCAGGTGCGGCAAGTGCGGTTTTGCAGGTGCGGCAAGTGCGGTTTTGCACTTGCGGCAAGTGCGGCCGCGAAAAAAAAACGCAGTCAGCCGCGTTTTTTTTCGCGGCCGCACCTGCCGCAAGTGCAAAACCGCATTTGCTGCAAGTCCCCCTATACTTTCTATGGGGATTACCGCAACCGCGCCGCAAGTGTAACGCTTATGCAGCAAACGCGGCAGATGCGGTTACACTTGCGGCGCGGTTGCGGTAATCTCCATAGAAAGTATAGGGGGACTTGCGGCAGGTGCGGCAAGTGCGGTTTTGCAGGTGCGGCAAGTGCGGTTTTGCACTTGCGGCAAGTGCGGCCGCGAAAATCTTAAAAAAAATTCAAAAATATTCTACAGCTCACAGCTATAAAATAAAAATGCTAATAATAATGATATTAATGCTATTAATACTGCTATTAATGCTACTAATAATGCTATTCATGATATTAATAATGTTATTAATGCTATTAATGCTAATAATGCTATTAATGCTAATAATACTGCTAATAATACTGCTAATAATGCTATTAATACTGCTATTAATGCTACCAATAATGCTATTAATGCTATTAATGTTATTAATGCTATTATTAATGCTATTAATGCTAATAATAATGCTGTTAATGCTAATAATAATGCTAATAATGCTAATAATTATGTATTAATGCTAGTAATGCTAATAATAATGCTATTTGTGCTATTATTAATGCTATTAAGGCTAATAATCATGCTATTTATGCTATTCAAAATGCTATTAATGCTAATAATATTGCTATTAATGCTCTTTATGCTAATACTAATGCTATTAATGCAATTATTTATGCTATTAATTCTATTATTTATGCTATTAATGCTATTAATAATGCTATTAATGCTAATATTAATGCTATTAAGGCTAATAATCATGCTATTAATGCTATTCTTAATGCTATTAATGCTAATAATATTGCTATTAATTTTATTAATGCTATTATTTATGCTATTAATGCTATTATTTATGGTATTAATGCTATTCATAATGCTATTAATGCTATTAATAATGCGATTCTTGCAATTAATAATGCTATTAATGCTATTAATTATGCTATTAATGCTATTAATGCTAATATTAATGCTATTAATGGTAATATTAATGCTATTAATGCTATTACTGCTAATAATAATTCTATAAATGCTACTAATTATGCTATTAATGCTAATATTAATGCTAATAATGCTAATAATAATGCTATTAATGATATTATTAATACTATTACGGCTAATAATCATGCTATTAATGCTATTAATAATGCTATTAATGCTATTATTAATGCTAATACTGCTATTAATAATGCTATTAGTGCTAATAATAATGCTATTAATGCTAATAATTATGCTATTAATGGTAATATTAATGCTAATAATGCTAATAATAATGCTAATAATGCTATTATTAATGCTATTAAGGCTAAGGGTGCCTTCACACTGCGGCGGCGTCCGGTCCGGGGCTGTCAGGAGTGACAGCCTGGACCGGAGTTTTTCTGCATAGAATATCATCGGGCTGCACGAAGCTGGATCGCGGCGGGTGTTAATTATCTGCTATCCGGCTGCTGTGTCGCCGGATGAATCCTGCAGAAGTGGGGATTTGTCTGCCGATTCCAAAAACGGTGCATGCACCGTTTTTGGAATCGGCAGACAAATCCCCACTTCTGCAGGATTCATCCGGCGACACAGCAGCCGGATAGCAGATAATTAACACCCGCCGCGATCCAGCTCCGTGCAGCCCGATGATATTCTATGCAGCAAAACTCCGGTCCAGGCTGTCACTCCTGACAGCCCCGGACCGGACGCCGCCGCAGTGTGAAGGCACCCTAAGCCAACGCTAAAGGAATTTGGCAGTGGCTTTGTCACAGAGAACACAACGGTGCTTGACCAAGCCAAGCCTGTGTTAAGGGGATGTCAGAAGATAGCTGTTTGCTGAAACATTGGTCAGATCATCCGACATCCTAATGTTTATGGGGGGTCTGGACTGTCTGATGTCAGAGAAGAGAAGGTTCTAGTATGCTAAATTTCAGCTGAAGAACCTTTTTTTTTCCTTGAGATATGTTCCTGCCGTAGGAGTGTGGCAGCAGCTGGAGAACACAGGAATGCTTGGCTGAGACGAGTGTTTCTGTGCACGGGGACTCTGGAAAAGACAAATGTCAGCTTAACGAATATGCAAATGGAGTCCGTGGAGCCTTGTTTAGGAGTCTCAAACACAGGACTATCCAAATATCCCTCCAGGGAAGGACCTAGCCTTGGGGTGGCTCCTTGCAGAGACCACCATAATCACCATATTAAGTGGCCCTTTCAATATTCAGCTCTTTACGAGTTTAAAGATATGTCAAGGGAATACCAAAGCCAGTTATCCATCCATACACAGCTGTTTCGGGGTGTTGCCCCTCATCAGTGTGGAGTAGGATTCTGGCTAGGTGGGAGCAAGGCCTAGTAGTCCAACATCACGAAGCGATCACTGATCTCGGGTAAGACCAGTCCAAGAAAACACTGCGGGCAGTTGGCTAACGTGCTCAACACAGTGAATTCCTAGGTGCATTGCCCCCTGGGAATTACGAATATGCAAATGGAGTCTGTGGAGCCTCGTTTAGGACTGGTCTCCCTGAGATCAGTGATCGCTTCGTGATTCGTGGTATTCCCTTGACATATCTTTAAACTCGTAAAGAGCTGGATATTGAAAGGGCCACTTAATATGGTGGTTATGGTGGTCTCTGCAAGGAGCCACCCCAAGGCTAGGTCCTTCCCTGGAGGGATATCTGGCTAGTCCCTTGTTTGAGCCTCCTAAACGAGGCTCCACGGACTCCATTTGCATATTCGTAATTCCCATGGGGCAATGCGCCTAGGAGTTCACTGTGTTGAGCACTTTAGCCGGCTGCCTGCAGTGTTCTCTTGGACTGGTCTCCCTGAGATCAGTGATCGCTTCGAAATGTCAGCTTAAGGATCAATCATCCAATATGACTGGGGGACCTTTAGGCTAAAGTCTAAGGCAATGGCTACAAGGAAACACATCAACAAGTCACAGGCACTTTTATTAGCTGAAGTTGGGTTGTAAAAGCAGGACTGTGGAGTCAGAGTCGTTGTCCACTTTGGTGGAGTCAGAGTTGGATTCAGGGAAATTGAGGAGTCAGATTTTTGGCTTACTGACTTCACAGCCCTGGTTGTGGAGTCAGAGTCGAGGAGTCAGTGTCCGTGTTGGCAGAATTGGAGTCAGATTCAGGGAAAATGAGGAGTTGCATGTTTGGCTTACTGACTCCATAGCCCTGTGTAAAAGACAATCAATTTGTGGACAGGTTGCACGGATTTGCTTTGAAGTGTATAGGGACAAATTCATATACAACCTGAGACAAAGAATTCATAAGTGTTCCCTTTTTTTTGTGTTGGTCCTGCCTCAGTCAGTGGCACATTGCAACACAACTATATTGCCAATCATTAGATGCAATGTCCCAATGTTACAGCATGCTCCTTACGTCGAGCCATACATGTAGCTTACAGGAGCACTATAATGAATACTTGCTTTTAGAATGGGGAATCAGTCCTTTAATACTGGCCAGGATGATAAAACGGTAGTCCTCATATACGGGCTACATTACACAGAAGCATACATTCCCCTACTGCAGTTTGTCATGAAAGATGATAATTAAAGACCTGCATTTTATAAGTGTAAGACCTCAAGGGAGCTTCTCTATATGCAAATCCCTATAATAATTTCCCAAGTGCCTTCACATATAATATATAATACCCCAATATCCACCCTTCTGCCATAAGTTTCAGTAGCTATTAGACTGCAAGTATAATTGCTGTACATACACTAATAACACAGTGACATAGAAATACTGGATATCAAATGCAACGCATGCTAGGTTATTAAAGGAAAGAAGCTGCTCCTCAGTGAAAACAAGAGAAGACACAAGAATATACTGGATGTGTTTTCTTATTTCATATTTCAGTTCAGTCAAGTAGTAAGCGGAGACTCTGGATGGCAGACTAGTAAGCCATGTGAGCTGATCTCACCATGCTTGACTTCTTGTTTCTGGACTATTAGACTGACTGCCCTCTTTCCTGTAATGATGAAAGTAAATTATTAATTTTCTGTGAGGCTGCTTACATAAAATTCTATCTGTATGCAATAAGCATAAAATAACCCAGGCATGTATAATTTGGTCATTAAACCTTTCCGTTATGTGCGCTCCCAGATAAAGGGTTAACAGCCATCTTTCAGGAGACAGAAGCAGCAGATGGTTTCACCGCGTTCATGAGGATAAAGTTATGCGTATATTGCAGGTTTTCTAGGTTGTGTACCTATTTTAGTAAATATGTTTTAATTCATGCAATGTGATAACTTATTCAGAACCACCAACAAGAAGGTATCAAGAACATACTTTCTTTTTTTTTTGCTTTTTGCACCTGCCACCATTACAAACTGCAGGCAGCCTTTTTTTTTGGGAGAGTATCAATATTGCTACAGACAAGGAACTTTGTACGGGAAATTTAATAGGAATTTCTAAGCAGCTTCTGACCTCATTTGGGACCCCTCTGCTGAGGAGCGTCCGCAGAACCAGATATCACTGTAGATGCGAAAATGCCACACATTAGAGCCTTTGACTGGCAGAGAGGGAAATTAGCACCATAAATTGACATGCTGCGTACCTCATGTCTGCAGTGCCAGATCAAATGAGGGCCCGGACAAGGGTTAATGTACTACTGAGGCAGCAAATGCGAGTGATGTAAAGCCCCCGGAGAGATGTAAGCCAGAGAGGGGTGACTACTATCTTTTATCTTAATAAGTGTTGAGAACTTGTCCTCTCAATAGGCCATATAATATCAGCAAAAAAAGAAAACGCGGAGCATAAGGCCCAAAAAAGTGTCATATCTTCCTGTTGCATGAGTTTTGAGGTATACAAGTAATTAGAAAAAAGCCTCAATTTCATCTATACGAATTCCACTTGTAGCTTCCTGAAGCTAGTTCTCAAAGGTGAGATGGTATCAATAGTATATCTTAGAAAACTCTTAACAGACAGTTTTCTTATAGACACAAAATCATATATCAAACTCTACAAATAATACAGATTTCAACATATTAGAAAAAACATTTTGACAGTGAGGGTGATCAATGAGTGGAACGGGCGGCCACAAGAGGTGGTGAGCTCTCCTTCAATGGAAGTCTTCAAACAGAGGCTGGACAGACATCTGTCTGGGATGATTTAGGGAAACCTGATTTGAGCAGAGGATTGAACCCGATGATCCCTTACAACTCCAGCACTCTATGAAAGTTACTTTCTGGTTAAAAACTCAAAACGTTGGAACAGAGAATTATTACCTCTACATGCTCCTAGGCAGCTCATGATAAACATAACTTGGGTGCAGAACAAGATGCCATGATCAGGAGCTGATTGATGAAGAACTGAATGGATATTTGGAACAACAATGGTGAAGTAAACATAACTTTGATCAAATAGGGGTCAGCTTTCTTCTAGGAAAAAAACTCCTTTCTTGCATCTTCAAGCAGGAAGAAGATTTATCTGCACAAGTAGGAGCATTTGGGAATGCAAAAATTCTCTCACTATGATTGATTGCCAAGTATGAAGTTCAACTTGACCTGGTCCAAATCCTTGCTCTTCTGACTAACAGCTAGCTTTCTAATTCTGTCTTACGCCTCCAGGTAACTACCGCGGGTGATGACCCTTCTTGCTTCAAGTTTGCTCCACTGGCCAGTATACCACTTTTTGGCCCCAACCCTGGGTCCCTGTATAAGTTAGATCCATGCACAGGGGTTAAAATATGAAGGCCACGACAACTCCTGGGGTCTGACGGAGTGGTTAATGCTAAGCCTGTTTTTGGAAGCCCAATAAGATCTGCCAGGCTACCGTGAACAGTGGCCTCACAACTATTACATTATTAGTGAGTCATAGATAATTACACATATACACAATAGTTTACTGCAGGTTATATTTCAAAACAGTAATGTGATGAACTATTTTCTTGCAACTTTTTTTCAAATAAATGTATGATATAATGTTAGTAAAAAGTAAGAAATGAAGTTTTTTTTTCTTTCCAAAAGCAGCATTTTCTGACCAGAAAAACAAGGTAGAAATCACAGCTGAAAAAAATTACAACTGAAGCTCAAATGCTGAGAAATGTGATGTAGTGAAATTAGCATAAACAGTTTCTATGAATAATGGGCAATGTTAATAATTTATTGGTGTTTCCTGTCGATCTTAATTCAAGATTCATCCTAAATTCCAAAATTTCGACTTCCAAACTATGCTACATATGGTATAAGGTAAGTTGATTAAGAATTAAAAATCAATTGTCTGAAAACCTTAATATTTAATACTGTTAGATTGTACCATAAAGCGGTTTTATTATTTATTTACCTCGGCCCCCACCAGATTAGTCTCGATAACTGTGGGGGGTCTGCATGTTGCAAGACAAATCCATTTACCAGGCCAAATAAATTATATATACGCCAGCATTTGTCTTTACACGTGTCATTCAATATTTAATATCGCCCATTGATGCTGCCTTGAAACCCTAATCAATTCTTAGCAGCCGCACTTTGTAATAGTCAAATGTTTTCTATTTAATCTCTCTCATGTGGTTTAACATAGATTCTCAACACAGCAGGACACAATTATCAGTGAGACTGCAACAAACAAACCTGAGGATAATATACAATCCCGTGGCACCCAAGTAATGAACTACATGTGAAACGTCTACCAAATGTATCTATATCATATACAGAAATGACAAAAGCTGCTCACATCATCAACAATGAGTAATACTGCAAACAACTCTGAACCCAAACCACAGTGTGACAGCTAAATGTAACTCACTTAATCCGGATATATAGGAAACTAGCCACTTAAAGTGGTTGTTCCATGACCTGGATTCAGGAGCACACTCCTCCTCTTCCTAACTTTGCGTCCCAGCTCCCTACTTGCTGGCTTGTAGTACACTTTGGATGATAGACAGCATGGACCATGGTCCACTGACCCAAACTGTGCGCTCTTTCAGCTTTGCACCGGATGAGCACAAGGGTGAAGGAGCTCTCTAGATTGAGAGGTCCAAGCAGGTCCAAAGCAGCACTTGCAATCTCATTATCAAAGAGCTTGTAAGTGCTGCATTCCTTGCATACGTGATCTTGGGAAACCTAAGCAATGATGAGCAGTACAAAAAAAAAAAAACTATCCATACTTGATAACAGAGAGGATTTTTAATTAACAGTAAATTACAAATTTTTTACAAGCTTAGAAAGAGGAGACAATCCCTTTGAGAGAAAAGTCTAATAGGGTGCTTATTAAGGCCCAATATAAAGGGTTGGGGTCGCCAAAGTGAAGCTAAAGGTAGTCGATTCTCTTTTTAATTCAGTAGTAGTTGGATAGCAGGGATCAGTTATCTCAAATACTGGCTGAAACTGGAATGTCAACTGCAATCTACAGATGACTCCTGTAGGTCATAGTGTAGGCGGAGCTCCTGAACCCACTGGATCCCTATGATGAGTTTATGCTGTTCTTTACACATATGCCATATCTGCACAGTACTGTATCTACACATCTGAATTGTTCAGAGCCATATTATGGAATCCATAGACTGTTATGGGAAAATTAATCAGTGAGAAAAAACATGCAATGTTATCAGGTGTATGGGTAAGAATGCACATAGCATTAGAAATGCATTGACTGAGGTCATGCTAATTATGTGTTGTCATTTCTGTATGTGCTTTATATGAAAAAAAGAAAATCTTCATGTTTAAGAGCCGGAATCCATTTTTTTCATTCATTTTCTGGATCATATGGTCGTGGCGAGAATGGAATCCATGCCCCATGAAGAAAGGGAACAATGTGTCATGGTGAGCTGTATGGCAGAGCAAAAAGGTGGCACAGAGTCTATGACACCATAGTACATACCCATACATACGTGTGTGCCCAATATATAAGAGTTATATTAAAATACACAATAGTTTCTATTTCCTAATTTTAAATTTAGAGAGTATAAAGATATATAAATATAAGCTTTTGAATACATGTGGAAAAGGATGGACCAAGGTTGCCTGTGACGGAGTCCCCCGTCTTTGAGTTTTCTGGAATCCACTAAAGAGAACAATCTATTTTTGAGTTCAGATCGTTTGCTTATAGATAGGAAGTTACAAGAAAGAAAGAAACCACAACCAAGGGAAATAGCATTTTACTTTGGCTCAGCATTTCAGCAATGTCGCCATTCTTACCTGATGGAAGGGCAACATTAGAGCAGATTTGTATGTTCTCACAATCTTTACGTTGGGTTTTCTGGGTGCTAAGGTTGATCACACACTCCAAAAAAATTCTAAATGGTCAAATGGTAGATTTTGAGACCCTCTGGGCACAGAGACTATTGTTGGAGGTAAACTCTGTACAGAGAGAGATGTGGCACATGTTGGCACTAAATGACTGAGAAGTTATAATTTTAGAATATATCTCCTGGACAATTATCATTTTTCACTGAAATGTTAAATTTAAAGGGGTTTTCCCATAAAGTTAATTTCAAAATTAATTTTAAACTACAGACCTTAGAATAATCATTATTTCCACAATTGGATGTGTTTAAAATAAATGCTCCTATGCCGAGACAATATATATGTACCGTATATACTCGTGTATAAGCCAAAAATTGGGCTGAAAAGTCCCCCCCTCGGCTTATACAGGGGTCATACGGTATGCTGTGGGGGGGGCTGTGACCGGGGGCTGGAGGAGGCAGGAGGGGGCCGTAGTGACCGCAGGCGGTCACGTGGGGCCGCCTCATTAGTGCAATGAATATGCACGGCATCCCCCCGTCCATCAGCGGCGGGGGGATGCCGTGCATATTGCACTACACAGCCCCCCCTCCTTATTATGGGTCCCC